>CM067484.1:1005099-1027166 GCA_034552555.1 Semaprochilodus insignis | reverse complement strand
CCAACACTGCACTGTGCAGCAGCAGATGAGCTATCGTCTCTGACTGTACATCTACAAGGTGGACCAGCAAGGTAGGAGTGTCTAATAGAGTGGACAGTGAGTGGACACAGTGTTTAAACACTCCAGCAGCACTGCTGTGTCTGATCCACTCACACCAACAAACTACACACCAGGGTTTATACACTGCCTGAAAAAAGAAAACAAAAAAAATCAAAACTAATTTATTTCAGGACTGTAACTCGTTCATTACACTTCCTCTGTGTTTCTGCAAATTTGACAGGTCTAAATAATGGGGTTTTCTGGTCTTGTGTTTAAATGAAATAGATGGGTCCAGTCAGTTGTGTAATATATTTCCATAAATTAGAGGGGATCTATTATGCTCTTTTGTTTTTCCTCTTTCCTTTAGTGTGTTATGGAGCTTTTTGTGCATGTAAACATTTTGCAAAGTCATAAACTCCAAAGTACATGCCAGAGGGAGAAACTCTCTCCCACAGAAACTACTTTTCCCAGCTGCATGTTATTCCCAGCCTCATTGTGGGCCAAGGTGACGTCATCTCGTAACACAGTCCTTACTCTCCACCTACCGGCAAGCTTGGCACACCCTTACCCAGCACTTAGCAAGTCACTTGCATCGCCCTAAGTTTGTCCCTTGTGGTGTTCGAGGCCGCTAGCGTTCTCACATGTGGGCATGTAGAAGGTCCAGGACAGCTAGCTAGTTTTGAAAGCACATGCCTGTATGGAAACCTAACTGCTTGCATTTGTGGCTAGCTTTATTGGCCAGTTAGCATGCTAGCTAACCTAGCTAGCTATCGAATGACTTAAGAGACCCCAACAATATCCACTATCATTAAGGGTACAGTACATGTACAAAGATGCATCATATAGACTGGGGAAAGAGGAAACAGCGGTTATGAGCTTCTCCATGTTCACCACCACTCTGCTGAGAACTGGAACCAAATACTGGTAGGAACTAAAAGCTGAGAGAGCAGAAGCTGGGGGACCTCGGACCCCCATGTCTACGACTGGTTCTAAGAATTTGTTGGAGCCAATCGTTTACAATGTCGCTTCGTCATTATTCATTTGCAGGAAGGTGAGAAAATCCCAACTCCATTTTCCACTTGTTGCTAAGTTGCGGTCACAAATAGACCATAGGGATTAATTGGTCACTTGTTTCTCTGTCGCCTGCTAGTGTGAACGTAGGGCCACATAACGCACAGCAGCTGCTGGGGGCCGGGAAGAGTTTGATCAGCTTATACACATGACGTAGAAGACGCTGCGTCCTGCACTGTAAGGGGACACCTGTAACCACTGACAAACGTCACGGAGGCCTGTTTCAAAAACCACGCCCAGCTCAATTCTGGATTTACGCAGCTGTTAATCCTGATGGACGGGACGGTTCCGTTTCTGGGGGCCTAACGGGAGGTTTGCAGCCTGTAAGTCTGCATTATTACTTGTGGATTTATAATATTTAAAAACAGAAACTGAGATATGGGAAGGTAAAATGTTCTTATATCAAGTGGATATATCTTAATATTCTCAGTTTGAGATTGTTTTAAGCTCATTTGGTTTTTTTAACTCATTTTTTATTCAGGATCACAGCAAAATTCACTAACCTGCAGTCAGGCAGTAGTACATCAGTTTCTTACATACAGGTAAAAGAACATTCACACTAACATTTACACACACCTGTCAGTGAATAACAACCCAGACAACTTAATCTAAAGGAGAAGAGAGGAAAATGGGATCAATTACACAGGCAGCTAAATTAAATTACGCATTATTATCTCCACCGTTCAAGAAATTCCTGCATCTGTAATCTTAAATTATGTTATTTCTTCCATGTTATGTAGTTCCCCTATACGCTGAATCCAGTTTTCAGCCAGTTAATAGTTACAGTTTTAAGCTCATTTTAAGGGTATTTTTCTGACTTGCAGGTGTTTTTTTAACCTGTTTTAAGAGATTTTAGTAAGCCAAATGTTCTCACTGTATCGGCAGATTTATTATTTATTTTATTTTAGGAAATTTGCTTCAAAAAGGCCAAATTATCTGCCAATATAGTCTTCTATCCTTTTGTTTTGTTTTGTTTTCATCCTCTGACAAAGCCAAAGCTCATGAAGCTAGCGCATGCTAACATGCTAACAGAGCATGTTAGAAACATATGTTTGGAACTTTGAGAACCAACAGAGTTAATTTCAGCTCTACATGCTCACACGGGCTTTCAGCAGAATAAGAGCCGAATATGTGGTGATAAACTTCAGGAAACGTTTTTATTAGTGGGACAGATACGACCTGCAGAATAGAACTGCAGCCCCGTTTAAGGTGGAACACGGACACTGGAAAAGTAAGCCAGCGAATAAGCAAGTCAACTTCACTGTTGATTCCTTCACGATTGAAATGGCTCACTGCCCTCCACCCAGCCGGACGTTAGAGCTTCTTTCTTCAGATTCGGATGGCTGTTTTTCAGCCATCTCTCCTTCTTGACCTGTGCGCAGAATGCAGTTCCTTCAGCCGGCCCCTTCTGTGCGTGAGCAGGAACGCCCCCTGTTGCTGATTTAATAGTGTATCTAGCCTTTAATTTAGCAGGTTGTTTAGGAATTGCTGCCATTGTGCCTTTTCACAGGCCAACCGTAACGGGACAGTTTGCTGATGAGCAGTTTGTTCCCTCATGATTTCAGGGCAAATTAAGGAGATTAAAATGTCTGGAGCTGATTCCAAGTGTTGAATATGCATGCTTGACATCAGAACGATAGACGAACCTTTTCTGAGGTTTTTCCAAAAACCATTTTTAAAAAGGTTCTATATAAAGCCATCTACCACATATTCTCCATCAGTTTGAGGAACTATTTCACATTGTGCATGAAAAGGTTCCATGTAGAACTCATGGTTCTAACATGCCTTTACTAAAGAACCCTTCAACAACCATCTTTTAAAAGAGTGTGGTTCCTAATAGTGTGGCAGTGTGAGGCTACGACCACACAGTATTGTGTGTTCTCTGAAGGAAACAACTCATTGGCCTCTTATTTATTTCCTTCCTCTGCATTCATGTGGTTTAGCGTGCTGGAAATGAGCTAACAGTTAGCAAGGAAAATGCTTGTACATGATCTTTGCCAGGATGCAAATTAGGAACACCGTATACAAATACGGTGCAGTTTAATTTTCGGAAATTGTAATTACTGTGCTGAAGGCGAGGGGAAATTCCATTTTACATTATATTACATGTGTCTAATAACGGAGCGAGTTAATCTACAATAACACTTAAGCACAGAATAACTGGGGAGGTTTTTAGCCTGCTTCATTAGCACAAGCAATAAGCTGGGGCATTGGAGGGGTTGCTTGTCCTGCTTTGACTGTGTGCCAGGACGTGAGGCGTATTCCCCGAATGTCCGGAGTGGAGTATTTTGACAGCAAGACAATCCCTTAGCCAGCAGTGTCAAACTCAATTTAGCAGAGGTCCAGACTGAATTAGTCTAATGATGTTGTAAACTGCACTCGCTTAGAACTGTTGCAGTCCTGACCAGTAGGGGTCACTGTGTTCATAAAATACACACGTCCTCTCAATTACACAGGAACAGGGTGTTGTTGGCATACTGCCATGAAATAAGTAATTCTCCTGAACACACAACGACATGCTAAGAGTCATGTGAAGGGGCGTTCCCTCAGGGGCGGTTTGGGAACATCCACACCTGTATAAGCTGTGAGGTGTTATCTTGTGAGTGAGGTTGAACACTGGCCAGCGTGCTCATCGCAAGGAGACGGGAATTATCAGAGTCTGAATAGGACCGGATAGTGGGAGCCAGACAGATGGGACGTTCCATTCGGAAGTTGTGAGGGCATTTAACGTTCCTCGTTCCACAGTGTCACGTGCCTACCGGGAATACATCATAGAAAGCTTTACCACCCACAGTGGACAGTGCAGTGGCCGCCCACGGGTGCTTAATGATGGTGACCGGCGGCGTCTGGCTAGAACTGTCCGTGTGAACAGACGAGCGACTCTGGCAGAAATCACATCCACATTCAATACAGGAGCCCCACACGCATATCCCGCAGGTCAGTGCAGCGTTCTTTAGCTTCCATGGGATACGGGAGCAGAAGACCCACCAGAGTGTCTCTGTTAACACCACCACACCAGACACAGCGCCTCACCTGGGCTCGTGAGGTTGGCAACATGTGGCGTGGTCTGATGAGTCACGGTACCAGTTGTTTGGGCTGATGGTGGGGTTCGTGTGTGGCACAGATCCCAGTTGTCAACTAGGCACTGTGTAGGCTGGTGGTGGTTCCAAACTGGTTTGGGGTGTGTTCTCATGGTATCATGGATTGACTCCACTGGTCCACCTAAACACGCATTGGCTGGTGCCCACTATGTTTCATTGCTTGGTGACCATTTGCAGCCCTTCATGGACTTCATGATATCCCAGCAGGATAATGCACCGTGTCATTGGACCCAAGTTGTCCAGAACTGTTTTGAGGGGCATTCTGGAGAGCCCAATCGAGGTATTCCACCATCATGCCTCGTTCAGACTCTGATAATTCCCGTCTCCTTGCCATGAGCACGCTGACCAGTGTTCAACCTCACTCACAAGATAACACCTCACAGCTTATACAGGTGTGGGCATTCTCAAACCGTCCCCTGAGGTAACACCCCTTCATCATCAGTCTACATACTGATACCACATGACTTTGGTATGTGAGTGTAGAAAGAGAGAAAAGTCCTTCTTTCTTGCCTCCAGCCTCCTGCTGACTGGCCGAGCAGAACTCTGGGCTCGGTTCTTTGATGCAGGCGTGTTGGATCTGGAGGGAAAGTCTGAGCTGTGGCTACTTGCGAGACAGAATGTTGGACACTGTTAGAGGATCTGGTTCTCTTGGCTCCGGAGGAAATCTGTTCAGAAAGGACTGTGATTCCGAACACTCTCTCGCACACAGGCGCCCTTTAGGCAGAGCTGCGGCGTGGCGTCTGGAATGAGTGGTGGAAAGTGAGTTCCGCTGACTGAAGCGAGAAAGTCTTTGAGAGTGCTGTTACGCTGCAGGTCTGTCAGTTCCATTTGTACGGCCATTAGGTTCAGTCTCCACATCGCCGGCAAAAGGCTTTGTGGGAGGTTGAAAACTCTATTCCTGTGTCATGAAGTCAGGGAATATCTGCAAACATGAAGGGCAGCAAACTTCGCTTACTGGCAAAACATGTCAGAAAGGCTGCAGCGGTTGTCTGCTGCTGCGCGGTGGGGAGACGGCTGCCTGGTGTTGCCTCTTTGGCTTTGAATCTCCCATGAGCACACGGGTCTGTCTGGAAGGGTTCCACTGTGTCGTACGTGGGACGACATGTTTGCAGCCCTACAGTCTTTCATTCCATGTCTGCTATGTGAAAAGCTGGAAAGTGCGTGCGTGTGCGTGCGTGCCTGCTTGTGCGCGTGCTTGTGTGCGTTTGTGTGCACGTGTTTGCGCATGTTTGTGTGCGTGTGTGTGTGTGTTTGTGTGTGCGCGTGTTTGCGCATGTTTGTGTGGGTGCGTGTGTGTGCGCGCGTGTGTTTGTGTGCGCTTGTGTGTGTGCGTGTGTTTGTGTGCCCGTGTTTACGCGTGTGTGTGTGTGTGTGTGTTTGTGTGCGCGTGTTTGCGCGTGCGTGCGTGCGTGCGCGCGCGCGTGTGTGTGTGTGTGTGTGTGTGTGTGTGTGTGTGCGTGTGGTTTGAGCCCCTCACATGCATTCCACTGTGAAGAGCCTCCTGATGTATTATGCAGGATTATGCTGTCAGTTCACCTGGGCATTTCTCCTCCAGTGTCTTACCTGTGCTACCAGTCCCAATACCAGTACCCTCCATCTGTCCACCCAACTCCATCAGCTGTAAGCGAGCATGCAGGTCTATCCAATGCTGACGTCATCCCATTCATAAAGTCAGTACGTTCTTGACAGATGTCTTTTGCCTCAGTAGCACCATGCCGAACGTAACAGCTGTATCCCTGAAGAACCTGAAATGTACAAAGGAACGTCACCCACACTGCTGGAAATCAGATCTTGGTAAATACAAATACTATTTATTATATAATTCGAATAAATAACTATCTTAAAGTTAGTTTACATCAATCTCAAAATAGGAATTATATAATGATCAAGATATATAAACTAAATATAAGATTATTTTATTTTTTACTTCTTTTATGTGATTTTAATAAGTCACATTTTCTGACTATATCGGTAGATAATTTGGCCTGTTTCAAACTAATTTCTTAAAATAAGTAAAATTATTTTCCAGTACATTGAGAATGTTTGGCTTACTAAAATTACCTAAAATAAAAAAGTTAAAAAAATAAGACAAATAATCTTGAAAGGAATAAAAAAGAATTTTAAGAAATAATAATTAAATATAATTACTGGCCAAGATTTTTTTGCAGTGAAAGTTGGAGTTTCCAGTCGGAGGCATATCTGGCATCACAGTCAAAATGTTGGTGTGCGATTCATGACACCCTGCCGTCCCTGTCTTCCCAGTGTCCTCTATTTTCTCATCCCATGTTTGTTAGCAGGTCCCTATGGCCCCTGAGCTCTGTGTGTTTGGGAAACCGCCCTCACTTACGTCCTTACAGGGATTATCACAGGAAAGATCCGTGTGTCTCCATGTGGCCTCGGCCATATAGTAGCGTCCATGTCTCGGTGTTCATGCCTGTGAACAGACTGATCGCTGTGATGGTCAGTCAGAGTGTGTTTTAATGAATAGAGTCTATTTGAAAGCAGCATGTATATACACAATCTCAGATGAACACCAGAATATCATCATAAAAGCTGATATTTCTAGTTAAAATTCTCATTTTGAGATTATTTTACTTCCAGATATGTTTTACTTGATTTAAGTGATTTTAGTGAACCAAATGTTCTCGCTGTATTGGCAGATAATTTGGTCTGTTTTAAGCACATTTCTTAAAATAAGCAACATTTATGGCCAATATGGTGAGAACATTTGCTTTTAAAACAAGTAAAAAAATCTGGAAATAATATAAATAATCTTAAAATGATTCTCAGCTTTATGAACTGGACTGAACATTGTTTTACTCGCCAAGATCTCATTTACACAGTGTAAAGTAGAAAAGCGGCTGTGCTCAAAATGAGCAGGAAACTAAAATTCTCAAAAAGTGGGTTAATTTATTCATTTATTTCTTTATTTTGGTGACAGTGATGAGATTCTAATGTGCCATTTTTAGTTAATTAAATCTGAAACTGTGTACATACATGCTGCTTTCAGATATATTCCTTTTTTGAAACACTCTGACTCTGTTTATTGACTGACAGGCTGCATTTCCTTGTTTTTCCAGAATTATAATATTATTTTTTAATTAATATGCATTCCCACACTTCCCTTTGGGTGCAGTTATTCTTTTGATGAGTGTGTTTGTTTATTTATATATATATATTTATATAATACTAGGCAAGAATGACTCCTATCTTGGTCATCTAACAAGATAATAATAAGAACACAAAAAACAACAGTTCTGTGTTTATTCAGCAGAAGAATGATACGTTTTTAATCCTCCTGATCAGAGAAATGAAGCCATGCTGCGGTAAGGTATAGCCAGGTACACAGCTTGTGGTTTCAGCTTGTTGTGCTCCTCATCTGACGAGTCGTATCTGTCATTTGAGATTAATCTCCGAGTGGGTTGGAGTGATCCATTGTGTATGTGGGTTGGAGTAATTTAAGTATGTGGGTGGACCTGGCCTAATCTGTTTGAGTAAATGTTTTATGAATGTAATTATGAACAGACAGTTATTACATTTATACAGCTTCAAACGTAGCTTCCTGGCAGTAACGTTAGCTAGAGGCCTTCCTTCGGCATTCCCTAGACATTCCCCAAAAGCCGACCCTAAGCAGCTGTTCTGCAGTAGCACATCCCTCCTTCAAGATCACCTACAGTGATCAGTCTGTCCACTGACAGGCTGCATTTAATTGTTTTTCCAGAATTAGAATATTAATTTATTTCAAATGTTAACAAAGTTTTCCTTTGTGCTAACAATGGACTCTCCAGGCATATCCTCAGTGACAACATCTAATCTCCACTTCAGAACTGGTTTTAAATATGTATGTCAACTTGCCCCTCACCATTTCCCCACTGGGGAATCCCTGACACGATTCCAGTTTGTTACTCTATTGTACTAATTTGCTAATTGGCTAAAGCTAAAGGCTACACAACTAGCAACAGCAGGAAGGGTGGTACATTTCCCTTACTGCACCACACTTCTACCACACCAGAGGAGGGCACTATTTCAGTAATGGTTTGAATTACATCATTAGTCAGTGGGTTAGGTGAGACTAGCTTAGCATCTGCTCCTGATTGTTCTCTGTATGGCGTTTGATGAAGCCATTACATTAACCATGAGCTTGGTAGCCCTTTCATTTAATATCCCTTAATTTATTATATTGATGTATCATGTAAAGATCTGAACATAGGACTCTGGGAACATAGCTACGCCCCCGTGAGCATCATTGGCCTTGTTCTCTCTGGATGAGCAGTACCAGGCATCTCCAGGTGTCTGTCTGTGGATGTAACAGAAACGACAGTTGGTGTTTTGAAATCCGTGCTGGCTTCACGAAGAAAGCTCCATGCATGCTAGTCTTCATTGTACCAGGATGGCTGTGTACAGTTTACACTCTCGTGCCATGTCGAACGTACCGGATTAGCTTTGGTATGAATGATGGTCCCTCTCCAACCCGGCCTGCCCTGTCTGGACGTCCTGCTAGGCCATAATCTCTAGCTTGCTGATTGCTTGGTGTCTCTGGTTTCGGTCCATGGTGGACCAGTAGCCACTGTTTCTTTATACATTCATTCATTTATTCATTCATTCATTCTCTACTTCTCTTGAGAGCTGCACACATGCCATATTTATTTATGGCCCCGATTAAAAAGCTTTATGATCTGTCCCCCAGGGCCTTGAGTCTGACATATGTGGCCCAAGCAATCAACAAGCCTACAGTAACACCAGAGGTAAAACCCACTCGCCCTTAATCCTGTAAATGGTACATTCTTTCTGGAGTTTAGAGTCTAAATAAATTGCAGTACATTGTAATACCTGATGCTACGTGAACACGCCACTGTTTATTGTATCCTGGCGTTTGGGATGTATTTAATAAAGCAAGTTAATTTACATCACATTTAAACTTAAACTCCCAGGCAAAAAATAAACGGACCAAACCCAAAGTATAATAGCTTTATTGATTGTCTTGATTTGGTCCAGATTTAAACCATTTAGGGAATATTTGGTCTCACATAACCATAAAAGATCTCATGAACAGAAGAGCTGCACCCAGAAGGAATCAACTGACAGGACTGACACTTGGTGGGTAGATTTGACATTGTAAGACGTCCTAATGATTCAAGTTTCACACTCGGCCACACATGCCATGATTACAGACATCCAGCGAGCAGTGATGTCCTCCATGAGTCATCCTGTTAGTGCAGCACCATTGGCAGATGGCTGCACCACGCAGGACTACATGCACGCAGACCGTTACCACGACTGTCCTTAACACCACGTCACCGTCACCAAAGACTGCAATGGTGTCGTACCAGACTGTCATGGAGTGACTCAGAATGGCAGCGGGTCAACTTCAGTGACGAGTCCCGCTTTAGTCTTGGTGGAGACGACCAATGACAACCACCAGTGCCTGGTTTCAGAGGAGGTACCCCTGTAGCATGGTTCCAGAGGAGGTAGCGCTGTAGCATGGTTTCAAAGGAGGTACCGCTGTAGCATGTTTCCAGACAAGGCCTGCTGTAGCATGTTTCCAGACAAGGTCCCGCTGTAGCATGGCTCCAGAGGAGGTACCACTGTAGCATGGTCCCAGAGGAGGTACCACTGTAGCATGGTTTTAGAGGAGGGCCCACTGTAGCCTGGTTCCAGAGGAGGTACCACTGTAGCTTGGTTTCAGAGGAGGTCCCGCTGTAGCATGGTTCCAGAGGAGGTCCCGCTGTAGCATGGTTTCAGAGGAGGTACCACTGTAGCATCTTTTCCATTTGGCCAAAGCGTCCCAATAAGGAACTACTATTTCTACTCTCCACCACGAAATCAGACAGCAGTAGCGCTGAGTGCAGAGCCGTGGATTCTCCTGGATCTCCGTAACTGCTCACGAATAGTCTGCTGCACACATGTAAGAACTTACAGGGATTATGGGAAATATATTCCTGGTGTATTTGTCTCGTGATTTGCGAGTGTTAAACACAGGAATGTTACTGCTCACATAAACGGAGAGCTCTTCTAATGAACTTCTGAGGAGACAGAAATAAACATGCATGTTTTTCACACTTATCTGAGCAGACCTTGGGCGAAGTCCAATCACAGGAAGAGTAATTTAATCCTAAGGATATAAATAGGACGCATATGTAGCCCACTGTATGTATTACATAAAGACAGTTCCCAAAGTTCTAGCCAAATGGATCTCAAATTAGGGTGAAAAGTTTAATGTCATTCATATTACAGGGTTTTCAGACCTCTTAATGTGTCTCTTCCCCCAAACCTACACGCTGTGCCTCTGTCTGTCCTGCCGGTCGCTCCTGAATTATTGAAAACACAGTGAAAGAGAGTTTTAATTTGGATGATTCCAGCTTTACGCTAATCTAGAGCCATAAGAGTTTAATGGTGAACTGAAGCTTTAATAGTAATCACTCTGCAGGGGGTATAGAAACGTAGCTGCGCTGGGATTTTCATGGAGCCAGTCCCTGTAACCTGCCTCTAATGTGGATTAGATTCTTTTTGGAATGAAAAATGTATTTGCCGAAGGTTATTAAAGGTATCAGAGATCATTTAAAGTAATGAGGAGACATGTAGGGATTTTATGGAAATGTCAAGCAAGAAACATTGACATGCTGAAAGTCATGTAATATCAGTGTGCAGATTGCCAGCGTGCTCATGGCAAGGAGACATGAATTATCCGTCTGAGTCTGAACGAAGCATGATAGTGGAATACCTAGACTGGGCTCATCCTGCTGGAATATCCCGTCACTGTGGGGTCACATGAAGTCCATGAAGGGCTGCAAATGGTCACCAAGCAGTGAAACGTAGTGGCACCGGTCAGTGACGTTTTTATTGGACCAGTGGACCCAACCCATGCCATAAGAACACACCCCACACCAGTATGGAGCCACCACCAGCCTGCACAGTGCAATGTTGACAACTGGGGTCCATGGCTTCATGGGGTCTGTGCTGCATTTGAACCCAGACCAAAACAAGTGGTACTCATCGGACCACACCACATGTTGCCAGTTCTCTAAGGTCCGGTTAGCAGCCTCACGAGCCCAGGTGAGGCGCTGTGTCCAGTGTGGTGGTGTTAACAGAGGCACTCTGGTGGGTCTTCTGCTCCCGTATCCCATGGAAGCTAAAGAACGCTGCACTGACCTGCGGGATATGCGTGTGGGGCTCCTGTATTGAATGTGGATGTGGTCACTTGTCTGTTAACACAGACAGGACCATCATTAAGCCCCCGTGGGTGGTCACTGTGCTGTCCACTGTGGGTGGTAAAGCTTTCTATGATGTATTCCCGGTACACACGTGACACTGTGGATCAAGGAATGTTAAATACCCTAATAACTTTGGAAATGGAATGTCCCATCCGTCTGGCTCCCACTATCATGCCTCGTTCAGACTCTGATAATTCCCGTCTCCTTGCCATGAGCACACTGACCAGTGTTCAACCTCACTCACAAGATAACACCTCACAGCTTATACAGGTGTGGGCGTTCCCAAGCCGTCCCCTGAGGGAACACCCCTTCATCATCAGTCTACACACTGATATCACATGACACTCGGTGTGTGAGTGTGTTGACTCAGATATTGCCGAATGTGTTGTTTGTGCTCTATGAAATGGTCCTAGGATATTCCGGCTTCCAGACTGCACGGCTCAGTTAAGTTTCATTACATGATTGAAAACACAGCGTTTTTTTCCCCAAGCACTCCAAAGAAGCCACTGCGTATGCAAGCCTGCTCCAAAACCGCTCAAACGGATTCAGCGGGAGATTTGGGGGACTGGAGCAAAAAGCAGGCGAGGGAGAAAGTGAGATATGGCCCAGCCGTTTTCAATTTCCCCTTTATATTGCCCACTGACTCATCTATCAAATGAAGTAATTTAGTTTGTGGAGTTAACAACAGGCCCGACTAATCAAATCGGACAGTGATATTGCATAATCTCGTAATCTCCCATCACCCCTTCGCTGATGTTGGAGGGCTGGTTAATGGCTGGGATCGGCCATGAATTTTCCGCCAATTTAATGAATGGCCGCAATGAGATGGGAAACGAGCCAATTGGCCGGCTCGTTACGCGTGCCGGCCAATTGAGGCACGGCAGAAAAAGGCTCCGCCATGACATCATCTGGATATAAATGAGATGAGACTTTCCCGGGATGGCGGGGGTGGATAGTGGATGGAAATGGATGCGTGTTGGTATGGGCTGGTGTGGCAGTCTGCCCCAGCATCAGCTTGCACAACCGAGCAATCCAATAAACAGCGTTTAGCCTGTCTAGATCAGCATGTGGGTCAGCTGTTCAGAGCCACAGATGACACTTTCCTCTATTTCAGGCTTGGAATATCTCGGTCAGGACACTAATCACTATAGACTTATTCAGATCATTCCAGGCCCCACAAATGAAAAGTGAAAAGCAATCAGCCTTGAGGAACGAGGTGCAAAGCGGGAGAGAAGGAAAATAGGAGCGACAGGCCGACGTGTCCTCGCAGATTGTGACGGATGCCAATTACAATATGCACGCAATGACACGGGCGCGTACTTACCTTCTGCTGAGAGCACTTGAATTATTAGTTACTCTTTTGTGAATCAGACGTGTTTATTCTGGCAAACGTCCTGATGACATTCATCAGTATGGAAAATGCAAGTATGATGAATTGGTATGTTTCCAGCCAATGATTCATCTGCAGACACCACCAAAGCACACGCCATGCGTGAAACGGCGCGTTACAAATCGTCATCTGCCAGTTATGAATATGAAGGAATTATTCAGGCAGATTTCAGCAGCATCAGGGTGGTGTAACACTATCCGGCACACAGTTGTTAGGGCGCGCCGGGTCCAATCACAGGCTTTGTCCGCCGGCTTCGTTAGGCACACCTTGCTAGTTCCAGGTTGGACCCCCTTTTGCCTTCAGAACTGCCTTGATCCTTCATGGCATAGTTTCAACCCTGTCCTGTAAACATTCCTCAGGGCCTTTGGTCCATATTGACCAGTTGCTGCGGATTTGTTGGCTGCACATCCATGCCCTGTATCTCCCGGAAGTCCGGCACGATACTAGAACAGAATTCAAATCATAACCTAAACTATATAACACACACGTGATTGTTTTACTCGCCTGATTGGCTGGAATGGATGACATTCGTGAGTCAGATGGGACTAGCGTTTAGAGGGCTGACCAATACCTGCGGACGTGAGTCAATGGCACATATAATATTGTTGGTGTGTGAACATTTAAAATTGTTCATCCCAAAAAGAGGACTAACGGCCATCGGTCCAGGTACTGCGCCAGACGGAGGACTGGGAGTTGAAAAAACGGACGGTCCAGCCTAAAACCGGACATGTGGCCACCCTAAACTGTAGCCAATCTAGTCCTAGAATAGGCTGTGAGCAAACGGCACTGAGCACTTATGAAGTTTTGCAATTCTTTGCTCAACTTGAAGCAAAAGCTTATTGAGTTCCATACACATGAAAATCCGATTAGCAAATTACACGGAGAAAATGCTAGCTCCAGCAGTCCGAGCCCATGGCTACAGGGCTATTGTTTATGTTGGGCTTCTATTGATTTATTTCCTTAATTGACTGTCTGGAGAGTTCCTCTAACCTGGATTTCCAAACCATAATCAGTTTGCGAGTGGTAATTACCAACACCTGCCTCCAAGGCCTTCCCTTCACGTCCGCATCTACCTAGACAGATGTTGTTCGGCATACATACACCGTAATGGCTTACCTACTGACGTTAGCGAGAGCAACTCTGCAGCCATTAGTGTCGATTATGCATGTGGTGTGGAGTTATATGTGGAGTTATAGTCCACTCTCCACATACCGGTTGTTGTCCTAGTTGTACAGTGTGTTTTAGCCTGCTGGCTGACCTTAGACTAGATTAATGCCTTCAAAGATGAAGGAGAGAGCGTAACGACCTGCGGGCTGCTGGTCGGAATAGTTCTGGGACTCGCAAAGCAAAAGGTAACCGGGGGGCTAAAGGTCCAATATGCCGGTGTGAGGTACTGTGACCTTGAACAAAACACTTAACCTCAGGTTTTATATAGTTTGTGCTATTTGGCTGTAGACGTCAGGGTTATTTATGATCCCGAGCGGGGCTGGAATTTTTCACTTATGGGACATTTACCCGTCTGGAATTAGGCTACAGTACATTACTCAGCTTCAAACTTGGAGGTACATCACAAAAAGCCTGAGAAGTACACTCATTAAAAGTAAGGCACCGCAGAACGTACTCCATTTAAATATGTATCATTTGTTTGGGGTGTAATGAGGCATCGTGACGTTGTGATATGGCAATGCAAACACTGTGACACTGCGCATCATGGAGAACAGACTTCCTATTAGGAATGTCTAATGCAGCCGTATTGCTCCTACATGAAAGTTTGAGTCCACTGTGACTGAAATGTAGTGTGTAATCCCTCCACCAGCACCAATAACAGCTGGGACTGGATTGGGCATGTACTGGACAAGTTTCTGGATGTAGCCACATCAATGTTCAGACACTCTTACACCAAAGAATTGGTCAGTTGGTCCAGATTTGGTGGATGCCTTCCCTGGCACAATTCCGAGGAGAATTCCCTGTGGACTGGGATTTTATCCACTGCTGGTAGACCCGTATGACCGTACGCTTCCATACACCTGCAGATTCAGCTACTTCCTTCACACTATGGTCTTTGGCACGCCCAAATGCAGTCACTCCTTTTAGCCAATCATTACCATCTGCTCTGGAGCCATTTTCCACACATGGAACGAGACATTCCCTGCACTGTACCACCTCTTCTCCATCTATGGATCCCGCCATGCAGCGCCATCTGCAGGAGCCTGAAGGTACTACCACCTTAAGCGCACGGACGCATTGTTTGTCCAGCGAGGTTATAGCTTCCACAAGAATAGAATATATCTCAGTTACTGGTTTAGTGGTGCAAATTCACAGAACCGTTTTTGAATGTTCTGGATAACAACAAAAACATCTGCCCTGACACCAAAACCAACCTTGCAGTTGTAGATTGTCCGTGTGAATGAAATTCATTTTTTTTCCTGCAAGATAGGTCTGGGTTTGATTCCCGGCTGGGTCCGAGGGGGGTGTGCATGTGTGGAGTGTGCATGTTCTTCCCGTGTCTGTGTGGGTTTCCTCCTCCAGGTGCTCCAGCTGATGGACTGGTGGCCTGTGCAGGGTGTTTCCTGCCTTCCACTCAAAGAGAGCTGGGATAAGCTCCAGCACCCCCCATGACCCAGAAGGATGAATGAATGAATGAATGAATGAATGAAATTCTGTTTGGTGTGTAGGTACATTAAAAGGCACAGTGTACCCAAAAACTAGCAACCCAGTTATTGCGAAGTGGTCTTTGTATTAATGTTGGATTTACATATATATAAATACATTTCAGCTCCAGGTCTGATTTCAGTACACACTACCTGTAACCAGCTGTGGGATTAAGCCTGCAGCTGCTGTGCTGGAGATGGAGCAGACCGTACGGTAAAATAGGAACAGATCTGTTGGAGTCTCTTTGACCTGTCCTGAACCTGAATCAGAGAAATGCTCTACCTGGAGGATAATTCCAGCAGGCCTGAGCTTCGCTATTCCGGGCCTTTTTAATGTGTTTGCTGAGCGCCAGGCCATTTTCCTGTTTTCTCATCCATCCCGTGTTTTCCTCCTTCTCTCCTTCTTTATTAACCTTGATGAAATAGCGTCTGTGGGCAGTGCATAAATTATGATTTATATTTTAATCAGAGGAAAGCCTGCTGAATTTATATGGAGGGAGTGTATGACATATGGATACGGACTGGCAGGAGTCCATGTTTGTGCAGCGCTGTGCCTTTATTTATCGGGGTGGGGGGGGCGGGGGGGATAGAACTGCAGATGCTTCTCTCTCCCTCTCTTTATCTTTCCCCCTTTCCCTCTCTCTCTCCCATTCTCTCTCTCCCTCTCCCTCCCCCTCCCTCTCTTTATCGTTCCCCCTTTACTCTCTCTCTCTCTCTCCCCCCTCCCTCCATCACTACTACAGGTCACAGCAGTGTGGTGTGGAAATGAACAGTGTGGATTTATATTTGACCCTCTGGTACCATCTGGTGGTGGAACGGTGTGTTGCAGGCAGAGACAGGCAGGCCAACCTAAACCCTTAACCCTTTCTCAGTTAAACATATTACTTTCTAAGGGGGTTTAAGTTCACATTCCAGTAATATAATATTTGAGCCCATATTTTGCTAAATACAACATGGGCGTAATACTTAATATCTATAATTAAATGACAAAATATTAATTTTTGAGCCCTAATGTTCTGACCCACCACAGAGCAGGTACTATGTGGGTGGTGGATCATTCTCAGCACTGCAGTGACACTGACGTGGTGGTGGTGTGTTAGTGTGTGGGGTGCTGGTGTGAGTGGATCAGACACAGCAGTGCTGCTGGAGTGTGTAAACACTGTGTCCACTCACTGTCCACTCTATTAGACACTCCTACCTTGCTGGTCCACCTTGTAGATGTACAGTCAGAGACGGTAGCTCATCTGCTGCTGCACAGTGCAGTGTTGGTCAAGAGTGAGTGGACAGTGTTTAAACACTCCCGCAGCACTGCTGTGTCTAATCCACTCACACCAGCACCACACAACAGGGGTTCATCATGTTGTACATGCCACTGCAATCCTATCTGCAAATACTTCACTTAGTGTGACGTTCCACCATTTCACTCAAAACCGGTTTACCAATGGACCCTCGTCTAACACCCGCACACGCCAAACTGTAAGAATGTGCAAAAAGTTGTGCAGGCTGGTGGTGGTCCCATAGTGGTGGGATATTCCAGCAGGATACTGCACCATGCCATCGGGCCCAAGCTGTCCAGAATTGTCCAGAACCCAACCGAGGTATTCCACAATCCTGCCTCGTTCAGACTCTGATAATTCCCCGTCTCCTTGCCATGAGCACGCTGACCAGTGTTCCAACCTGACCAAGCCGTCCACTGAGGTAACACCCCTTCATCATCAATAACGTACTGATCACATGACTTTTTGGTCTGTCAGTGTATAGTGAGTTTATTACATATTTTGCATAATCCATACTTCCGTTTAGCCTTTTGTTCATCAGATATGAATTAGTCAAAATACACACAAAAATGCATAACAAAAATATAACTTTAGTTTTTGTACTTAAAAATAAATACACTTTGTTTTGAAAATGTTTTGCAGGATATTTATTCACAAAAAAACCCCAATATTTATCTGGGAAAAAAAAATCTACTGTGGCGTGTTAGAATTCAATCTCTGAACGGAACCAAACAAAAACCTTGAAAAATACAACAAAAAAATAAATTAAATAAACACAAGTGGTGCCAGGAGTGCATTCAGGGACGAGTCCTCGAGGTGCTGTGTGGCAATGTGTCCCCGAACGGTCTCAGAGAGTTTTAGACAGGCTGCTCTCTACAGCCTCACCATGTCAGAGATCTGCGTGCAGCAGACTGTTGGAGGAGAACTCCTCACTCTCAGGCCAGCGCCCCGTATTCACCGGAAACACCGTACCGCTGCTCATCTGACCAGATACTGACACGGGAAGGACAAAGTACTGGAGGGACACTGCAGTCCATCTCTTCTGCAGACAGTGTACAGTCTCTACATAAAGGACGGCAGCCGGTAGCTCATTATAAGACACACCGGCCTGAACGTTAACAAGTCCATCCGTTCAAACATCGTCACTCAAGGCAGCGTTCCTGACTGAGACTCCTTCTGCTGTAGCTTCAGAATCAACTCCAGGAGGTTCATCTGCATCGTCACTTCCTGTAACATGAAGACAAAGAGATGTAAAGGTTAGCCAGGTGATCAGCATGCAGAACCGCTGGTCAGATCTGTTCCAGAAGAGCCTTACTGCAGGAGATTCACTGTTCTTGCATTAAATGGACCTTAGAAATGAAGTCAAACGAGATTATCACATAAAAACAGGACATTTCAGGGTAAACAGTCAGAAATACTGCCAAAAGTATTCGCTCGTCTGTCTTCACACACATATGATCCCATTCTTAATCCATAGGGTGTAATATGATGTTCCACCTTTTACAGCTAGAACAGCTCCAACTCTTCTGGGAATTCTTTCCACAAGGTTTAGGAATGTGTTTATGGGAATTTCTGACCATTCTTCCAGAAGCACATTTGAGGTCAGACACTGATGTTGGACGAGAAGGCCTGGCTCGCAGTCTCTAATTCATCCCAAAAGTGTTCTATCGGGTTGAGGTCAGGACTCTGTGCAGGTCAGTCCAGTTCTTCCACCCCAAACCCGCTCATCCATGTCTTTATGGACCTTGCTTTGTGCACTGGTGTGCAGTCATGTTGGAACAGGAAGGGGCCGTCCCCAAACTGTCCCCACAAAGTTGGGATCATGAAATGGTCCAGAGTCTCTTGGTCTGGCTCCTTTTGGCAATACAGTGTAAACTAATAATCTGTTGATCTTTATAACGACTTAAAGTAAAAAAGACCAAATCTGCTTCATTCAAACCAAGTTAGCGTAATGCTACATGAGTTTGTCAGTTCTGTAAACACAGCAGTTCCACCGCAGGGCTGGAAATAATCAATATTAATCAACACTGATCAATGGAGTGTAGGATGAACAGCAAACAGACAGTCTACCGTCAATACACACTAACGTAAGCTCCTACGGTAGGAGTACCTGATGAAATGGCCAGCACTTGGTGTACATGAACACTTACTCGTACCTGTGGATTGGTGGTGATGTAGAAGCCAGGCACTCCTGCTTTCTCAAGTGTGTTCTGTTGGTCCAGGACCTTCTGGTCCATCTCAGCTATGATCTTCTCATCCATCATTCGCTGCTCATCTTTTACACGCTGCTCCAGTGCCTGGAAAGCCGATAGATAGAGGTCACATCAGGGCATCGAGCTCCAGAGCAGTAGCTCTCTGCTAAATCTGCCTCTGCTCATACTTAGTAGACACACTGGTTGTGCTAAGCTGAGGAGTCAACCCACAGGAGTGAAACTTGGTGTGTAGGTTTGACATGGTGAGACATGCTAATGATTCAAGTTTCACACTGAGTTGCGCATGTGATGTAGGTAAGGGCAGGTCTTCTCTCTGTATCTGACAATATCCACAATATGCTCACCAAAGCCTACTGTGACATGATTAATCCCAATAGCAATAGAATATTGTCATATCACCTACTGAATATAAACAACAACAGTAAATAACATTTCTTTCACCAGTTGGGAAAATAATTTCTGCTAAATCGAAAAACTGATTCCATTCCAGTCTGGAGGATCAAAACTAAATCCAATCCTTCAGCTCACCTCAGTTTCCGCTCTTTGGTTCGTTTTCAGCACGGCTAGGTTATGAGACTTGCAGTTCTGCAGGGCCAGTTTGTGCTTCCGCATCAAGTCCTGTTTGAGTACTGGATAAACGGAACGAGAGAGAGAGAGAGAGAGAGAGAGAGAGAGAGAGAGACTGATATAGCTGGATAAAGGAGTGGAGATGGAGGTCCACAAACAAGCTGATAATACACGTACACCCACCTCTGTGCTCACTGTGTAGCTTCTGCCTTTGGTTGTACAGGTTCTTCTCAGTTAAGTGCTGGATGTCCAGCAGGCCCTGGACAATCTCATACACGGTCCCGTCTATGAGAGCCTGGGCCAGATCGCTGAGGGTAGTGTACGACAGGCGCTGCTGAAACGAGCTGTGGAAAGAGAAGGGGGAAAGGGGGCTCGTGTAACGCTTCATCAGCAGAGAGGCAAAACCTACATGCACTGGTCAGGTGTATATGTGTCTATGCTGTCAAGTATGTCTTACGGGCATTTGCCTTTGTTCTTGTGCACAGTGGAGCTTCAGCTGTGCACTTGTTGTTGAACAGTCTGAATGACAAAGTTCATTTTGACATTTAATGTACTTCAGTATCATTTTAAAACCAGCAGTCAGGGCTACAAATCTAGTGTTCGTTATCACGCATGCTGTAGCATAGCACCGTATCCCCCAGTCTGATCTGTCTTATCTGTACAGCCTGGAATTAGTGCAGTTGGTGCATCCTGTTTAAATGGAAGACACAACAGAATTACTGCATTCACCAGCTACTGAAAACAACGGTTACCCCCACTCCAAGAGCTCATTCCACCTTTATGATGAACAGGGGTCCATCTTGGGGGGTGTTCCTAGTCTTTAAACTGGAAAACACCTCTACAAAGACAACTGGTGTGAGTAAGCATGTTTACAGCAGATCCAGCGATGCTTATATTTTGATTTTTGGTTGGAGTGTCACACTACCATATGCATAGGTTTGCTAACTGCAGAGAATTTAGTTTATTTTAGGAAACCTGTTTGAAACAGGCCAAATTATTTGCCAATATAGTGAGAAAAATTGGCTTAAAACTCACTTAAAACCAAAAAACCCTGAAAATAAGATAAACAACCTTAATATGAGCTTACAACAACCTAAACATGAGAACTGTAAGACACACTAACTAGATATAAGATCATTTTAGTTGCAGCTGGAGCTTTTAAACACCTCAGTGTCGGTGAAAGAACTCGTTTCGACTCTCTCGTTTCGAGTCACTGGCTAAGAGTCGACCTCAACTCCTAGGAATGCTGGACTGGAAGAGTCGACTCTTTTGGAATCGATTCCTCATCACTACTCAGTCACTGTTCATGCGGCTACACAGCCAGCCTTGCTGTTTACCTGGGCAGGTCTTTGACCAGAGTCTGCAGTTCAGACAGGAGATAATAGTGTCTCTCCTGCTGTTTAGTAGCATCCGTGTGCTCCTCATACGAAGCCGTGTACTTCTCCATTTCTGAAGAACTGCCTATTCATAACCGAACCACGGCTACAACACCGCTAGCTAGCTATGCTAACGTTATAAAGCTAGCCGTCCAACGACAGCTTTACCGCCACGGCGTCCCGGTAACGCTGATATTAGTCCAGATAGACCCGCACTGACTCCAAAAAACCTGAACACGTTATAAGTCGCTGAGTTTGGTGTGTTTTGTATCCAAATTTATCAATTTACTACAGCACTGGCCGACCGACGCAGGGGTCCTAGCGACACCCTAATAGCTGCCCAAGTATGTGCCTGTGCTAATTGTCGCCAAATCACCGAGATTGATCCTAAAGACACTCGGACGGTGGAGCACGCTCTCCTTCTGGGTGAGGAGGTGTAGAAGTATGGACCTCGACTTAAACTCCACTTAAGTTTAGACTCAGATCTAATAATATTGAGATGCGTCCTTTTAAATGTCGGTGAAGGCTGATCAATCTTTGGAGGACAGAAATATAGTTTTTTTAGTAAATATTTTTATTTTATTGTGCATATTTTATATATAAGCGCCACATTTTATATATTCAGCACCATATTAATATTATTGGTCCAGTTTTGATTTATGCTTGTTTGCAAAAAAATGATAAAAATAAATAAATACATACATTTTTAAGTGGACTTCCTTAATTTACTGTATTTTATTTGTCTGTATTTATTTATATATAATAGAATACCTTATGGTCCTCTTCAGTTCAAAATGTATTTATTTTATTATTATTTATATTATTTAGCATTTGTTATTATATTATTACTTTATATAATATATATATATATATTGTGTGTATATATGTATATATATATATATAGAGAGAGAGAGAGAGAGAGAGAATTTCTAGAATATATAATAAAAATTAAACCATTTGAAAACGACTACGATAAGATATTCAAATATATTCTTCTGCATTTATTTATATATAATATGTAATAAAATACCTTCTATGATCCACTACAGTTTGTTTATTTATTTTATTGTTATTTACATTATTTTGTTTTATTATTATATATTATTATTTTATATAGTATATTTAATAGTTTATATTTCATATATATATATATAGAGAGAGAGAGAGAGAG
>CM067484.1:953567-970451 GCA_034552555.1 Semaprochilodus insignis | reverse complement strand
AGAACGCTCGGTACGCAACGGGAGTATAGGGGTATATAAGCAAACAGAGTTAATACTTAACAGGTGTGTAAAATCAGAACCCAGGAGATCTTGATCAAGGAAACGAGACAGGATTGGTAGGCAAGGGACGCGTGACAGTGATGTCATTAGGTGGCGGATTCTGGGAGATGGAGTTCCGGGGACCGGAGGCAGAGGGGAAACCTGGGAAAAAAGTGTGACATCTAGTTTACTTTCTGGTGCACATATTGATCATCCGGAGCAGGTAACCTAAAGCCATGGAACTGGAGCCAGCAGTACTACACCTGTAGTCAATGGAAAACCCCACATTTCCAGATTCCTGGTGCCGAAGGTTCAGGTGCTCCAGTGTAGCTTTATTCATCTCGTCTAATAACTAATAAACCATGATCATGTGCTGTATTGATCTTGCAGTATTGATCTGTACTGACAGTTATCTCTTGTGGGAAGTGGTGTGGGTGGAGCAATGTGTGTATTTTGTGTGTTTGTGTAGGTGGAGATCCCCATGTCATGCTTGCATAGAACTCCTCTGCTCCAGGGCTGGTTTCGTCTGCTGCCACTGGGGAACTCGGAGGACGATGCCGGGTAGGAGAAAGACGGGGCCTGTAGAGTGTGTGTGTGTGTGTGTGTGTGTACGTGAAGATGTGACACCAGGCCAGGAGGTTCATTAGCAGATGAGTCATTGTGTGAGTGTGTGGGTGCGTGAGTGATGATGATGATAATGATGATGCCTCTGGGAATCTCTCGTTAGTTTCTCCAGCATGCCACCATTTCAGCAGTTTTCTGAGACTCATTACAGTCTCTGCTTCTTCTTTCTTTCGTTCCTTCCTTCGTTCTTTCGCTCTGTTGCTCCCTGGCTCTGGCTTTCAGAGGGAAGCTCGGGGCATTGCGACTGAAGGTGCGTTTAGCCGAGGAGAGGATTCTTCCCTCTCTGTACTATCAACCTCTCATAGATATGCTGGTGGAAGCCGTCATCTCACCTGCAGAGGTAAAAACAAACAAACAAACAAACAAACAAACAAACATTTCTGTAATGGATAGTTCACATTTTGATTGGCTGAGCCAGCCTCTGTTCACATGCACATCAATTATATTCAGAATTAATTCATCATTAAGTCTATGTTGGAATAATCTTTGACTGTCTTGTTACTCAAGAACTACACCCACCGGTCACGTCATTAGGTCCACCTCCTTGTATCTACACTCAGTGTCCAAGTTATCAGCTCCACTGACCATACAGGACACTCTGTAGTTGTACAGGTCCAGACTGTAGTCCATCTGTTTCTCTGTGTACTGTATTACCCTGTTCTTCAATGGTCAGGACCCCCACAGGACCACCGTCAGTCACTGCAGTGGTTTGTTAGTGTGTGCTGTGCTGGTGTGAGCTGCTTCCTGCGGGCTGCGTCCTGCGGGCTGCGTCCTGCGGGCAGCGTCCTGGGGGCAGCGTCCTGTGACCACTGATGAAGGACTAGAGGATGATCAACACTGCACTGTGCAGCAGCAGATGAGCTATCGTCTCTGACTGTACATCTACAAGGTGGACCAGCAAGGTAGGAGTGTCTAATAGAGTGGACAGTGAGTGGACACAGTGTTTAAACACTCCAGCAGCACTGCTGTGTCTGATCCACTCACACCAGCACCACACACACTAACACACCACCACCACGTCAGTGTCACTGCAGTGCTGAGAATGATCCACCACCCACATCATACCTGCTCTGTGGTGGTCCTGTGGGGGTCCTGACCATTGAAGAACAGGGTAATACAGTACACAGAGAAACAGATGGACTACAGTCAGTCAGTGGAGCTGATAACATGGACACTGAGTGTAGATACAGGTACCTAATGGAGTGACCCGCTGGTGGTCTTGTATGACCGTATCCAGAACTTCAGTTTAACTGAGAATACTAACAAATCTGACATGGGTAAAACTGGCCTGTAATATGGCCGTACCTCAATAATAATTAATAAGTGATATATCGTTCAGCCATACAGCACCGTGCGGTGATGTTATGCTGATTGGTTCTTCTTCTGAAGATGACAGCTGACTGGGTCTTCTCCCTGTCAGGTAGATGACCCAACACCACTAACGCTGCTGGAGGAGGTGACCACTGTGGACAGCCGGCAGGATATTGCCATGACACTGGTGAAGATCTACCTTGGCCAGGGCCTCGTTGTGCCATTCCTGGACTACCTCAACACCAGAGAAGTTCACCATACAAGTATGTGTGTATGTTTCTGTCTGTGTACATGTACAGTGTTCTGCAAAATTCAGAGACCACCCTGAGAGACCACCCTGTAGATATTGTTTTAATATCCTGTCTAAAAAGTCCTAGAGTGCAGGGTGTTCATTCTTCCAGAGATGTGTGTCTGATGAATTAGATGGACCTTGCATAAGGACGGGGAGAGTAGAAGGAAAAATATGTGGGGGAAAAAAAGATGGGAGTTTATAAAAACTGGATTTCATGTTATATTAAATGATAAAGAGCAGATGGGACTCCTAACGGCTGGGGAAGACCTCGTAGACCCACCAAAACTGTTATCCCATAAGTATTTACAGCTTTCATCTTGAGGAAACATCCAACTCCACTCTTGCTTCAGACCTGAAAACATCCACACGTGTTTCTCTCTATCCTACCCCTGTGAGAGGATAACTCAACACTACTGACTCAACACTAGAAGTGACGCTGAGTCCAGGCCTCATCATTAAATGTGTCGGGATTCCTAGGATCATGGGATGTGCACTTCTGATCTTCTGAGACTGAGCTGAAGATGTGAAAATAATGGAAGGTGGTAGTAACTTCAGGCTCCTGCAGATGGCGCTGCACGAGGACGGTGGGGCTATAAATCCCTGCGGGGTGTGAGTGACAGGATCCATAGATTGGGAAGAGGTGGTACGGTGCAGGGAATGTCTCGTTCCATGTGTGGAAAATGGCTCCAGAGCAGATGTTAATGATGGGCTAAAAGGAGGGACTGCATTTGGGCGTGTCAAAGACCATAGTGTGAAGGAAGTAGCTGAATCTGCAGGTGTATGGAAGCGTACGGTCATACGGGTCTACCAGCAGTGGATAAAATCCCAGTCTACAGGGAATTCTCCTCGGAATTGTGCCCGGGAAGGCATCCACCAAATCTGGACCCAATTCTTTAATGTAAGAGTGTCTGAACGTTGATGTGGCTACATCCAGAAACTTGTCCAGTACATACCCAATCCAGTCACAGTTGGTATTGGTGCTGGTGGAGGAGTTACACACTGGTAGATTCGGATCAGTCACAGGGGTCTCGTTTTTGGAGCTGTGAGATTGTGTTTAATGAATAACGTAGGACAGTGAAATGGCTGAAACGAGTAATTCCAGGGCGTTTTTGGAATGTTCAAATAACTACCATCCTAACGCTCCATGTTGCTGTATTCCTGTGTCTGTATATGGTACGTATGTGATTACTAGCTTCCTTCGGCAAAAGCTGTTCCGAGCGTAGGCGACGTATCACCCCAGTCCTGCTATATTTATCCTCTACCAGTCATCCAATTACTCTCTCCTCATACAGTCGCCTCTCAAACTCCTGCTCATTAATTACTTTCCTCCGTTCTCTCTCCCCACAGCGATGACTGTACGAGTGTGTGTGAGTGTGTGAAACTCTTCACCCCCTCTTGGTGTTTTATGTATTATGTATTGTGTTAGATTCGGGACAAACAAAGTGCCTAGGTTTCCATAGCAACTCCACAGGAAGCGACTTTAAAGGGGAGCGGGATGATCATAAGATCGGAACAGCCGCTAGGGAGCGAGAGATGAGCGGAGAGAGAGGAGAAGGGTCAGGAAAGGATGCCACACACAAGTTAATTAGCACAGAAGATGCTAATAAGCTAGTGTCCTGAGTTGGTGAGTTTGCATGCGAGGGGAGCGAAGGAGCACACAAACTTTGTTTTGGAGACCTGCCGTGAAGAGTTCATCCAAAAGCAGCTGGAGCCCGAGTGTTACAACGTACCCCATATGCAGAACTGATTGAAACACTCTGAGGGGCAAACCGTCACTAGCTCAGGACAATTCTGCGTCAATTAAGCGAAATGAGCTCTCTAACCTGGATACATAATGTCACACACTGGCAAAGCAGTTCTTGAAATAGACAAGCAAATATTACACAGTTAGACAGGATTGTCTTTACATGGTATTTACAGGTGTATTAAACAGTTTGGGGACCCTGTCGAAATGACGTATTTTGTTGATTTTAGATTTAGATTTTAGAAAGTGATTTTAAAATTAAGATTTTACTACAAATGTTTATGCACAGTTACTGTAAACATTATTATTATCTGTCTGTTAAGTGGAGGCTGGATTGGACATGATTTTGGCTTAGGGCTGGCCCGAATACCATTATTTGCTCCAGAGATTCAGCAACAGTACCAATTCATCAGAACAGAAAAAAACACTGTTATCATTCTAGCTCTTCCCAGTAAACCGTGGTCGTCCGTGGACGTCTAAAATGTGTTTAAGTCAGATACGTGATTTCAACATTGTTTCAATGGTTCGAATGTTACTGGGTTCAGCTGATAAGCTGAGTTACAGTCTTACACCACTGAAGAAACACAGTTTGGTACCACATGGCTCTAATATTAGCTAACTAGCGAACTTAGCTAACATTAGCACCTACTGACAAAGGGCCGATGAAGATGGCTGGTGTGACGGATGCGGTGTGGGGATCAGTAAAAACATGTGGAGACTCTCTGGTAGTTCCCTCTATTCTCTCTCTCATACCTGCATACAGACAGCATTAAGCAGCTGAGGTTTTCTCATTCTCTCTCAAAGCATTTATTAAACTTAAAAAAAAAACAAGACACACAATAAATGTTCCAAATTAACAAACAATCAGTGCAACACAACGCAAGCTGCAATACAATACAACAGTGCCATGTGACCGTATAGTAAAGAGTTCCTGCTGCTGAGAGTTTATATGACAGCCAAGTTTTCAGAAGAGTTTTCAGAGCTTGTGTTACAAAACGGTAAGACGAGGGAACACGTTTTTTTTTTTTTTGGTTAAAGAACATAAATATAACATTAAAACAATGGCATACGACTGCAACGTACTTACGTGCATACAGACAGCAGCTTACAGTACTGCGAGAGATTAAGCAGCTGAGGTTCTCGTTCTCTCTCTGTACAAGAAATAAAAGAACTTAGCTTTACACCACGTGTATTACTAGCTAGCTGTGGTACACAAAGGCAGCAGCAGAGCCAGCTAGCGCAGCGTGGGCCGAATAAACCAAAGAAACACAGAGCTCAGATACGTTTAAAATGCTTTACCAAGTCAATATACACAGCTGGTTAGATTCTGTTACTGTTAGGAAGCTGTAGACATAGTACGTTCAAGCAAATGTAGCGTGAATATTACTTTAAACTGAGAAACTGTTCAGAGTGCCGATTTTCATGAATTACCTCTGGAAAACGTTGTAACTTTGCCGGAGTATAGCAGACAGTGAGTATCAAAACGCATCAAACCACAGCTGCAGTTAACTCAGAGTTGCAGTCGCATATTAAAACCAGAAAAATAATGAACACAAATATACTATTATAAAATCTAATAGTTAATAAAACACTAACAGTTTATTATTATTAAAACTTTTGGTTGAATTCACACAAACTTTTTTTTTTCCATAATGCTAGCTATATTAGCTTTAGCTGGACAGCACATAAAACAGCCGGAACATGAAGATGCGGGTTCATAGCAAGAAACACCCTATAAACCCCACAGTCTAGTCAAGGGGTCTCCACAAAGGGCCAGTTTGGTGTTAGCCAGTTGGAGCTAACGTTAGCTAGGTGTGCTATCTATAGGTAGCTAACATTAGAGCCCACTAACACCAAACTGTGCCTTCAGTGGTGTAAGACTGTAACTCAGCTTAGTCGTTTTCTGGACTCGATTTAAACTAGAACGAACACAGAACTGCAGCATGGTTAATGGACCAACCTCGGCCGGCCAGTAGATGTTTGGACCCGGTCGTGTTCACAAGCGGATTGGAGTGAAAGAATGGTGAAGTTTGTTGGGGGAAAACTGTACGACTGAAAGTGGGGTCTAGTACCCTGTTGGACCGCCTCTAACCTGGATACATAATGAGATATGGTTGGGCATGGAGGCATACAGGTTCCACATGGCTTCCTGCAGCACAGTCTGTAGACCCTGCACACTCGCAGGCTGCCGAAGCTGGCGTCCCAGCTTTTCCATAAATGCTTGAAAGGTGATAAATCTGGTGACTGGGCAGGCCAAGGAATCTGGCGGAGATGTTCCTGGGAAACCGTTGCTGTGTGTGGGTGAACATTGTCTTGCTTAATCATGCCAGTTGGAAGCCCTGCCATGAGAGGCACCACATGTGTCCGGAGGACGTCCTGCACATATCGCTGAGCTGTTAGTGTCCCTCGTATCACTACTAAGGGTGACCGACTGTCGTACGCGATGGCTCCCCAGATCATCACACCAGCAGTTGGGGCATTGTGTCGCTCCACACCAAAGGTGGGATTGAAGCGCTCACCACAAGGCCTCCATACTTGAAAGATCCCTAACACAGCTTGGATTTGTGGCTAAAGACGATACGGTCTCTCGTTGACGACACCACTGCAGACGGAGGCGACGGTGGCCGGCTGTCAATGGCAGGACACGTAATGGGCACCATGACAAAAAAATATCCTTCTGCTAAGTGTCTGAAATGGTCCGGGCAGAGACAGGGGTGTGTAATAAAGGTCCCACCTGTGTTTGGATGGTGGTTGAGGAAACGGCGGCTGCTGCTCGTGCTTGTCAGCAGATCAAATGGTCCTCTCCACTGGTGGTCTGTCTGGGCCGTCCAGAGCCTGTTTGCCGTGTGTGCGTGCCCTCACGTAACCAGACCGCACCTGTAATCATTCACATATCTGCCAGAGACATAGCTGCATGCCCGCTTTTCTACTTGGGTGCCTTATTTTTTGTCGAAGCTGATTGGTGGGGAATACGGTTCCATTACTTGTTTCCAACAAGTGCAGAACAAAGAAGGCCACCTTTGTTGATCAGGTGTGTTCAGAATGATGGGAAATGTGTGTAAATTCTCTCTGTGCTTTCTCCCTGATAGCGGATCCAAATACTCTATTTCGCTCAAACTCTCTGGCCTCCAAAGCCATGGAGCAGTTCATGAAGGTGAGCATCACTTCCTGTTATGTGCATGTTGGATGTGCATCTCAAACTCTGATCAACTCTGTGATGGAATATGACTTTTATGGTTTTGTGTGTGCGTGAATGCATGTGCTGGATTCTTCTTTGGCTCGTAGGCTGTCGGAATGATCTATCTGCATGAGGTCCTCAAGCCCATAATCAACCGCATCTTTGAGGAGAAGAAATACATTGAGCTCGATCCCTGCAAGATAGACCTCAACCGCTGCAGGTAAACAACTCGCTCATACGTACGTACATGCATACACACATACACACCCAGTAGTTGTATAACTGTCTAGCTGGTGGCAGCGTCCAGGCACGACTCTGGAATAGATACGGCACACAAAGTAAGATAAAAATACAAACCAGGAAAAGATGTAGGAACTGTTGCCTAGCAACAAAAGGATCATCCTAAGTCTCTGTACTTTGACAAGTCCAAACCCGAGAGTCCCTCGACACGGCGATGCAGGCTGTGGTGTAGATTAAAGCAATGGGCCACGAGAAGAGGTGTTCATTTGTCACAGTTAAGGGGTAATACTGCAACGCAACAGAGGATGATGAATTAATAATGAGTTAAATTTATATTATTTTATCAGCAGCATGTTACAAATAACCCTACCTATTAATGTTCACATTGTGCTATCCTCCCACTAATCGTTGTCGTTTATTAAAGGGGGCTGGTTTGATTGATTTCATTTACATGAGAGTAGGAGCTGCACTAAATGGAATGAGGTAGATTAAAACCCAGTGAGTATAAACCTAACCAGGAGTAGCTGCAGTGTTACAGTGTAAATACAGTAGCAGATATTGCATATTGCCCAGTGTGTATTAACAACAGTCGCACATATACACAGTACACATATCAGGATCTAATAGTGGGAATAACAACCCTTGGCTCGAATGACACAAGCAAGGCATCATGGCATGTACTGTATTAGGTGATGGAGGGTATTTAGAGGCACTCATGCCCATTACAACTGCAGCAGAGTTCTGTGTGGTTGGGGGTCAGCACGGTGAACCTGGATTGAGATGGGGCGAGTCAGCAGGCCAGGAAAGTACACCAAAGTCACTGTCGTGCTGCTGAAACCACACATGCACCACAGAAGTCTACCAAATTATACCAGAAATTATCAAATCATACAAAAACTGCCAAACAATCGCCAAACCACCAAATTGTACAAAATACCACAGAACATACCAAAAATTAACAATGCCAAAAAAAAGACCTACTAAATCACACTAAACACTACCAAACCGTACCTAATACCAATACCAAATCATAAACCAGCTGCCAGACCCTACCAGGTTCCTGACCAGACGTGTTTGCTTATGCTGGTTTGAGCAGACCCGGTGCCACAGCATAACCCAGCATGCTGAGGCAGGCTACTGAACGGTGCTGCAGGTGTTGGTTAGGAGGATCCTCAGTTTGTCAGGGTAACGAGCAGGACTGTGGATATAACCAGCAGCTGCCGATTCCTCCTCTCTCTCTTTCCAGGCGGATCTCCTTTAAGGGTTCGGTATCCGAGGCGGAGGTGAGAGAGAGCAGTGTGGGAATGTTACAGATGTATCTGAACAGCATCATGGAGGCCATTATCAACTCCGTTTCCCAGTGTCCTCCTGCCATGAGAGTCGTCTTCAAGCAGCTCCACAAACGAGTGGAGGAGCAGTTCCCGGAGCCGGAGAACGAGGTAAGACAGGCATGTGTGTTGTTGTGTGCTGGAATCCTGACTCTAGCAGGTCAGATTAACGCTCATCTCTGTTTATCACCTGCTTAACTCACGGGGGACAGTACGTCATCCGGCGTTTCCAGTGCATCCTCGTTCTGTATGTGAGCTCTACTGAATGGAAGAGGAAAGCATCAGGTTCTCTTCACTCCTGAGTGGTGTTGGGATCCAGAGCCAGCTGAGCCTCCTGGTCACACACCTCTCTGTGTGGACAGCTGACTGTGAAAAACACTGGGCTAGAGAGCAAGTGCAGAGTCTGAATGTGCCTGCATTTAATGCTGATTCGCTAAAAGCTGTGTGTGTATCGTGTAACATCAGAATCATGTCAGTATCAACAGATATGAGCTAAAAATGTAGTGCCATTATGCAGATTTGACCAGTATCAGATGACATGTCTGTTGTGTGAGCAGTGGTAGACCACAGCACTAACGTATGTGCACTTTATGTATTTGTTAGGTGCCCAAAGAAAACGTCATCTCCAAAACGAGAACTTTACAGGAGACGGCAAAAACCCTGTTTAACTGTAATGCAAGTCAATGGAACCAGACTTTTTACCAAGCCGTTTGGGTCCGTTTCTGTTGGTCCATTCATCATGAAATTCTCACACAGTGTAAACAGCAGCTGCTGTGTTCAAATCATGCAGAAAAGTACAAATCAACAAAAATGGAGACACATGCTTTCCTTTGGACAGCGACGATATTCATAGTTTATTATTTATGCAGTATGTGGTATCAGCAGTGGGACAACAGCAGGTATATTAGCATCTGCCAACATTCCCACATCAGTGCATCCATATAATGAAGTTCTACAGGGGTGTAAATCCACTACACAGAAACATCCAGGGCGGGGGATTTAATAACCCCAGTATTCCTCACTTTCAGAAGGAAAAGAATCCTATAGGTGCCACATGGAATGAGGCAACAGTGCAACAAAGCAGCAGCCATGGCTTAATACTCATCATTTCATATATCATGAAGACCACTTGTTGATACTAAACCAGGATTCTTGAAAATTCAGTCCAGTCAGATTCAGTCATTGGTGTTTAGGAACTCTGACTATTCAGTTAACTGTTAAATCATTCCTCAGTTATTATAATAATGGTGATAATAATGATAGAGCTAAAACGTTTATCTCAGTCATCTGTACATGTTGTATTTTCCCTAATCTGATAATCCTAATTCAGATCGTTGGCTAATTAGCAAAACCACTGTTCTCTCCATCATCCATTTTCCATTGTACAGGTTTCTCCGCCTTCTTGTTGAAGCCTTTGCTCTTTACTGCTGTATGTTATGTATGTGTGTTTTGCTTTCATACCTGTCCCTTTTGCCCACCGTTCTCCAACCCCCCCCACCCACGTCTCTCCTGACACGCTCTCTCTTTCTCCTCAGGACGTTAAATATTTGGCGATCAGTGGCTTTTTTTTCCTCCGTTTCTTTGCACCGGCGATCCTGACCCCCAAACTCTTCCACCTGAGGGACCACCATGCAGATACACGTACCAGTCGAACACTGCTGTTGCTCGCCAAGGTATGCTGGCACGTGCAGACACCTCAGCCCTGGGCAGGGTTTTACCAAGTCCACGGATTCCTTACTCACCCTGCATTACGCACCTCAGTGACCGACACAGCCGGTTCAGGGCTGTTGATCTGAAAAGGAGTTATAGAGTTTTACCGGAGATGTGAAATACTCCAGCTGCCCACCTGGATTCCCTTCAGTGTGTTCATTTATTTAGCAGTTTATTTACTATTCAGAATGATCAGTGGATGTGATCAATCAACGATCAGTCAAGTATCTTCTGAGTTTTATGTGCAGCGTTTGGCAGGGCTGCAACAAACGACTACTTTGATAGTCGAATAATCTGGCGATTATTAAAGCGAATAATTGATCGTTCGGATTATGAATTGCTCAGTTACCAAATAACTCTTATGTGACTATCAGCTTTTAAACTTAGCTTGAGGTTGTTTCATGTATTTGCTAACTAACAATAAAGACGAGATGAAAGGCTTGTGTAAAGAATTCACAGTTTAATGATGTTTCCTGCGAACACAAAAGATCAATAAAACTATTATGTAAAACATCCTGTCAAAATTTAAAACTAGGAACAAACAAGGTAGCAGCAATAAAATATATAACATCATCAATATATAACAAAAATATAACTCATCAAAAGTGTTCCTTTAATCAAGTGGGAAAAAATTAAATTTAAATTTTAAAAATAGTCGATTGACATGATGACACCAACTAATCGACTATTACTTGCCACCTAATTTGGTAGTCGATTAATCGTTGCACACCTAATGTTGATAATGATAGTAGGTACTATTAAATCTAGGACATTAAGAAGCTGCATGATAACGTACATACATACGTCTTACTGTACATTGACAAGTCTGCATGGTCTTAAAGGAGACCTGGATATGGTTGGACCTGGTCGAGTAATCCTTTGGGATGTATTTCCATGTAGGATTTGGGTGACTATAGGCTTCTAGTGTTTGTTAGCATTAGCATTAGTGTTACTCTGGGATCATGACGGATAGGGAAGAGTTAGTTTGGACCTGGAGTGCTGCAGTAGCTACTCTCCCAACGCTCCGGTCCTTAGGCTCCCCCAGACGTCAGGCTAAAACACCAAGTATGCAACGAAAATCAGTAAATAAAAAGAAGTGAATGAATAAATTAGGGATGTACTTGAGGAAAAGTGTGTGTGTATGGGGGTGCGGGGTGGGGGCTGGGGGGTCCTGGTGGCTAATTCGCCTTTCCACTAGGCCGGCTCTGCCTCACACATGCGCACAGACCCGTCTAATCACAAATGCACACAGATATATGTGCACTCTGGCTACCTGACAGGAGCTGTCCATAGTGCTGATTTAGAGTTTTACTGCGGTGCACTAATGTCACCCCCCCTCCTCCACCCCCTACCCCCACCTCTTTGTCTCAGGCTTTGCAGAGTGTGGGTAATCTTGGCTTGCAGTTGGGACACGGCAAAGAGCAGTGGATGGCTCCTCTGCATCCCATTATCCTTTGCAGCGTGGCATCCATTAAAGACTTTCTGGATAAGCTGATAGATGTGGACCATGACAGCGGTGAGTCAGCATGACAATACTTTCACACTGAGCTGCCAGTTTATTAGGTACCCCTCCCATAGCCTCCCGTGGTTTGGCCTCTTTTTGGCCTCAGTATGAATTCCCTGAGTGTGGGTTTTACAGGATGCTGGATGCAAGAACGCTGTACCATGTGGAACTAAGCTGTGCAGTCTGCTGTAAACAGGAACCAGTATTCGGGAGTTGTGCAAGAGTTATCATGAGATCACATGATCATGCTGGCATTTCTACAGAAGTATAAATGATAGGTGAACATAAATGATATTAAATAATATGGGTATTATTTGGTGCCACCTTGTTTATTTGGCCTTTCACTAGCCCACCACAGCATACAATCTAAATCTCCCCCTGACATACACTCATCATCGAAGAGATACTTACACCCAGGAGGAATCGGCCATCAGGAATGAAACTTGGTGGGTAGGTTTGACACTGTGAGACATGCCAGTGATCCAAGTTTCACACTCGGCTGCCTTAAGACAGGCCTTATGGCTGTACCTGACTGACTATTGACGGTCGTCCTGTTGCTCGTGCTGGTGTTGGTAGCCTCCTTTGTAAGTGACGTATGTCTCAGAGAAGAGTTCAAAAGCAATTCCAGCAGATGGAGAGAGGTTGCATCATAGGGCTCCGGGAAGCCGGATGGTCTTATCGATGTATTGCGCACCATACGGTCGTGAGGACACTACCATGGCACGCTGTTGGCGGCAGTGGATAGAAGAAGGCACACACCAGCGACATGAAGGATCTGGGAGACCTACACGAACCACGGAGAGGGAGAAAGCTTTTAAAGCCCATGTGTGTCTGGTGAGATGGTGCATTATCATGCCAGCCAATGGCTCGAGTTCAGGAGGCTTTATTGTAATTCCATTTATATACAAGTACACTGGGAACAGAACAACGTTCCTCCAGGACCATACGGAGCAACACAAAAACACACAATGTGAGACAATACAGTATACAGTAGGGGATATAGGACACGGTACTGAGGATGTGGGTGAACGTGGCTCTGCATGGATGAACTTCTGATTGGCTGAACTGTTCAGATGCTCTTCAGCGGGCCATAAAGCGTGCCAGGAAAACATGAACCCCCACCTCCCCGCCACCACCACCACCACCACCACCACCACCTGTACTGTTCACGCCAAATACAGTGCCTCCATGGATTCATGCTGTGTCACATTCTGAGCCTGACATCAGCATTCAAGCTTCACTTCATCTGACCACCCTTTTTTGGTCCAGTGTAAAGTACTGAGAGTGAGAGCAGGTAGATGTACTGTAGGTTTCTCCATGCAGGTGTTCACGTGGATTTCCATCTGTGTGCTTGATTCTCAACATTGATCCTTCTGATCCACAAGCTGCAATCATCCACACTATCACTAATCACTGGCAGTTTTCTACTTTCCGCACCTGTTCTCAGTAAACCTTTGAAGTGTTCATATGTTGGGAGATTCTAATATGACTAGCACCAACAATCTGGCCATGTCTGAAGTCGGTGAAGTCTTGTTTTGCCCATTCAAATGCTCAACTGAGCACCAAACGCTAGAACTGCTAGGTTTGCATGATTAATACCACATACTGAAGTCCTATGAAAGATGACTAATATCAAATCAAACCAATGCAGTGTAATGCTCAGACAACCGGACGCTCACATGGTAAATATAATATATAATATAATAATAATAATAATAAATATACTATATAGAAATATAGGAAAAATAGGAACATTTGGGGAAAATATAGGAAATCTAGTGTGCAGAGCAGGGATACAGAGACAGTGTGCGAAATGCAAAAATTTGTAAAAATGAATGTGCAATATAATGCTGTGCAATTCAGCAGGAGGTTTAAATAAATAAATAAATAAATACAATTTGAATGAAGATGGGAGGTACCTAATGACCTGGCAACCCAGTGTATGATTACGGCCAGCACTGTGACAGAGCCTAGTGTAAGGCATTACATTAGCTCCAGTAGATGGACTGGTATTTATTTATTTAGTCTTATTTTTAATAAGGCCAGAACGTTGCGTTTTGGTTTCTGAGGGTAAGGCTGTGGTGGTTGTGGTGCATTCTTGAGCTACAGCAGCTCCAGTTTAGCTCCAGTCCCCGGACAGAGCCTGGAGAGTCAGGAATACAACGTGGTGTGCTGGTGTGTACGGAGCGGTGCCAAGGCCTTTTATGAGAGATTACATATCCCTCACTGTGTCCGACACGTTCCTCCAACGACATCATAAATATTTAATCACCGCACTCACAACAGTGACGGGCACAACAGCACAGCACCGCATGCTAAACGATACAGCTACGTTACCCTACGTGTGTGTGTGTGTGAGTGTGTGTGTATATGTGTGTGCCTGTGAGTATATGTGTGTGTGTGTGTGTGTGTATGTATGTGTGTGTGTGTGTGTGTATGTATGTGTGTGTGTGTGTGTCTGCCTGCGTGTCTGTGTGTGTGTGCGCGTGTGTACGTGAGTGAGTGAGTGAGTGAGTGAGTGAGTGAGTGAGTGAGTGAGTGAGTGAGTGAGTGAGTGAGTGGAGACTGAGGAGAGTTCTTGTGCAGTTGAAGTGATGACACTAGTTCCTCCCTGACAGTGAGAGGAGTCCTGGAGTTGAAGTGTACTTCTCTACTGTACCGTCCTACACATGACCACAGCACCACCTAGTGTCTGAGCCTGAGCAGTGCAGGACTCTACTGTGCACCCAGCGACACTCAGGCTTCATGCTGAACATGCTAGTGATTTACTCTCTGCACCTTTATCTTTCTTTATCTTCCATCTCTCTCTTTTTCTTTATCCCCGTGTCTCTCTCTCTTTCTCTCTCTCTCTCTGTCTCTCTCTCTCTCTCCGTATGTCTGTCTGTCTGTCTGTCTCTCCCTCTCTCTCTCTCTCTCTGTGCAGGGTGTGATGTTCCTCAGCGGGCTGTGTTTTTGCCCTCCGTGACGGTGAAGGAGGGATTCCTGCAGAAACACAAAGCTGAAGGTCCTCAGCTGCTCAAACGCTTTGCCTTTAAGAAGCGCTACTTTTGGCTGAGCTCAGAGACGCTGTCCTACGCCAAAACCTCCGACTGGCAGGTGGGACACGAGAACACTCACACAGCAGTTGGACTGAACAGGCTTTGATGATTATTCCATGTTTTATACACCTGCATGACCTTCCCCTCCCCGGTTCTGACCAGAATCATACTGAACACTTCACTGTAGTTTACCTGTACTGTCATGGTAACGTCCTCCAACGACTGACTACAGATTTACATACAGCGCCTCATTAACCTCAGTAAAACTCCAACATGTGGGACTAAATTAGCTTCCTAAGTCTGTATAAAGTCTTTCTTTAAGACCACATATGAGGTACCCACAGGGTACCTTTAATTTACACAGCATACGCTGGCAGGTGAGTGTTTCATACGCTCAGCAGCTGTTTCAGATCTGTGTATCCAGTCTTAGGGACAAACATCCCAACGAATAACAGTTATTCCAACCAGACGATGCAAAACACCACACAGTTCACTGGCAAATGTATGGAAAATCAAAATCCAACCACGAAGGTACAGTACCATGAAACACTGTAAGCTTTTCCTTAAAACCGTTTTTCCACATGCACACATTCCATTTCCCAGGTTCTTCCCATCATACAGGCTGCCAGATTTGTAGTTGTCTTTCCAAATTGGGCTGTGAAGTCTTCATGTACACTAAATGGCCAAAGGTTTTGACACCTGACCATCACACCTGTATGTGCTTGTTGAATATGCCATTCCAAAACCATCCATTTCCCTGGGAAGGCTTTCCACAAGATTCTGGAGTGTGTCTGTGGAAATTTGTTCCCACTTGGTCTAAAGAGCAATTGTGAGGTCAGGGCACTGATGTTGGAAGGAATGGCCTGGCTTGCAATTAACGTTTCAATTCGTCCCATAGGCGTTCCGATAAGCGTTCCGATAGGCGTTCTGATAGGCGTTCCGTGGGGTTGAGGTCATTTCATGTCTGTGGGGTTTTTAGCATGTTTCTTGCTATGAAGTCACTGTGTCATACTGCCCTAATTTTTTTAGGGTATTTTAAGAATCTGTTTTCTTCTCTACACATTTCCTAACATCTCAGAGGTATGGAAGCCCATTTCTGCCACTTAAACAAAAAATGCCATATAGTAAGTCATAATTATGAGATACTGTATGGAAACGGCCTTCTATACAATGGGGTTTAGGTCGTGCCTGAGATTGAATTTTAAAAAACTGTCGATTCACCTTTAAACAGATAAACACATCTACTGCTTATACAGATCAGCGTATACGGTCCAAACCAACATATTCCCACAGACTGATGTGCTTCAGCGGGATGTGCTTCAGCCAATACAGCAACAGTACCTGCTACAGACGGTTTGTAAGTGGAGTATAGAAAAGACAATCAATCAGTAGAAGAGAACTTTCTGAAGGACATCACACACACACACACACACACACACACACACACCGCTCTCTTCTGCTTCAGGTACCCCATCCTCCACCTGATGGTAATCAGGATTTCAGCTTGAGACGTATTTGCTTTATATGAATGAGAGCACCATTAGCGCAAGAGCGATTAGCATTTTGGGCCTTTTGATGTAGGAAGACAGAGAAAGCGAGAGGACTGGAGAGAATAGAGCGGGGTGGGACAGATCGGTAGCTGGGGGAGATCGGAGAGAGAGAGAGAGAGAGAGCTGGGAGGTGAAGTGTAGAGGAAGTGGATGGAGCGGAAAGAGATCGGGAGGAATAAGGCTAGAGGGCTGCTGAAAGGATTTGTGAGCTGTCACCTTCTTTTGTGTGGGCCTGAATAAAGACCTGCTTAATATAGGAGCCAGTCTGCCTGGAGACAATTCTCTCCCCCTCTCTCCCCCTCTCTCTCCCTCTCTCTCCCTCTCTC
>CM067484.1:936799-948583 GCA_034552555.1 Semaprochilodus insignis | reverse complement strand
TGTGTGTGTGTGTGTGTGTGTGTGTTGGTGGGGTGGGGGGGGTGGGGGTTGGTGGGTGGTGTTATCTAAATTCCTAAAATATTAGACCCACTGTTGCAGTGCTTCAGCGTACCACTAGATGTCTGTAGTGGAATGAACAGCATTCCCAGATGAGCTTGGGATCTGTATTGTGTAGGCTGATGGGATTCAGATGATGAGATGATACACCAGTAGTAACATCATTACTACCTCTAATGCCCCGCCCAATGCCAGGGTGCAAGGAGGGTCTTGGTCAGGGGATAACTCTAGCACTCACCAAACGCATGAACGTTTACATAACCTTAGATGGAAAGCCTCCGAATGTGGTCTGGCCTGCACTTTCAATCAAGATCAATCTCATTTACATGCCTCATTTACATACATCCATACTGTTCAGCCCACAGCAGGTTAGCTTCACCCTTCCTTTCTAAAAGTCTTATGGCCCTGATCATCACCACCACCTTCCTGTAGAGCAGTGGTCCCGCCTCTGGACCCCCTGCCCTGCACACCTGACCCAACCAAGCTGCTAATTAACAAGCCCTTCCTGGACCTCTAAGTGCAGTCTGCCTCACCTGTTCCAGCTAAATACCTTGATCAGAAGGCTTTGATTGGCTGGATCAGAAGCATCAACGTTAGGTGAGAGGAGGGGCAGCATGTTACCTTCAGGCTGGGACTAAAGAGGACAGCAGATCTCCGGGAAGAGAGGGCTGGTGACCACTGGGAGAGGACAGCCAAACACAGCAGAGCTCATTTATCTTAGATCAGTCTTAAAGACACAGCAGCTAAAACAGCCTGTTTAATGCTAAATAATAACGAGAGGCTGAAAATAGTCATGGTCAGCATATTTGGTATATTCAAAAAAACTGGACCTTACGGGGAAATCTGGTGGATGTGGACCGCTTATCCCTTATCCTTATTTTAAACGTAGCAATAAATCTGTACCAAGTTTAAACTGTCTTCTTGGACCTGACTGAACTTGCGCTGGATCCGCGGCCTCACTGTGACTAATGCTTCTTCATTTTTGCCTCTTTTTGAGAAACAGGAAGCAGTACCTGGAGACACAGGAAACAGAAGCTGCTGCACAGGAAGAGAGCGTGGTGAAGCAGAGACAACCCTCAGGTCAGAGTGAGAACAGAGAATACAGCTGTGTAAGCCAAGCAATGCCTGAGACACGTGCACACTTTGTCAGGACGTGGGGTCAAACGCACACAACGCACTGTATACAGACGGGTGACAAATGAAAGACAGAAAGTGAATGAGAGAGACGAGACAAGCGTATGCATGTAGGAGTCACGCTGCGGCTGTGATAGTCACTGTAAATAACTGTAGCCTACAACCCTTAATACCATCTTTTAGATCTTTTAGCTAACAGTAACAGCTTATTTACAGCATTAAAGTAGGACTGTGTGTTAGCAAGAACCTGGTGATACAACGGATTCAGCCCACAGGAGTGAAACTTGGTGTGTAAGTTTGACATGGTGAGACATGCTAGTGATTCAAGTTTCACACTCGGCATGTGATGTAAGCAAGGATGGGTCTTATCTCTGTACCTGACTGACCCAACAGCCACGATTACAGACATCCAGCGAGCAGTGGTGTCCTCCATGAGTCATCCTGTTAGTGCAGCACCATTGGCAGACGGCTGCACCACGCAGGACTACATGCACACAGACCGTTACCACGACTGTCCTTAACACCACGTCACCGTCACCAAAGACTGCAATGGTGTCGTACCAGACTGTCATGGAGTGACTCAGAACGGCAGCGGGTCATCTTCAGTGACGAGTCCCGCTTTAGTCTTGGTGGAGACGCCCAACGAATCCGTGTGTGGAGGCACCGTGGTCAGCACCAAGATGAACGGTTTGTTGTCACGCGTCACACGTCCAGAAGGCCTGGTGTCACTCCACCTCCACCCCTACCGCACCATCTGCAGGAACTGTGTGAGGAAATATCAAACATGTAGCCTTTGTCAAAGCACTTTACACATTTAGGACTGTTTTGCTTCTCCCTGCAGTTCAGCCTAATGTTGTTAATCTCAGGATGTCCTCAGGATGTACAAAAACATCCACATACTAGCATTAACACATGTTCATCCTCTCTCTCTCTCTCTCTCTCTCTCTCTCTCTCTCTCTCTCCTACTTTTAGACAGAGTAGGGGCGACCATGCAGGGGCGTAACGAGCGCGCCCGTGCGGTAGCGTCTCGGCTGGTGGATGTGGTTTTGGATTTGGAGCGTGCTCACGCCTCCTTCCAGCACAGAGAGAGAGAAGAGGCCAGCAGCCTGATCCTGCCTTCATAGAGTGCACTACATTCTGCCCTTGAACCCACCCTGCCCCCCTGGACCTGCTGCGCCGCCCGGAAAGACTTTACAGCACACCCTTAACAGAGGACACACCTCAGGCACACTGGAGCCCTAGATCAGTAGTTCCTTGCTCTACCGTCACCCTGTACTCATGTCACGCAGCCCTTCCAGGGGAAACACGGCTACTCCTTCAGGGCCTCTCGTCCTGTGAAGAGACAATTATGCAATCTTTATTAAATCAGTGGAAAGCTCGTCAGGCTATTTAAGCAGACCAACATTCACAAAACACAGGGGAGGCTTTTTCTATGTATTTGTATTTTGAACTGACTTGAACTCAGACTCACGCTGTGGGATGATTTTATAGCCAGCAGCCAAACTGTAGCTTTTAAACGTGAGTATGTGTGTATGTACATCCATATACAGGCTGTATGGTGGGGATGCTAAATGACATCACCTGCATAAAAGCCATGACGCACGCACGCAGCAGGGGAACCATTCCTGCATCTGGGCTGCCGCTCTGTTTACCAAGTGGATGACCTTTCAGTGGCTTTTCAGATGTCTTTATGGTGCAGGTACTATGCCCAGCTGAACGTGACCTGGGCTTTTTTACGTCTGAACATGAAGGGTATACACCGACTGAACACTTTATTAGGTACACCTCCTGTAGATACATGTAATCAGCTCCACTGACCGTATAGGACACTCTGTAGTTGTACAGGTCCAGACTGTAGTCCATCTGTTTCTCTGTGTACTGTATTACCCTGTTCTTCAATGGTCAGGACCCCCACAGGACCACCACAGAGCAGGTATGATGTGGGTGGTGGATCATTCTCAGCACTGCAGTGACACTGACGTGGTGATAGGGTGGTGGATCATTCTCAGCACTGCAGTGACACTGACGTGGTGATACTGATACATGGACAGTAAGTGTAGACACAGGAGGTGTACCTAATGAAGTGGTCAGTCGAGGTATATACGCTCACTGGCCTCTTTATTAGGAATGGTAAGAACTGTAAAACACCACCTGGTCTAATAAGTCTCAGGTTCTGAGTAGAATTCAGAATTTTACAGGAACCCAACCGTGCTTGCCAAGTTGGCGGTGGGGTAATGGTGTGATCAGTGTTGTCTGGATCACATTGGAGCCTCAGTATCAGTCTTTGCATGAATGGCATCTGCTTTATGGGCCACAGTTTACACAGCTACCTAATGGCTCCATCCAGCATGATGATGCACCAAACCATCCTTTGGGACAGCATGAAGCTACGCAGCATGAATGTGCAGCTGACCCATCAATTTAACATGGACCAGAATCTCAGCACCTAGGTAATTCGGAGAGGTCCTCTCCAGCAGGGCAGTGCTGTTCCTAATAAAGTGTCTGCTGGGTCTGTGTGTGTGGTAAATATCATTTCTGCTTTGGTGTCTGTTGAGCTGTATGTGCTGCAGCTGATTTTCTCAGTGCCCTGGGGTAAACACATCGCCTTTGTAGCGGTCATTAGGACACGTCCAGTCAACGTGCTATATTTGCCGTTGCCAGGGGTGTTTCCAGGCTACGCTGTATCCAGGTTACAGGTATAATCCTAAATCAGGGCGGCCGCTGTAGAAAGCTTCTCAGTGGAGCATGGCTCAGACGCCCCAGCTGAACTGACGTCCAGTGTTTGGTGTTGCTGTAGTGTCTAGCTGTAGATGGTTTCGGGCTGAAGCGTGAGTGTACAGTCGGTGGTGACATGGTTTACAGCAGTGTGTTCAGCATGATCGTTCCTTTGAATCTAACTGAATAGCCTAATCCCAGTTTAACCAGGTGCCAGTCCTGTGTGCGGAGGTGTGTGAGGATAACAGGGTGGGTGTTGCATGCCAAACTGTTTTTGTTGGCCGTTTATTTGCCAAATTATATTTCTATTCAGATGAATTGTTTTGAACACCTGTTTCTGTGCAGTAAAGGCTTTTGTTGGTTTAATACACGTTTGGTTTTGACATAAAAGCAGCTCTGTGTGTGCGGGGCCTCTTATTGAGCGGGAATCAATTAGGACAAATCACTAGGGAAGGATCAATTCGTGCTTCTCTCTCTCTCTCTCTCTCTCTCTCTCTCTCTCTCTCTCTCTCTCTCTCTCTCTCTTTCTCATTCACTCACACACACACACAGGCTTGTCTTACTATACTTGTGAGGTCACCTATAGAGTTCTATTGCTCTTTGTATTACTGCACCAAATTAACACTACACCTACCTCTAAACCTAACACTAACCTTAACCTTGGTGTTCAACCTAACACTAACCTTAACCTCAGTGTTTAATCCTAAACCTAACACTAACGTCAGTATCCAAACCTAACCCTAACCTCAATCTAACCCTAGTATCCAAACCTAAACCTAGTATCTAAACCTAAACCTAGTATCCAAACCTAAACCTAACACTAAACCTAACCCTAATATCCAAACCAAAACCTAACACTAACCTCAGTATCCAAACCCAAACCTAACACTAACCACAGTATCCTAACCCTAGTATCTAAACCTAACACTAACCCTAGTATCCAAACCTAAACCTAATGAATGATGAAACCAACATGTGATAAAGTGAGAACCAGCAAAATATCTGCACACACACACACACACACACACACACACACACACACAGTAACAGGCAGGATCAGTGTAAACCCTCTAAATAAGAACATTAATACGTGAGTCAAGTGTTGGGTAATACTCTGGAGTGGAACCTACACAGCGTATCACTGTAGGCCTGTTTTCCGTATACACTCGGCACTGACTAACGCGGAGCACGGTGGGAAGTATGGGTTCAGATCATCAGGAGGAATAACTCACTCTAGTCTGCTGCTTCGCTCGCTCCGTGTGTCGCCCACAGTCGTGCCGCACCCCGGAGGATGGAGGCGACCGTAAAAGACACTAGAAGACGGAAGAGACAAAAACAGAACTGGGCCAATTACGGAGCTGTCAGCAGCTACTAGCCTGATAAAAGACCTCCAGAGCCAGGAGGACCCTCTGTGACCTCGGCTGACCTGTGTGAGGAAGTATGAAAGAGAAAGCAGCAGCTAGTTTCCTGTTAATCAACCATCTTCTGATCCGCTCGTCCCAGCCGAAACACCCTGGACAGGCCATCGCACGGCAGACACACACAGACATGTACTACTTATAGGCTGAATGCAATCAAATCCTTACTTTGTAGTCCTATTACAGCTTGTAGTCCTTCTGTGTCTGTGTATGATCTGTTAGCCCCTGTTTAACCCTTTCTTCACTCCGGACTTTCAGGATCGGACTCTGGATCAAACTGATACAGCAGAACCGACACTATGGTAGTGCTTTGTGAATGGAACTTGTAGCAGGATACCGCTCCGGTGCTGGACCAGTCAGAACTGAGTGAGTGAGCTGACTAATCAGAGCACACTGGGCTCATCAGGAGGCGGGGCTTAAAGACACAGGAGCTCTAACAGAGTCTTTCAGACAGAGAGGGAATGCAGCTGCGCAGTATGAGGAACTTAATGTGTTTTGGGAAAACTGATGCATGTAAATCTGTTCTAGTAGAACCCAAACACAATTATCAACACTGAAAAAGAGCACGTAGACCCTTCAACAGTGTCCACTCACCGTCCACTCTATTAGACACTCCTGCCTTGCTGGTCCACCTTGTAGATGTACAGTCAGAGATGATAGCTCACCTGCCGCTGCACAGTGCAGTGTTGGTCATCCTCTAGTCCTTCATCAGTGGTCATGGGACGCTATTGGCTGGATAGTTGTGGTTGGTGGACGATTCTCTGTCTAGCAGTGACACTGAGGTACCAGCAGAACTGCTGTGTCTGTACATATACACTAATTGATGAACAGGGAAAAGGGGAGTTAACAATCATTAACATATGGATCAAGTATGTAAATCATTGCCAATAGAATGGGATGTTCTGGAACCGCCCCCACATAAGCCTGTCACCATGCCATCAGCCAGAGCGGTATAAGGCCCTTCCCACCTCACTTTCTGGAATGATGGTGCTCCTTCCAATACCAGACCTGGGTGAAGCGGAACCAATCATCCTGCATCAATACCTGATCACGCTAACGCTCTTGTAGCTGAAAGCATTTAAATCCTCACCGCAGTGTTCCAACATCTAGTGTTAAACCTTACCAGAAGAGTAGAGGCAGCAAAAAGGACGAACTCGCGGTCCATCCACTTGATTACATGGTGGACGGTATATAAACTCAGTACGGCTGATTCTGATGAGTCATGCGGGATGTTCACTGACTCTCGTGTCGTTGTGCGTTTCTGTGTTTCCTCGCTCCTTTAGTGGGGTGGAGCTTTTTGTGCATCTAAATGTTCTACAGAGCTCTAAAGCCCGAAGTACACGCCAGAGGGTGAAACTCTCTTCCACAGAATCACTTTTCCCAGCTGCCTGAAACGTCTTGTTGGAATTCCGACGCTTTTCTCTGTTACACAGTGACATCATCACGTAACACAGTCCGCAATGCCTGCCTACCAGCAAGCTCAACACACCCTCACACAACAAAGAATCCTTTTACACCAATTTGGAACAAGTTCTGTTTAGGTTTGGAACAATGTTGAACCATTCTGTGCATTTCCGGAACCCTGAAAAGTTTGTTCCCAGCTGGAACCAAAGAATAGGTTCTTCAGTGTGAACCGTGACGACATCCGTGAGCAGGTCAGTTGTTGCGGACAGAGAAGGCAACAATGGCACCACCTAGTGGTCTGCTGGAGAACCTCTTCTACGTCTTCTTATCTCCAGTAGTTGATCCGTGCTGCTTTCTGGATATAAACCAACATCACAAACACTCGCAGGTGATCTATACGTTCCGCCATCTTGGTACCACAGTTTACTGTTTTGGATGGTGAGTCCTCAGCGTTCCGTGGTTCCTAAAAAAACAGGTGCTAAAGCAGGCTGGTTCCCTGAATAGCACCAAGGTTCTAAGAAGCCTAAACAAAACCAGTTCCAGAACCTGGGTTCTTGTGATCAAAAAGGGCCATGAAAGAGCTAAACGTTCCACTCTGAAATGTTCCAGGTTGGCGAACAAAGGTAGATCTACCTGCTCGTTCAACCGGACTTTCAGGATCGGACTCTGGTTTAAACAGATACAGCAGAAACTGCACCATTGCAAGAGCAGTCATAGCGGTGTGGCGGTGGAACTCGTAGGTGGATGCTGCTCTAGAGGCTGACAAATTAAAATAAAAGTGGGTGAGCACAGTGGGCTCATCGGGAGGCGGGGCTTAAAGACACAGGATACAGCTTGAGACAAACGTAAGGCTTTAGAACATGGAAGCATTTAAATCGGGTCTAGTAGAACCTGAATGATGAATGAACATTGAGGGTAATGGGTCTTCTATGACCCGAGTGTCCTCACGGTATATACAGTTCATTAGCAGTTCATTAGACGGAATGGAAGTGAATGGATCAGTGCCCGACTCAGTCAGTGAACAGGAAAGGACAGAGGCAAGACGAAGGGAAGAAGGAGTCCACCTGGCTTTGGTTAAGGAGCGGCATTTATTTCACAGGTAACACAAACATGCAACAAGGTCATAACAGTTTTGTTAAGACGCGTCATAAAAGCCCTTTATTATTGTTTCATCAAACAATATTACTAAACTGTAGCCTGGTATCAGAACTACGTCTACACCGTAATGTACATGTTAAGACATCTTTCTCTTGCCCTCATGACATGAAAAATACATAGAAGCTCCATGCGCCTTTGACATCGTTACACAGAGGGAACATGGGCACTTCAATAAATGATTTAGAAGGTTAGCATGGACCCGTCGTATGAGGCACAGAACGAAAGACAAGGTAAAGGAAAGGCCAAGACAGGACGAGACTATCTCCTGCACTGCTAACGTTCTTGAGGAAGAGCCCCAAACTCGAGTTCGACAGCGATTTCAAGCAAAGACACATCAAAATATTGAGAAACTGGCCATTTCTATTCTAAATCAATTAACGTATTTCAGCTCCGTACACACTAAAGTTGGGGGTGCAACAATACATCATGTGACCAAAGACCAAAGCTTGCAATCAACTTGCAGCTCGTTTAATATCATACAAGCTGCAGCCTAACCTACAACAGCACCCTCATGCTACAGGCCAAACCGTAGGGGCCTCTAGCCTCATAGACATCATCAACGTTCTTCTTCATTCCAACTTCGCTTGAAATATTGCAGGAATGTCGAATACCGTGGATTAAAGCAGGAAACTGTTACACCCCATAACCAACACAGCTGCTAAAGTCACTGCACAGAGCTCCAGACCATAAGCAGGCCTCGCTCACAAACTCCCTCCACAGCCATAAAATAATTATCCTCGGATGATCTCTGCAGGACATGTGAAAGATGGCATCCTGGCTTTGGCTCAGTGAAAAGCCCGAGAGGTCGTCAGCAGGTGCTGAAGGGCCATATGGTCTGCACACACCTGACTGATCACACCGAGCTCCGGTATGGCTCCACTCCGGGCAGCGAACTGCAGCGCATTCCGCTATAAATCCAAGCCTGGAGCCGTGAAAACACCCACACACACACACACACACTCTGGTCCACATACCCGCTCCGCCTAGCACACGAGTTCTAGAATCACACATTCCAGTCTCTCGAAGACGTCATCTCAGAGCCCAGCGTCAGCAACATGCAGCAGACTCAGCCTACGGGTCCCTGCAGAACGGAACCCCATACTAACACACCGAAGAGTGCAAGTTTTAATGAACTAGCCAACACGGACGCGTGATAAATGAGCTAATCAGGTTTAATGGGAGTAGACTAATTAGATCCCCCTCCACCTTAACAAGTGGCCGGACAGCAAGCCAGAGGACAAACCCAACGCTACGAGTAAACCACAAAATATCTACTTCAGATTCAACACGCTTTCTCCACTTACAGAACCGCATAAACGACAAAGAGCTTGGCTGCGTCCCAACTGCACACTTAGTACCAGTGGTGGGCAGTAACTCAGTAAATATAATTAGTTTCTGTACTTAAGCAGTTTCTCCATGTATCTGTACTGAAGTATTTCCATTCTGGACGACTTTGTACTTTAACAGTTCAGACTCTAATATCTGAATGTTTATCCCACTGCATTATGGGAAATCTGTAGCTCCTTTCGGCTTCTGTGTGTGTAAACGAGCTTATTGGTGGATTCTTAGCATCCATGGAAATGTCCATTTCAGGTCTGGACAACATCTAGGACCACCTGGAGGAGGGCAGGTAAAGCAGGATGGGGTTAGTAAACAGATCAAACAGATTGTTCCTGACTTTGTGGGTAAATAGACACAGTATAGAAACATGTACACATGCCCTCGTGGCTGGCGAGTGTCTTTCTCTGTTTCCTTTATAGTACATGTGTTTGGCTGGTTTGTGTTTATGAACTGAGACCTACAGATGCAGTACAGTAAAGGAGAAACTCATTAGTGATCCGGTTTAAACCAAGTTCTTATTAAACTTAAACTGTAACTAAGTAGCAAATAAATCTTAAACTGAAACTTTACTTGTTTGCAGAAAGTTATTTTATGGTTCTAGCTAATGGAACCTGTTCTCCTTCAGTGTTCTGTGCTGATGATGATTGTAATAGACGTCAGTGTCAGACTAATTACTGATCTTCTATTAAAGACTGGTGGACTGAGAGACACTCGAGTCTCTTCACCTACACTGAGCTGATTAAGAGTCGTGTTCCAGAAATGATAATCGGACATTAGAGCCATAATAAATCATGCTCCTGTTACTCTCCATACTTAAGTACATCTGAAGGTACATACTTTAGTACTGTTACTCCAGTGGAGGTCTAAAGGGAGGACCAGCACTCACACTGGAGGAGGAGTTTACCTGGGGATCTACTTTAACTCGGGTACATGGTTTGCGTCCACCTCTGTATAAATGTGAGTTCAACCTAAATCTGTCCAAACAGCCTGTATAATAAAAGTACTCCAGTAAATAATGGGTTCATTTGCGTATGAGTTCTTCAGAGTCCAGCTCGGTATGACGTACGCTTCATCTAGTATACCAGGATTGTGTGTATGGCCTGCAGAACTCGTACTGTGAAGATTAGTACAGGGTATATACTGTATAGTACACAGTTGAGACGCAGCCCGTCTGATCTGTATTAGATCTCAAACCCCCTTATCAAGTACCACACAGCAACTACGAAACTCTAAACAGCATGCAATACAAACACAGTCCTGAACCTAACTAACGTTCTAACACTGCTCAGGCAAATAACCCGTCTCTGTTTGAGGGGTGAATGCGCTGCTGCTTCAGCCTGCATTAAGCGACTCCAGCGAGCTACTGGTCGTGTTCACACTTCCTGTGGTGATTGGTCTCGATTCATATTGCTATAGAACTGGCTTGCATGGAGGGAGAGCGTGAACGAATAGTGATTGTCCAGTGATTCTGACAGCCTTGTTTACTGTCACTCACAGGTACCGTGTTCCAGACCCGGTACTCCTCAAAGGGATGTGTCAGTTCACATTACAGACCCATTTAAAATCAAACTGAAATCCTAATGGACAGATACGAGTGTCTGAACAAGCTACAGCAGCACAGACAGCGTCTCCTTCACCCCTGTTTGAAAACAATAAGGGAGTCTGCATAGCGCTGTGCAGTCCTCCCACTCTGCTCCCGTCTCTGCGTGTCCTGGCTGACCAGTGTGACGAGCGATAAAGCAGACAGATCTGAGCGGAGACAGTGACATGAAATCGAGAGTCAAAGGTGATGCTGATGTTCGCAATTTTCCCTGCAGTTATATAAAGGCGTACAACCCGTTTAGGTACAAGGGTGGGGGAGGGGGTGCGCCTCGGGGGGCGGGGGGAGGGGGGTATCATGCTACTAAAGGCCCGCCCCCTCCGGTTTTCAACACGAGCAGACTGCTACCACAGGAGGATTCACACAAACATGACATCATCAACACAGCGACAGTGGTAGGACGAGCATCAGACGGTCCTAATGTACTTTAACAGTCCCTGACTTCTCTGACAAAACGCTCTGTCAGATCTGGAGAACTCAAAAAACCTATGAATTAAAGATATTAAACATTGTTTTGTGTTGTGTCACATGTGCGAGTATAAAAAATAAACGCTTCATCAAACTCAGCTCAGGTTCATAATCACACTGTGAAATGTGTGTATGTGTGTGTGTATATATATATATATATATAGGTATATATGTCTATATTTCATCAAAGCATTACAAGACACTGTAAAAATAGAAACATGAGCGCTAAGACAAACGCATCCAATCAAACGACTGCTTAAAGACAGCTGCTGTGTTTGAGGAACAGGATCAGGAAGACCATGATTACTGCTTTTTGAAAGTTCAACAGCGTTTTTATCACCCACGAGCCTCGTAGACGCGAGCGAGCGACTATATGACCATCATGAGTCCCGCAAACAACTGCCCAACTCGCCCCCTCCCCCTCTCAAATAGACAACAGAGTACACAACTCCAGATGTTTTGAGAAATGTGACCCCCTGTTTACACCTG
>CM067484.1:894935-927514 GCA_034552555.1 Semaprochilodus insignis | reverse complement strand
GAGGACCATTACAGTGATCAACTCTGCTGTAAGAGGACCATTACAGTGATCAACTCTGCTGCAAGAGGACCATTACAGTGATCAACTCTGCTGTAAGAGGACCATTACAGTGATCCACTCTGCACCTTTGTTTTCTTTCACGATATAAAGTACACAAATTCTTCTGTCTTGTTGGATCCGCTGTGTTTTTCAAATGTGCCCATTCAGAACAGAATTTGGGTTGGTAAATGCTTATTATTGATTTGTTTAATCAGAGTAATACGATAAAACATGACTGATGTCTGTCAGACAGGTAGTTTATAACACAAACGGAATAGAAATCTATGATTACTGGCATTCCTATATCGCACAGCAAGTCAGTTGATAGTTCACTGAGAATGATGAAACAGGAAAAACAGTAATAGCGTTCAACTAGTCTTCATATATGTAAAAGCACTGCTCTAATGTTCTCAACATATGATTCAGCTGTAGTACTGGATGCAGCAGAGCACAGCGGACACCATAATCCTCAGTGTGGGTTCATTTCAAAACTGCATAAAGATCACTGCAAGAGGGCAAGAGGTGCACTCTGCAAACAGTGTTTTACATGCAACTGTGGACATGGTGCAAACTGAATCAACCCACAGCAATCAAACTTGGTGGGCAGATTTGACATCATGAGACGCACACCATTACAACGACGGTCCTTAACACCACGTCACCGTCACCAAAGACTGCAATGGTGTCGTGCCAGACTGTCATGGAGTGACTCAGAACGGCAGCAGGTCATCTTCAGTGACGAGTCCCGCTTTTGTCTTGGTGGAGACGACCAACGAATCCGTGTGTGGAGGCACCGTGGTCAGCACCAAGACGAACGGTTTGTTGTCACACGTCCAGAAGGCCTGGTGTCACTCCACCTCCACCCCTACCGCACCATCTGCAGGAACTGTGTGAGGATATTCAAGCTGCATGGGATGGATTATCACAGGACACCATTAGGAACCTCTACAGCTCCATGCCGAGACGTCTGGCATGTTGGGTTAGCAAACACGGCGGCCCGACGCCATACTGAGAGACAGACTTCTGTATGTGTAGCTCAATAAATATTGATCAAATCAGTCTAAATTTATTATCAGTTATTGATCCTGGTAACCTTTATCTTCCTTCCCAACACACCTGCAGTCCCACACCTCCTTCTGGGAGCAGCTGTTACTTTGACGATGAGTGTATAAATGAACGTGAGTATTACACATCATGTATTCACACTTTTCAGGGACAGAGCGGAGCGGCAGTGAAGCTGGGCTGAACTATTGAAGCCTTTGTGGTCATGACACGGTTAGAACCTCATAAGCTCACCTTCCTGCCTTTCTCGGTGTCGGGCAGGTAGCAGTGCCGAGGGAAACCCCGTGCGGTGAACTTCTTTCCCGGGTTAGGATGCTCCGGGGTCTGAGTAGAAAAGACAAGAGTCCAAATATAAACAAACACTCAGACACACATTCATATCACGGCCTCTCTCTCTCTCTCGCCAGCTCTCTCTCTTTCTCTCTCACTCTCTCTCACTGTCTCTCACTCTCTTTCTCTCTCTGCCTCTCTCTCTCACTCTCTCACTCTCTTTCTCTCTCTCTCTCTCTCAGCCTCTCTCTCACTCTCTGCCTCTCTCTCTCACTCTCTTTCTCTCTCTGCCTCTCTCTCTCTCACTCTCACTCTCTTTCTCTCTCTCTCTCTCTCTCTCAGCCTCTCTCTCACTCTCAGCCTCTCTCTCACTCTTTCTCTCTCTCTCTCTCTCTCTCAGCCTCTCTCTCTCTCAGCCTCTCTCTCAGTCTCTCCCTCACTCTCTCTCTCCCTCACTCTCTCTCTCTCTCTCAGCCTCTCTCTCAGTCTCTCCCTCACTGTCTCTCTCACTCATTCTCTCTCTCTCTCTCTCTCTCTCTCTCTCTCTCTCTCTCACTATCTTAATTAGAGAGCCACAGCGACGACCATGCTAACGATGCCCTGAGGGCTCATCGACAGCGGCGGGTGGCTTTATCAGAGAGGTCTTATTTAGGGGGCTGTTTAAGGCTTTATCCCTGACACAGAGACAATAAACAAGTAAATACAAACACACCACCCAAACCACGTGCTGCTGTACCGCGTTTGAGCTGCTTTATATTTACACAGGCTGCTAAAAACGGAGTGGAAAGAGATTACTGCTAATTACACTGAGGGGAAAACTAGGAATGCAGTAGAACCTGGGATCATGGTCACATTCCACTTCCGTATACTACTGATCTAACACATCCTCCTCCAGCGTCCAGCATGCTACAGGCTTTCTCCAGACAGTCTGCTTTTAACACGAGTAGCGATGACATCACTCTGTGTGGTTCACCCACATGGCTAAATTAATATAGTTGTAACTCCATAAGAGATGGAATGATCCGGAATGATCCGGAATAATTAGCCGTTAGAGGATGCTCTTATCACGAATCTCCCTGCCTCGACCATCATGATTTGTGTTAGATCAGTGTAACCCGGTCCACATGGGCAGCTGGTGAACAAGGAGTCACCGGGAAAGGCATTCATTTGTCTTCGGCTCAGTTTGTTCATCCCTATTAACAGGCTCCCTAGACCTTGTTCAAGGGGAATTCCATCGAATTTCTACATTTCTGCATAATTAAGTGGTTAATATGTAAACAAAGAAACAATAGAATTAATTACAGTATTAATAATTACAATGTTAGTAGTAATAATAATAATAATAATAATTGTAATATAATAAAAGTGTTTACTATTATCGACATTACATACAGAAAAACACGCGCAGGTTCACTGGTGGCTGTGTGTTGCAGACATCGTTGCCCCGGTTCCCATCACCACCACTGTAGACGAACTGGTCAGTAAGTTTCTCTACAATTAATCATTTCACATCAAACCACTCCGAATGACTTTGCTCGACAACTGAATTAGGCAGAACTTCTGAAAAACTAACGGAATTCCCCTTTAAGCTTTGTGTACACGATGTTACCACTCTTTACCACATGGGTTTAATCACAGGCCGACAGGATGATCATGCAGGTCATCAAAACACAAATAACACAACAAAGCTATCCTTTAATACACTCCACACACACACACACACACACACACACACACACACACACCTGTATGCTGGCAGGAATGTCGTAGACTATGCGTATGGTCTTTGATTCAGGATAGCCAGGCAGAGTGTGGGGAATTATATGGTACTCCATCTTCCCGGGGGGCTGCGTGCCTGTCTTCTCTCCATAGATAGCTTTGCATGTAGGGCACTGTAAGCTGCCATCCTGGGAGGATAACCCACAATAAACATATGACTTTCAAAAATCTTCTTAAAAATCATGTACATCTGGTACATCAGGTACTGAAACCTTCCTACAGCTGTCTAGACTTTCTGTAGTACACAGCACTGTGCAGAAGTCGGAGACCACCCTGTCATTTTAGTCATGTTTATTCATATTTATGTATATTGGCTGGAGGTTAGGGAACCAGCAGGAAGGTCGCCTATTCGTTTCCCTGAACTGACAGGAAAAGGCACCTAACCCCCAGCTGCTCCACAGAGGCGGACTGGGATGCCCACCACTCTGGGCAAGTGTGTTCAAAACATATAACATATGATGCAAATCTGAGAGTGATTAACAGATTATGTTTGCCAAATGCAAATAATTTAATTTAATTTAATTTAATTTAATTTAATTTAATTTAATTTAATTTAATTCACTTGTAACTTAGCTAGCTAAATCAACATGCTTCAGTCTCAGGTTAGGCATCGAAAAACTACTGATGGAAGCTGTAACAAACTCAGAGTGGGAATTTGTATTTTTGAAGCATCTATGTAATTGTCTGTATATATATGTTTTTGGGGTTTTCTTTTTAATGTTTTATTCTTTATGTTATTCTGACCTGAAATTATCCTGTATAAATGAATGGCTGGTCTCTGACTTTTGCACAACATTTTTAAAAAATTATTATTTTTTATTGTTTCAATTGTTTTATTGTTTTGTTATTTATTTAAACTGGTCTCTGTCCAGTAATAGCTAGATTTGGCAGGGGTTAATAAGCTGTTCTATTTTATATTAGTCTTAAACCTGAACGTGATTACTGCAGATTAAAAGGCTTAGACCGTTTATCCATCTGATCTGTTCCAGGCTCACTGATAATTCTCAGACAGATTCCATCGCTGGGTAAGACATAAACGACTCCGGAAAGCGGGTGAGGGATCAGGGTGCCCTTACCTTGTTGCCGTTGCTGTACATGGCTACCAAGCAGAGTAGATGATACACGTGGCCACACTTGCCCAGTTTGCCCACCAACTCCGGCTTAATGCCTTTGTGACTCAGCACACCCTCGTAGCCTGATGACGTCACCAGTCTTTCCATGCAGATGGTACAGTCCTGATCACAGTGCAACATCAGATCAGCACGTCAAACGGTAGTGGGGCATGTAAAACAAACGGTGTCTATAGTCTAGAATGACCCCGGTCCAACAGGACCACCTCTAACTAACACCACCACCACGTCAGTGTCACTGCAGTGCTGAGAATGACCCACCACCCATATAGTACCTGCTCTGTGGTGGTCCTGTGGGGGTCCTGACCATTGAAGAACAGGGTAATACAGTATACTGAGAAACAGATGGACTACAGTCTGGACCTGTACAACTACAGAGTGTCCTATATGGTCAGTGGAGCTGATAAGATGGACACTGAGTGTAGATACAGGGGGGTGTACCTAATAAAATGGCTGGTGACAGTGAGATAATCATTGATGAAAATAAATATGAGGTTCATTTAAGATACGTTATAATTACATACCGTCTAATTATGCATGTGCACCATTACCGCATGTGGATTCAGCCAGAAAACATCACTATACGTTACATAAATCACTTTTTATTAGGCCACAGTGACCGAACACATATGGCATGTAGACACTGTTTAATAACTAGACTGATATCAACCTGGAAACTCTGAACCTGGCTTCATATTTCATTTTGAGTGAGCTCTGACCTCTCACCCGGAGTTATTGCCCACATTTCCACCTGTAATTCCGATCCGTAATCTAAAGAAGGCTAAACTAAAAGTACAAGTCATTGCGTTTCCCAGGTAGCAGGAGGGGTACAGTGTATCTCCCAGGCTGGTATTAGTCAGAGTTCTCAGACTTTCTCAGGGTTCTCAGATCTGCAGGGGAAACGAGTGGGTAGCGCTCACCTCATCTGGGGCCACTTTGATTTTCTCTGTGTATCTGCGCACCACATCCTCCGGGCTTTTGCCTAGCGATGAAACAGCACGCACGGATGCACACAAGAGCCCACACACATGCGCACGCACACACAAACACACCTTTAAATTTGGGTCACAAAACCGCAAAACACTCATAGTGCAAATGCCCCACATTCAGAACTGCTTCCTCAAGCTCTCTCAGAGAGACGCTTTAATAGCGCCTGTGCAAATTTCCCCCGAAATTAGAAGATAGCTCTGCGCACCTGGATTCTGCAATTCTAATTTTAATTTTAATTCCAATTTTCAATCAAATTCTCATTTTAGTTCTAAATTTAATTTAATTTAAATTTTAATTTCAATTCCATGTTTAATTCTAATTTTGATTCTAATTCTATTCTATATTATATTCTAATACAATTCTTTATTCTAATTTCAATTTTAATTCTAATTTTTATTCTTTTTCTAAATCTAATTCCAACTTTTATTCTAATTCTAATTNATTTTTATTCTTTTTCTAAATCTAATTCCAACTTTTATTCTAATTCTAATTGTTATTCTAATTTTAATTTTAATTTCAATTCCAATTCTGTTTTATTCTAATTCTAATTTAAATTTTAATTCCAATTCCATTTTTTTATTCTAATTTTGATTCTAATTCTAATTCAAATTTTTATTCTAATACAATTCTTTATTCTAATACAATTCTTTATTCTAATTTCAATTTTAATTTTAATTCTTATTTTTATTCTTTTTCTAAATCTAATTCCAACTTTTATTCTAATTCTATTTGTTATTCTAATTTTAATTTCTATTCCAATTTAAATCTCTTCTAATTTTAATTTTCTGTTCTTTTATTCCTTTTTGTATAAATAAGCATTTTGAGCTACAACCCATCAACCAAAACTAAGCATTGCTTTAGTAAATGGCTCTGTCTGAAACAGTACCACTTTGGAATAAGACCACTCTTATAAAGTGTTTATGAAGGAATTAAAAGAGGCTTATGAATAGTTATTAGCTAGGTCATAAGCTATTTACAGAGCATTAATAAGCAGTTAAGACATTAATAAAAAGGGCAAACGTGAGCTGTTCTATAACTTGAACTTGTTGGTATTTCAAAATGGCTAAAGGCATATAAGCATTTGGCCACGAAGCTGTAAGACTATTTACTTTCATGTTTGTTGCAATGTTGGGGTTTTAAAATCAGCTGCCTGTATAGACAAGCATCGTCAACATCATCCCACCCCTCCTACCCAATCGGAATCCTGCTTAAGGACAATCATCAATCAGTCTCATGAAACGCTGACGGGTCCATCTCTAAATTACATCATTTATTTTTCCCAGTGTGACTCAGAGATGCAGCGCTGCCTGACACGGAGCTGAAGCTGGGGTTAACGTAAGTACAAAACTTGAAGATAATTTTATCACTCTGGTGCAGATCAGAACCATCCTGGATATACGGAAAGTGTAACTGTAAAATATCTGTCACACAAATTATGAAATTATCTGGATTAATGATTATTCAAAATTCCCAGCCTAATAATTATATATCCTAAGGATTCATATTTTTCAGTTTTGTTTATATAAGCTGGATGAAAAATGAGTCCACCTTGTGTGTTTAAGGTGGTAGTAACTTCAGGCTCCTGCAGATGGCGCTGCACAAGAATGATGGGGCTATAAATCCCTGCGGGGTGTGAGTGACGGGATCCATAGATTGGGAAGAGGTGGTACAGTGCAGGGAATGTCTCGGTCCATGTGTGGAAAATGGCTCCAAAGCAGATGTTAATGATTGGCTAAAAGGAGTGACTTCATTTGGGCGTGTCAAAGACCATAGTGTGAAGGAAGTAGCTGAATCTGCAGGTGTATGGAAGCGTACGGTCATACGGGTCTACCAGCAGTGGATAAAATCCCAGTCTACAGGGAATTCTCCTCGGAATTGTGCCAGGGCAGGCATCCACCAAATCTGGACCAACTGACCAATTCTTTGATGTAAGAGTGTCCGAACATTGATGTGGCTACATCCAGAAACTTGTCCAGTACATGCCCAATCCAGTCCCAGCTGTTATTGGTGCTGGTGGAGGGATTACACACTGGTAGGTACGGATCAGTCACAGGGGGCTCGGTTCTCCTATGATGTGTGTGTTTTAGGGTAATACAGTGATCAGTATCAGTGATTTGCATCAGCAGCCAGAATACTGAGCCAGCCAGGGTACTGTAGTGTATGAGGGGGAGTACTGAGATGACGTGGTGTGAAAGGCGGTCTGCCATTCTGCCCTGATTGCTCTGTCATCATCGTCAGCGCCGTCATCCTCGGTACACATATTAGTTCAGACTGTTTCAGCTGAGATCAGCTAAACAGCGAGCCCACAGCTCACTCTCCAGAGGAAACACACCTTCACACACAGAGTGAAACATGCAGCAGCGCTCGTACTACACTCTCACACACACACGCACATAAACACACACACACAAACCAGTGTCCCCCTTCTTACCCTTACGGAGGTGCTTTTTCTTGGTTTTGCGGCGGATGCTGTTGACTCCAGGTACCGGCTTCAGGTCGCTCTTGTTGATTGGTGGCGGGTGCAGTATGGGCTTTGGGGCGCGAGTCAAACACACGGGCAGCCCAGCAGCACACATCAGAATACCAGTCATCCCTAAAACGGACATGGATGAGCGTTTATGGGCACTGTTTTCACGCAGACTGCAGTCCTGAAAAATGTCAGACGGTATGTGAAATAAAAATTTTAAACGCATTTTATTAAAAATATGATGGACTGGTGGCCTGTCCAGGGTGCTCCCTGCCTTCTGCCCATGAGCGCTGTGCACGTAGGCGATTTTCAAAGTGTTTCTCTGAGCAAGGAGACGAGGATTATCGGAGTTTGAGGGAGGCATGATACGTTGGCACGGTGCATCATCCTGCTGGAATATCCCATCACTGTGGGGTACATGAAGTCCATGAAGGGCTGCAAACGGTCACCAAGCAGTGAAGTGTAGCGGCACCGGTCAATGACGTGTTTAGGTGGAACAGCAGACACAACCCATACCATGAGAACACACCCCACACCAGTATGGAATTGCCATCAGCCTGCACAGTGTCTTGGTGACCACTGGGGTCCATGACTTCATGGGGTCTGCACCACACACAAACCCCACCATCAGCCCCAAACAACTGGTTCCTTGACTCATCAGACCACGCCACGTGTTGCCAGTCCTCTAGGATCCAGTTAGTAACCTCACGAGCCCAGGTGAGGTGCTGTGTGCGGTGTGGTGGTGTTAACAGAGACACTCTGGAGGGTCTTCTGCTCCCGTATCCCATGGAAGCTAAAGAACGCTGCACTGACCTGCGGGATATGCGTGTGGGGCTCCTGTATTGAATGTGGATGTGGTTTCTGCCAGAGTCGCTCGTCTGTTCACACAGACAGTTCTAGCCAGACGCTGCCGGTCACCATCATTAAGCGCCCGTGAGCGGCCAGTGCACTGTCCACTGTGGATCGAGGAACGTTAAATGCCTGCACAACTTGGTAAATGGAATGTCCCATCTGTCTGCCTCCCACTATCCTGCCTCGTTCAGAATCTGATAATTCCCGTCTCCTTGCCATGAGCACGCTGGCCAGTGTTCAACCTCACTCACAAGATAACACCTCACAGCTTATACAGGTGTGAGCGTTCCCAAGCCGTCCCCTGAGGTAACACCCCTTCATCATCAGTCTACATACTGATATCCCCTGAATTTTGGTATGTCAGCGACACTTGGTCACAAAATGCAGCAGCAAATAGGTTTGAATGAAATGTTCTGGTGGAGCTCCTGTGTCTGACTGATGAGTCCAGTGTTTCGTGAATGGTCAACTCAAAGTCTGTTCTAAGTGGTCAACTATCAGAGTGGTTCTGCTCCTACATGGCCTCCAGTAGTTGCTGTGCACTGTGCGAGGGTGTGCTGTTTGTAAGTCACAGGATTCACACCTTATTATGATTTTAATCAGCTTCCTGATGACTGTAATGTGGTGCGGTATTGAAGTGTGTGGCATGTAATAATAAGCATATAACAGATTCGCAGTGGGCGCTTAAGTGCAGCCTCCACACGACAGGGTTAGTTTGAACTCAATTATTCGTATACCATACGGTGATAAAGGACTCTAAGACAGTATGTAACTCGGATGAGTCTGTGAACCTGTTAATTAGCTTACAACTAGCTCTGCAAATAGCGATTATTTTAACAGGTGAATAATCTATCGATTACTGAAACGAATAGTCGATTATTCAGATTATGACTCGCTCACATAACAAAAAACACTTTATCTTTTATCAGGTTTTGTATTTAGCTTGAGGGTAAATTAAAGAGCTTGTCTACACTCTGCTCCAACTAACTTCTACTATCACAGGCCTTTATAGAAATGAAGGAAATAACATCATCAACTAATCGACTATTAAATTAGCTGCCAACTAATCTGGCCATCGATTTTAGTCGACTAAGTCGATTAATTGTTGCAACTCTACCTACAACCAAAATAATAAGAACTTTATGCTTTTGTGCAAAGGAGAGGAAACAGTACAGGTAAAAGCTATTAGTTCAATTCTATGTTCAATAAATTCAGTAGTTTTATCTTAAATTTATTTTGATACTGAACATGAGCTGATCATAGTCTGTGTCACCCATTTTAACCCTATTACTGACACTGCATGACAATGTGTGTGTGTGTGTTGTTGTAGTGGTATATTGGTGAGGACCATGTTCTCAAAAGTATAAGACAATATGAGCACATGTTTTTTTTTTGTATTTTTTTTTTTTTATCATAAATCACATTTTTTTAATCTAATAATGCAGAAAATTACCCTTCTGAGTACGGAGGTTAGGTTAGGCGTAGGTTCAGGTGTAGGTGTAGTATTATTTAGGTACAGTAATACAAAGATCAGTAGAACTCTATGGATGCTCTCACAGATATAGTAGACGTGTGTGTGTGTTGTTGTAGTGGTATATTGGTGAGGACGTCCTCATAGATATAAGACAATACGAAATGTTTGGTAGAGTGAGGACATTTTGCTGGCCTTCTTTTAAAAATGTTGTTTTCACCATAAATCACATTTTAAAATTTAATAATGTCGAAAATTAGCCTTTTGCGTACGGAGGTTCAGGTTAGGGTTGGGTCCAGGTGTAGTATTATTTAGGTGCAGTAATACAAAGATCAGTAGAAGTCAGAATCTGTGGATGATCTCACAGATATAGCAGACATATGTCTGTGTGTGTGTGTGTGTGTGTGTGTGTGTGTGTGTGTGTGTAAGCGAACACCTACCTGCTAATGCTGGATGAACAGGTCCTGAGCCAGAGAGATTTTTCACAGGTAGGGCAGGTACCCTGCAGAGGAGAGAACGACACAAACAACAACAACAGACACCGCTGTGAGTGTTCAGTGTTCAGAGCAGGCAGCCTCTTCATCACCATAAGCTGCCTGTGACCAGTGATTAGCCAGAGACGTATAATAAACCCACTGTGCTTCTGTTTACACTGCGTCGAGGACTGAGCTGCAGGTTACAGTGGATTACAGGTTCCAGGTCAGAGAACCGTACGTCTCCATATAAGGTAATGACAGCAAACAAAAACAAATAAATAAACAAAAGCACTTTACAGCCCCCAAGGGACGGACCGACACAATACTCCCCACGTTCAATAATCCAAGTTCATCATTCCCAGTTCTAGGGCCTTGCTAGTGAAGACGGCCCAGCAGCAGCCATAATGCACATATGTATATGTAGTAACACTGTTATTTCTCAGCCTCTGTAGCACCACGGAGAACCGAAAAGGAGAACAGCAAGGTTTCCCTCAGCTCCTGCAGTGGATCAGTGTAGTAGTAGATACAGACGCACTGCGCCATGTATGGGTTCTGTGTTCTAGACTACACTGCTGCCCTGAGAACATTTCCTGAAACACTATGAGCACACTACGACCCTAAAACACAATGCCAACCTCCGTACTAACTCTCACATGCTACACTCCAGCCCCTATATTACATATACCTATATACACCTATATCACATATGCTGCGTTACACACTGTACTGCATATACTGTATTACTGATTAAAGAGCGTACTCCAGAGAGTCAGGCCATCAAACTGTGTGCTTGGTGGAGTTAACAACTGTCAACGCAGCTTCATACAGAGCAGGAAGCCATGACGCACAGAGACGAACAAGAAGACGAGAAGAAAGGGAAGAAAGGAGAAAACTAAAGTGCGAGAGAGCAAGATCGCCTGCCTGCCTGCTCTGTTTAATCTATACTCACTTAATATGAGCAGAAATCCGAAGAGAAAGAAACTACAGAAGAAACAGACACTATGTTTTCCAGGAAGCACCCGAGACGTCGCTCGGCATATCCGTCTTCCATTCCTTCCCCTTTCCACTCCCTCTCTCTACTCGGAGCGGCAGACAGCTCAGGCTCGGCTGCCCTGCTCCATGTGAAGGAATAAAAGAAACAGCGGTCTTACCCTCGCTCATCCTCATCCTCTCCCTCCATCTCTCTAATCTCTCTTAAATTAAAGACACTTCCTGTTCGTGCCAAAACACACACACCACACACATCTGCACATGCAAGTTAACCAAAAGAGGAAGTGAAAGATTTTGCGCTGTCTCAGTATAGTTACTAGAACAGCTAATGCAGGCAAGTAACTGTGGACGGCTCCACGGCTCCGAGCGCTCTGCAGACGCAGAGTTACTCCAAAAGGCTTCCACTCAAGACACTCGGCAGCCGGTGCTGTATAATCAGCTTGAAATGAGCTTTTCACAGCAACGCAGTCAGAGCTAATCACCTCTACTCCACACTCGACCGTTACAGATACCCATAAATAGTAGCTTTAAACAGGGGTGCACTGATACGGGACTGTGGACCGACTGTGGTTGATATACAGGGGTTGGATAATGAAACTGAAACACCTGTCATTTTAGTGTGGGAGGTTTCATGGCTAAATTGGACCAGCCTGGAGGCCAATCTTCATTAATTGCACATTGCACCAGTAAGAGCAGAGTGTGAAGGTTCAATTAGCAGGTAAGAGCACAGTTTTACAGTTTTGCTCAAAATACTGCAATGCACAACATTATGGGTGACATACCAGAGTTCACAAGAGGACAAATTGTTGGTGCACGTCTTGCTGGCGCATCTGTGACCAAGACAGCAAGTCTTTGTGATGTATCAAGAGCCACGGTATCCAGGGTAATGTCAGCATACCACCAAGAAGGACGTTTTCCTCCACCAGCATCACGTAGTGACCTGGCCACTATCCTGCAGGAAGAATGGCTTAAAACCCCTCTGACCACTGTGCAGGACTTGTATATGTCATTCCCAAGACGAACTGACGCTGTATTGGCCGCAAAAGGAGGAGGAGGCCCTACACCATACTAATAAATGATTGTGGTCTAAAACCAGGTGTTTCAGTTTCATTGTCCAACCCCTGTATTTCAGATGTGCTGGTGTCAGTTAAATAAACAATTAGTTACAATTCATAAAATACAAACATTAGGACTAGACCAGCGGGATTAGCATGGGATTGGGACAACGATTAAGCCTAGTCCATAAAAGATTTGTATGCACAGATTTTATCTTCAAATGGTCGTACAGAATAATCCCTGTTCAGGTAAAGACCTATAAAATGGGACTTTGGTGTGAAAAAGGCTAGTCATACAGCTAGTCGCATAAAGCTAGTCGTTTTAGAGTCTAAAACTCACCTTGAGCTCAGACACTACCCCAACAAGGGCCAGTCCTGATACCTAGAAAGAAGAGTATGCGACCTGCCCAGTGGTCGGAATAACCACCCCTGACTCAGATGACACTAGCGAGACACCACAGCATGGACTGTATTAGGTGACGGAAGGTATCCGGAGACACTTGTGCCCATTCCAACTGCAGCAGAACTCTGGTTGTGAGTCAGTACGGTGATTCTGGCGACCCAATTGTTCCCAGATGTGCTCCAATGGATTGAGATCAGGCAAGTTCGCAGACCGAGGAAGAACACCAAAGTCACTGTCATGCTCCTGAAACCACTCCTGCACCATCCTTGTGCGTTGAGGTGGGGTGTAATCCTGTTGGTAGGTTCCATTACCATCAGGGAAGAACGTGTTAACATGTACAGGTGCACATGATCTGCTAGGACTGCCAAGTACCCGCTGGTGTTAGGAGACTCATGCCGTGGTATTAGTGGTCCAAGACCCTGCCAGGTAAACATCCCCCACACATGTACACTGCCACCACCACCACCACCACCCTGCATTCGGCCCACAGTTGTCTCTTGGAGGCAGTTTTCAAGCCAAGTGTGTGTTTGACGGGGTGTATACGGCACCGTTCGTCCACTTCCTGCGGCACGAACCTGCGTCCGTCCGAGGGGGCAACATTTTTATAATCCTCCAAGTGACCAATTATGGTACTCCCGTAAGAACCGGAGGCGATGACAATAGGTGACACTGCAGCAAACCCTGTCACATGACATCCATAACATCCGAGTTCATTCCAAATCAGGGTTGGTCAGAATATTCTGATATGACTGTGTGGGATTTTTACTAAGTACACCGTTTCCATTTCCACTGCAAATCTAACGAAATTCTAACAATTCAAATAAAACTTTATTTATACTGTATTGTGTTTCCTCTTTATTCAGGCAAACATGGCTACTGAAAATGGGCTGCACGGCTTTCATTCATTCGTTCATTTATTTATTCACTCATTCATTCAGAACGAGTTACTAGTATCTAGTATTAGGGCTGTGATAATAACTGCATTACAGCAGAGCCACAATACTGCAGCAATGTGTTGCCTACCGCAAGGTGGGGGGCGTTACCGTCATCACCACATCACTGCGTTTCTCGGTGCCCTGTGTATATGAGCCACGTCTAACTGTATCTCTCTGGTGGTCTCTATGTGGTCTCTAAAGTTACCAAGTGGCACAGCACCGGTATCTTACTGCTCCAGACCTGAGAGTTAAAATCGAGGTTGAAGAGTTTAAAGTTCTCTAGTCAAACTAATGGTTATACCTGAAAGGTGTTCAGTCGAAAGCAGCACCATCAACCAACATCTATAGTTCACTACATTAAACTAAACCAACACTGTGAGACTCGGTGCTCGGCTTTTGCACTGTTTGCTGTGAAGGAAAAGTAAGGATTAACCAGATTCTGGTGGGAATGGTTTTGAATGTTCGGAAGTTGCTGGATTGGTGTGCGCTGGTGTTAAGGCTAAGTACTGGACACAGTATATGTGGTGGACGGTTAGTCGTCACACTGCAGGGATACGAAAATATTCATGACACCACAGCCCTGGCTAGGATGGCTGCACTTCCTGGGGGACCAGGCAAAACCCAGCACTGTGGAGAACCACATTTTAGAACCAGGCTAATTTTAGACATGATGGCTAGTGATGTGATGTTGCGATGAGTGATGCGACGAGTGAAGCTCATGATGCAATATCATCGTCCCAGAAGCTTTCTGGTCTCTCCTAGCTAACACAAAACATTAGCAAACTGACGATGAGCTCTGCTCGAATCCCCCTCGTATCCTTCTAAATAGGGCACAACTCACAAAGCCCTCTCTGTTAGCCCTTTTCCACCATATGGTGCCGGTGCCAAAAGTTTTTCCACCGCAAAAGATCTGTGCCGTTCCAGTACCATTAACTCTCTGGTCTGGAACCATGAAACCCGTGACGCAAGTGGCAAAGGGGCATGGCGCTGCACAATGAACTGCACGATCGTATCCCACCGGTGATGTGCTGCTCGTGGATGAGCGCATTCAACAGGAGCCGTCCGTCGTCTAATGAGCTCAAATATGAAGCATTAAAAACATTTGCCGTTTAATCCGTAATCTGGGAAACACTACAGACAGCTAAGAACCTTAACGTGCTGCTTTATAACAGTCCACCTTCATAACGGACAGAGGAAACACGTACGAGTCGGTCCCTCTGGGCGGCACACAGATGCTGAAAGAGCTGGTTCTGGATGGTGAGATATACGCCCTCAAAGCAGGAAGTACAGTCTATACTTGAAGAACATGTTCCACCATGTTGTTTGTATGTTCTGTCCACACGACTTCTGCTTATGGACTAAGTACCGCCCACCTCCAGATACGTAATCGCTCGACTCTCAAACCAGTGGAAAAGAGCCTGGGAACCTGCAGTAGAGCCTGGGAACCAGCACCTGCACGGGGACGAGCACTGGCACTCTGTTGGTGGAAAAGAGGTATCTGTTTACCTCCAAACAATCATTCTACGTCTATAGAACGATATACACCCTATGGCTGAAGCACGAACGTCACGGCATATTCTGCATTACTGGGGGTGTACAACTGATAATTACACTTCCTATGTAGTACACACGGTCGGAGCGATTTCAGGTTCACTGGACAGTTAGCTAGCATGGTGCGCCTGTGAATGCTAACAGCAACAAGCAAGAGTGACTGAGAAGAGAGAAGAAAGTAAAACAAGCGACTCTTAATGTGAACAAACCAGCGTCCTGCAAGGCCCACACACAAACCATGAACCATGTGACCATGAACCAACCAACTGACCAGCAGAACCAGCTAATCAGGATAATCAGCCCAGATCAGCTCTCAGAGCAGGATGGAGGTGAAAAAGCGTCATGATGCATGTCCACAAATCAGATACGAATCTGATCTAGGACCACATATAAAAGTGACTCAAATCTGATTTGGAAGCTTGGATCTGACCAGTCTCCACACAGCTAGTCAGACTTGACTCTGCTCAGCCTGGTAATGTGAACACAGCCTTTGATGGCTTCTTATTCCAGAGTAACAATGATCACATGCTCACTGCCAAAGAGAAAAAGAGCTTCATGGATAATCACCAGATGTAACCTCACTGGAGCTTTGGAAAATGTTCCGGATCACAGAGTGCGATGCCTTCTTCGTCCCTCAAGAACAGGAGGCCACTTCTTGAAGGATAGTCCACAATCGGACTGTACACAGTCCTACTAATCGAGGGTGTGGAGGCTCCCTACAACTCTCTGAGGTCTTTTACACAGTCAGGGTCCGATTTGTATGTGGTTGCTCCACCAGCAAACTATCAGGACAGAACAGAGAAACCAGCCTGTCTGCTAGCCTGTGTTTGAATAGTGTGATGAGCTGTGATGTGGATGTGGTAGGAGTGATAAGAGTGATGGCGTGTGATCATCACTGATGTCCTGAGCCAGCTAATGTTTGCTCGTTCGTACTGAAGCTGGAGATGGTGTGAAACTAAACAGTTTAGCAACTGTAAACTGATAGCCTAGCACTTGTAGCCCAGCTCACCAGACAGCTAAAGTAATCCCTTTCCTGTTTACCTGGCAGAAGCAGCTGACCTGGGAAACGGGCTTTCCTTTTCCTAGTTTCCTTTCTCACTATATCTTAATAAGAAGGTGTTGAACTCAACCAGATTGTGCCATCTCTACCAATCGGCAGAGGTGTGTGAGGCTGAAAAAACTCCACTAGAGGGCACTAGAGAGTCTTACAGTAGATACACCTTTACTGTCCTCCTTCATAGAGGAAGCGGGAAATAAGTACAGCACTCCACACATGTGGATTTTTTTGGTGGAATTTCCGAAAGTGAGCTTATATTATCAGCATATCATAGTTTCAGATGTTTAGATGAACGGAATTATGTAACTTTAATAACAAAAAGGAGTCTAATAAGTTACCGAACGGTCTAACGGTCTTTCTTTATGCTAAAGGTATCTATGCTAAGCTAATGTAATTAAAATGGGCTACTTGCTTTGTTTTTACTGCCCCAAACAAATACAAATACAATAAATAAATTAGTTAATTAATTAATTAACTGCATTTTTCTCTTGGTGAGGACATTAAAGGGCTATGGCCATAATTAAAAATTAAAGATTTGGTTTCTTCAACTTTAACTCAGGAACTTGAAAACACCAATGACTTGACAGTTATAGTGATAATTATTAATATCGACTGAAACGAAACATTTTATTATGATTAATTATGAACATTCTTGGCCATATCGCCCAGTTCTAGTCTAAGGGGTAAAGAGAGATGGGGAAATAGTAAAATGAGCTCTAGCTGAAATCGAGTAAGTTCCGGCGGCTGTGGTGCTGACACCTCTAGTGCTCTGTTTTGAAGAAATGAAAGTAAGCCACCACGAAAAGGTCGTGCATTGCACAGATGAGGCAGATATAACAACCGACTTCACGCGAGCGACGGGTTAGTGTGTATTTACAGTACCGACTTCTATCCTGGCTATAAATGCAGACGTGCAGCGTGATGATGAAAACATCCTTAGTGCCTCTTTTCATGTCGATTTTTTTACTGTGCGAGTGAATATGGGAACCTGACGCTCACGTATTGGCCTGTGGGCGTGATCTGATGTGTTGCACATATAGGTTAACCACTGGAACCACTCGCCTGGGAACAAAGTGTCTCAACATCTCGCTTTCCTCTCTTTCTCACTGTCTCTGTCTCTCTCTATCTAGTCTCAATAACATTTCTACACCAGACTTACTCAGCATTCGCTCCCTTCATTAAGTGTGTACCAGGATATGTGTGCGTGTTCCTGGCTCTGCTGAGGTACCCATTTTGCCTTGATCCATTATTCATCTTCCCCCGGTGTATCAAAGCCTGGACGGCAAATTGGCTGCCATGCACAAACACACATGCTTTACTCTCATTCCCAACGTACAACACAGAACTCGCAGCTCACCATCTCTCTAGTGACGCTGCATCGCTGCGCGCTGACTTAAACTGTGTGTGGTTTACAAGGAGAGGAATCTAGAACACTGATACTGCTGATTAGACAGGCAGGAAAGCAACTACACAAGCGAGAACAAAGGAGCACTGCTGAAAAGAGACAGACAGCCGAACAGAGAACGTGAATAAGAGAGAACGCACTAAAGGAAATGATGCACGTACGTAATTCACACTAACAATGTGACTGTACGGCAAAAGACCACATAGTGTAATACAGTGAAACAAGTGAATACAGTGAAATCAGGAGGACAAACACACATATTGTGATTTTCTGTATGACACAATACAGTCAGCTTTACCCTGCCGGCTTACAGCACAGCACCACTACACCGACACAGAAAATACACTATAGGTTTAAGAAATGTTCATTTAGCTCAATTTCAACCTAAACGGCCGTCGTATTTAAATAGGCAGGTTTATCGCCCAAGTAGACCAACACTTAAACAGTCTGGCAGTAGGCAACCGGCTCCACAAGACAGCGCGGAGCTAAAAACACCACTCCTGGAGAGGTCTGACATCACAGCGACAACGAGGGATGTGTACTTCCTGAGTGATCACGCAGCTTAAGCATGTTGCTAGCCAGTTGCTAAAAAATGAATGGGAGTCTATTGGAGGAATGAGGGATGAATAAACGACACATAGAGGAGTGCGGGTCAGTATGGCTGTGGATTAGAAGTTGGGGATCTGCCCTGAGTGAATACATGCAGTTTGGAGGCTGTAGGTTAAAGGGTTGGTTGTAGGTTGAACAAGGGGGTGAAAATGAATGGGACTAAAAGGGAGGAACGAGGGATGACAAAAAAAGACAAACAGACGAGTGCGGGTCAGACCAACATTGAATTCGTGCTCATGGTTGTGAGGGTATGTGATACGGTGTATGTAGATGTATGTGCAGTTTTTCCATTCATTCTTAAGGGGGAAAAAAAATCTTAATTTAAGGAAGTTAACGAAAAACGTTTGAACTGTATTTTTGAAACCTCAAAAACCGCAGGACTAGTTACAGGACAAATATCTCTTGACCACGAAGAAGAAGAAGAAGAAGAAACAGATGAGAAAGAAGAATATACACTGGATAACAACAGAGTTGTGGACTGTGCAATCAGTAATAATAGTGGCATCCATAAAGTACATTTCGTGTAATATTGAATATCGCAATATTCTGTTTTGTGGTAAAAAACTCAGTATAGATTTCTAATTAGTAGTTTGAAATTAAAGATTTGTGCTAATACTTTTTGTGCTGCATTTAAACCCCTGACCGCTAGAAGGCAGTGTTCTCCAACATCAGACTCCTCCACCCCCAGCGTAAACAAGCAGCATAAGGGTGCACCGCTAACGTTAGCATTAGCTAGTTTTCTAAAAGTAGATTCTAAAAACTACAATAAAACGTACAATATCACAGTGTATCACAATATATCACCTTACTCACAATATCACAATATACCGGATCATAACTCCTGTAACATCGGGTTCTTGGCAACCTAAATAATTAAATCATTTCATCAGCATTTTCCGAGAAAAAGTCTGATAGTCTGACAAAAAGTCACGTACAACGGTGTGAATAAATCATTCATGGATGTGTTTATATAAAGAATTATAATTATAATTAAAAATTAATTAATTACAAATGATAAAGAATGACGCCATGAACTGTTGAGGTACACTGAGCCCACGGGACCGCTAGTCATAACACTCGTTTGTTTTAATTTGGAGAAGCCCAAAAGTAGTATTTTGGAGTATTGTTACGGAGGGTGTGTTTATTATGGGGCAGCAAGGGGCCTATGGGGGGCAGTCAGGGGCTGAAGGTTAAGGTTGCCGTATGGATCCCCTGAAGGACATGACTGAAGTGCCCTTGAACAAGACACTTAACCCCTAACTGCTCCCTGGGCACCGTGGACAGGGCTGTCCCCACTCTGGGCAAGTGTGTTCACTGCCCCCTAGTGTGTGTGTTCACTAGTACATGTGTGTATGTGGGTGTTTCACTACACAGGTGAAGTTCCTCTGTGTGCAGCACAAATGGTGAATGCGTGGTTCTGTTCTAGTCTATTCTGGTTTAGGGTCTTTTACTCCATGTACATGTTGAAGCCTGGCCCCGTCTATCAGTACTGCATTCCAGGAACACCTGTTAATATCAGAATTGATTCGATATGAGTGCTTATAAGTGTTTGAACTCAGCTCAGCCAATCAGAACCAGAACTACCTGTTTTACGACTGATGTTTTTGGAATGGATTCCCATTCAGAACAGGAAATTTGAATACTTGGTGATACACAATAGGTCAGATATCCTTCTGCTCAGGTGTGCTGGATTCTGTGGATCACACAGTGAAGCATGCTCTAGTGAATGTGACTGTTTCTCACCCTGGTGGGATACTTCCACGGCTGGTGGACACCACGATGCGCTGCGTTCCTGGGCGGTTCAGATTGTTCTGCCCATTAATCGTCAATGTGTGAGTGGCGGGAAGCGTCATGAGTGCGGGGGCACATGGGAAGTTCAGGGTACTCATCTCCACCTTCCCACCTCTTCCCCCACCCACCGCGATGTTATTATGGTGACCCCCAGCCACTGCTGCCGTAGACGACCAAAGGGTGGTTCCGGCAAACGTGTTGCTCTGTCGGACTGCAGGGGCCATCTGATCCCCTGCCCCCGCCGCAGCCGCCATGCCGTACAGCTTCCTCCGCTGCTGTGAAGCCAGGATGGCGTTGGAGGCGGCTCGTGTGCTGTGCACCAGCAGGCACTGCTGGCAGGAGCAGGGCGTGCCAGAGCTAGTTCCCACAGGCCATGACTGGGACTTGGGGATGGAGCCGGCAATGAGGGGGTAGGCCAGGTCCATCCTCCGGCGGATGCGACGCCTTCTCTGGCTCTGCCGGTTGGTCTGAGCCATGCTGTCAAAGTCCACCAGGTAACTGAATCCCAGTGAGCTGAGGTCCAGCCACGGGTGCTGTTTCTCGTAGGCGTTCTGGATGCTCACACACAGCTCCATGTCGTAGGGGGTCCAGGAGCCGTTGTCGTTTTCCCATTCCCACACCACACCTTTACCAGGGGCGGAGGAGGGGTCATAGAAGTTACGCTGTACTGGGCGCATCGTGCCTGAGAGAGGAAGAGAGAGAGACAGAGGAATTAGGGCTGAAACCTAAATGCCGTCAGAGAACTTTCTGTCCGAGCCCGACCAGTTCCAACTCACAGCTTTATGTTGTGAGCCCAGACTTGATCCAAGCCCAAACAATCGAGTTTGAGTCCAAAGCCAGTAACATTTTGAATGCAAATGACCATCACATCCCAAAGTACTGAGTAAACCTGACAAACTAGCAGTGCTCTGTGTACTGACGATAACCAGACACCTGTGACTGAAACCCACCTAATAGCACGCATGAGCACCAGTAACAGCTGTGATTGGACTGGGCATGTACTGGACAAGTTTCTGGATGTAGGCCACATCAACGTTCAGACACTCTTACATCAAAGAACATCAGTCTAGCCTACTTAGCGAGGGCTACAAAAATAGGATCGCTACCTCTGCCTTCTCAGTCACCTCCTTTCCCATGCATCCTTATCAATGGGCCACTGTTAAGGGATTCACGTATCAGACTAATTATCAGGGCTGAACCGGAGTATTCGGGTATTCGGATATTCATTCGTTGGTCTGGTATTAGTTTCTAATTTGGGATTTGGACATTCGTTAAAAAATACACTCCAGCTCAGGCTGGCGGCAGTAAGAGAAAGACCCAATAACAGCCACAGACCCTGTAGACCTTTCCACAGTGGGTCCGTGTTTATTCAGCACCACTGTGGGTTAATAAGGGTTCAGTTCTTTCACTCCAATCCGCTTGTGAACACGACCGGGTCCAAACCTCTACTGAGCGTCTGAGGTCGGTCTGTTCATCATGCTGCAGTTCTGTGTTCGTTCTAGTTTAAATCGAGTCCAGTAAACGACTCAGTTATGATTCTAGATCTTTCTCTGAGCTGAGAAGAGGAACCGGCTGCAGCTGATAATCTGAGTTACATACACCAATGAAGACACACAGTTTGGTGTTAGTGGGCTCTAATGTTAGCTAGCTATAGCTAGCACACCTAGCTAACGTTAGCTCCCACTGACAAACACCAAACCGGCACTTTGTGGAGACCCCTTGACTAGACTGTGGGGTTTATAGGGTGTTTCTTGCTATGAACCCACATCCTCATGTTCTGGTTGTTAGCTGTTTTATGTGCTGTCCAGCTAAAGCTAATATAGCTAGCCTTAGCTCTGTCTCTTAGCTAGATGGCTAGCTCTCTTCATCAGCCCTTTTCTGACCAACAAGCCTGATAACTGAAACACGAAGACGCAACTTCATAACAAGAAACACCCTAAAAACCCCACAGACTATATGGAGTATCTGTAAAGGGCCAGTTTGGCTTTACCAGTAGGTGCTAACATTAGCTAGGTTAGCTAGCTAGATAACTTTAAACCCCTGTGGTACCAAACTGTGTGTCTTCATTGCTGTAAGACTGTAACTCAGCACATCAGCTGCAGACTCTCCTCTTCTCTGTCTCAGCACAAGGAAAGAGCTAGAATGATAAAAGAGGAGATTTTAGACTCTATTCAAGTAACGTGATCCTCAGTCAGTACAGTAGAGGGCACAATCTGGGCGTGAAAGTTGCTATGTCACGACTTAATTAGAGGATTAATAATAAATAACGCCCCCGATAAAGCTTTGAATATTTGCTTCTGATCTGCGTCGAATTTCCGGACCCCAAAAAACAGAATTTGGGCCAGCCCTACAGATTACAAAATAACACAACATAATTATAAATACTAATTTCACCTTTTAACTTCTGTTAATACATAAAATTTGTGTTACAGTGAATTGCTGGTCTATGTACGGTGGCCGAGACATACAAAACAAATTAAGATTTCAGAAAACAAAATTAACAAAGCAAAAACAATTTTACACACAGGGTTTAACACAGAGGAAGTGCTTGTTGCGGACCCTTGTCAATCAAACTGTTTTGCAGTGTTTTGTTTCTAAATTTGTTTTTATTTTTGTAATTTTGCTTTCTGAAATGTTTGAAATTTATTTTGCACTTTTTGGCCACAATGAATGAAACACAATGAATAGTGAATCGAATACGGGTACTCGGGTACCCCTTAGCATCATAGTCCAAATCCGGCCCAAACCTATCATGTTCAGACAAACAACTCAGAAAGAGAGAGAGAGAGAGAGAGAGAGAGAGAGAGAGAGAGGGCTTGTGGTGTGGGGGGGGGGGTAGTGAAGGTCAGGTTTGTGCTCATCAGACCACTGGGCACACCATTAAAGGGCAATTACGGCTATACAGCAGAGATATCATCTCCTCATACGCTCACACACCCCTGCGGTTTAACGGGTAAGTGCTTTGCCCTTGAGGGTTGAGTAGCAGCTTAACTGCGCTGCCCTTGAGGGGGGACAGGTGAGACCCTGACATTCAAACTCATGTTTAATAATAATGCTTCATCAGTCCGTATACAACTAACACAACATATGCAAACACGCCCTCCTCGCAAGGAACCGTGGCAAAAATCATCCCGGCGTTCCCCACACACACACAAAAACACACCCACACACGCACGCACCCACCCACCCGCCCACCCACGCACATACATAACACAACATTAGCACCAGAGCACACACTCCATTAGCATCACAGCACTGCCGCTGGCTGAGTCTCCGTGAGACACATCAGCAGAATCAGCAGGACCGACCTTGAATTCCCACAACTCCACCTCAGCGGCTAATTTCATTTAGCGGGAGAGGGAGACGACTCGCTTCTGTATTACCCAAGGCTACTAACCACTGCACCGCCAAAGCCAGCGAAGAGTCGTCGGGCCCTGCTTGGAAATGACCGTAGACTACTGAGTTTTCCCAACTCTGGAAAGTTTCAGATAACGATTCCAGACGAGTTCGCTGCTTCCATTATGGAAATGAACCTGTTAACAGCCATTAGAGCCTCATTAAAAGCTGAGAGGCCTGAACCATGGGCTAATAGTTTACTAATGCATTTAAATCTGAGTGAAATTTATTTTGTCTCCAGAGACTACAGATGGCTACGTGTAGTGTTGATCAATATCGCTAAAAGCCACAGGCGAGTTAAGCGGTAAGTTAACTCGAGCTAATTAATATTTCATTAAGCCCCCTCATGGGCAGTCAATACCTCATTAAAATCAACAGCAAGTTTACTTTCGGAGTGACACCCGAGTAAAGCTACCAGACTGAACGTATTGGAGAGTAACGTTTTGAGCGTTTGAGTGACAGCACTGCCATCCTGTAATTAGTGATGCATGACTTTTTCCAGACTCCAGGACTCCACTGGACCCCAGAGCCAGAGATACAGGGATACAGCAGACGTTAAACCTCCCGACACACAGTTTGATTTCTGCAGAGTGGGGATATCATGAGAATTCCCGGATTATACTGTAATTTTTCAGCATTTTTAAGATTCACATATTGTTAAATCTCCACGTGAAGGAGCTTGTAAATCTGGGTACCGGCTAATAATGGCTCGATATACCACCCAGTCCTGCGTGACCTTAGTGTGGAATAGCTGGCAACCTACAAGCACATACAGTAAGAGAAACAGCAGAAGTTTGTTTTCTCCATAGTGGGGTTTGGGGATATCACGAGACACCGTGCAACATGAGGCAGCTTGAGCACTGATTACAGCTGATCAGTGTTTCAGCATGTTTAGGATTCACATAACTTTAAATATTCCAGATGAAGGAGCTTGAGCTTTGACAGAAACCTCAAGAAGGATGTACGGAGAAAATCAAAACATGATTATATGAAAAATAAGCCGTTATTAGCCAGGTAAGCAGTGCACAGGTGCAGTAATGTACAGCTAGAATGTTTTGTTCTAACAAGGTGCAGTGGGCAGCGCCGTCACCTCACCGCAGTAAGGGTCTGGGCTCGATTCCTGGCTGGCCCTCCTGTGTGCATGTTCTCTCCGTGTCTGTGTCCGAAGACGTGCAGTCTGGTGAATTGGAGACGCTAAGCCGCCCCGCTAGGTGTGAATGAGTGTGAGTGAACGTGCATGTCTATGTGCTGCTCTGTGATGGACTGGCGGCCTGTCCAGGGTGATTCCTGCCTTCCGCCCCTAATGAGAGCTGGGATAGGCTCCAGCACCCATCACCACCCGGAAGGATAAACAGCTCAGAAGATGAATGAAAGAATAAACACATTCTGAGAATATTACACCCATGTTCTGTTTATGTTTCCTAAGTGTTCTCCTTAAAGGCAGGATAGCGTTCCCTAAATACATCATCATGGAGCATAACATTCCATGGACAACATTCCTACAAACAGCCTCTGAATGCTGCAGTTAAAACATTTAGCCTTATCTGCCATCTAACCCTGCAGGAACATTATTAAAATCAAACATCCATAAAATGTTCTTCCAACATCAGATTTAAGGGTTTTCTGGTAGCACTTTACTTTACAGGTAATAAGCAGGTAATGATGAGGTAATTTTACGGTAACAAATTGTATTTAATCATTAATTAAATTAAATTCACTAGTTGTTTCTAAATAATAAATCAGAAATTGCAGTGAGTGTTAACAAAGCTGTTATAAAATGGTAAAATAATGGTAACAAGTTGTACTTATGTGTACTTACGTCTTTATGTATAATAAGTGAGCAACTGTACTGGTAACAAGGCAGTAACGTAATAGAAACACAATGGTAACAAGTTGTACAAGTTGTACCTGAATATTATCTTGTTCTAATATTATCTTCTCTTCTAGTCATTAATAAATGAACAGACAGTCATCGTATCAGTATTTAGTAATAAAATGATAAAAAAGCGGCAACAAGTTTTATTTTCCTAGAATGATCCGATTACGTTTTAATGAACATTAAGAGAGAATAATGACTGAGTACATGTATATATATTATATTATGTTAGAGTTATTAACCCAAAATCAGTAGTTCTGCTGTAATTTCCTGGTATCAGGGCTGTAAAATACTAATTCACCTGTTTCTGTTTTATTACTCACCTGTTATGTATTCAGATGGTCAGACACAGTGTGAGTTACAGGCAGTGATTACAGCGAAACTCCATCCACGTCCCATCAGGTCATAACATCAGTTCAAAATGGTCTTGTGCTTCCCGTACAGGCCCACCTATAGACACGTACTGTTACCCAGGAACAGATGAGGTAAATCTATTCTAATACATTACTGCCTTGTTACCACGACAACTGCTCACTTATTATACAAAAAGAACTATAAAATAAGCAGGTCAGTTTTGGGTAAGTACAACGTTACCATTATTTACCATTTCATAACAGCCTTGTTAACACCCACTACAATTTCTGATTTATTATTTAGTAATAACTAGGAAACTGGCATTTAATTAATGATTTAATACAATTTGTTACCGTAAAATTACCATATCGTTACCTACTTATTACCGATCTGTAAAGTGCTACCGGTTTTCTTTGGAACAATAGAACTTGTAGGTAGTGTTAGCCGAAGTGGGAACATTCCCTGCTAGCTGGGATGTAATTTTCCACAGTTCTAATGTTCTAATGTCGAGGTAACAATCGCTCGCCCATCCAAAGCCCAGTGTAAAGCTGGAGAAAAGCTGAGTTGGGGAGAAAGCTACAGCCAGCAGTGGGCATTTTAATCATACCGCGTCTCTCCAGCCACCAGAATCACTTTCCACAGGCAGTTTTCCACATGTGCCCGTTTCCCTCATGGGTCCTTTCTCTGTCTCACAGAGTTTGGACTACTTTCTAAATTCTCAGCAGCAAATGGAAAAGGTCTGAAAGTAACAGTGAACGGTCTGATCAGTGTGTACTGACCCTAGGGCTGGGCAATATGGACCAAAAATCATATCCAGCCATTTTTAGACTGACTGGTGATGTGCAATATATATATATTCTGGTATGTTCCATGAAGCGGGCCAAAAGTTCAGTCGTAAGTCAGAGCTCCGTATGAGACGCCACAAGCACTCTTATTAAAACAGACTGTGATCTGGATGAAGCGGGGTGACGGGGTTTCCTTCAACATGTCATGAAACACGTGGTCGTGACAGTAGACTGCGATCTTATCAGCAAAGCCTTCTTGTTGTGTTGTGGGACAGGGACCACATTTTAGGGATGTGGTGGCCCACCACACTGTTCTTTATACAAGACCCACCACCAACACTCCTCTGTCTCCTCTTATTACCTTCCTGTGTTCACGTTGATGAAAACAGCTCAGTGTTACAGTGATGGTGGTGAGTAAGGAGAGACAGAGCTGATCGTGTGGCCCTTTATTAGGAGGAACGTAGGAGGAATGTTAGCATGGCTAACACAGCAGCTAGAGACTGAAAGTAGGAAGCGGCGACGCTCTGATAAACAGCAGTATGCAGGGTCACAATATCCTCAATCTACAGTTTATCAGCCTTCAGTGTTGTATTGATGATTCGCATGCACATGGAAGAGGTGAGGGCACTGGCACAGCTTTACGGCACTGTCATGGTTTTACAGATGGTTTTATATATTTTAATACAAATGTAAATATATTGATATAAATGGTTCTGTCTCACCTGATGTCTCTTCTGAAATATATATCAATATATCTTAGAGAGAGTTGGGACCTTCAGCAAGGGCATCCATAATTCCATCGTGGTGGAATTTTTATGTATTCTCTGTATATATTTATTTTTTTATTTTTTGTCATCATTTGATCACATGAGCTGCTGTTGACATTGGGTGGACATTTCATGATGAATGGATCACCAGAAATATCCAAAACATGCTTGGAAAAACGTCTGGTTCCATTGACTTAGATTCAAATTCAATCAGGTTTTTGCCCTCTCCTGTAAAGTTACCATTTTGGAGATACTTGTTTTTCTTTGGACAGAGACGATATACATATGTGTGTGTGTGTGTGTATGTAAGACCTTTACATCACATAAGTTTGGGACATGTGGATCTGGTGAGTAGTGAATGGTCAGTGTATGTAAATGTGGGGTCAGGCAACACGGCATGATCACGTTATCAGGATGACTGAACAGGTCACATACCTCAATGGTATACAAACGTCAGAACTGTTCGGGTAAAAGTCTGGTCAGACACAGTTCTGAAGCCTTCCCGCTGGCATTACGTTCCCCACAACACCATGTACTCCAACCTTTAAGAGGCATGCATGCGCAGTGTGCATCTCTGTACGTTGTGTGTGTGTGTGTGTGTGTGTGTGTGTGTAGACGTCAGTGTTTTCCCAGGGAAATATTTACAGTATTTATTAGAGGATGTGAGCATCGCTAGCCTAAGCATAAGTGACCCTAGGGTTGAGTGGCTGGCAACCGACGAGCACATACAGTAAGAGAAACAGCAGAGTGTGGCTTGTACGGTGGCGTTAGTTCTAAACCCAAAGGAATACGACCACACATGCAACATCACTAAACAGATCTAAATATCTCTGATAACTCATTTGTGGCTTTTACAGGTCAACAGGTCCAGGTGTGCCTCATGTGGGTGTGTACAGAGTCCAGGAAAGCTAGCTTGTTATGAAAGCACATATTACTGATAAGCGAATTTGTATGTAAGCCCAACTGCCACGGTAAGCATGCTGACTAACCTAGCTAGCTATTGATTGACCTAACTACCCAGAGACACCAAAAATATCCGCTACTTTCTTCCACACTTCATTCCTCTACAGCTGTATATGTGCAAAGACGCATCATATACACTGGGGGAAAGAAGAAAGAGCGGTTATGAGCTTCTCCTCCATGTTCACCACCACACTGCTGAGAGCTGGAACCAAATACTGGTAGGAACTACAAGCTCAGAGAGCAGGAGCTGGCCAGTGTCTACGATTGGTCTGAAGAATTTGAGTCAATCATTTAGAATGTGGCTTCACCGCGTCTTAATTCATTTGCATAAAGTTCGGAAAATCTCAATTCAGTTTGTCACTTGCCGCTACATCGTGGCTACAGATTGCGCACTCCCATAGGAAATGACTTCTGCTGCGATCGCAGGGTAAGAGTCACAGACCAAGAGTGGCTGGAATTGAGGGAAGAACTGGCTCTTTTGGAATCGACTCCCCATCAGCAGCTACTGTATTACTTCCTCGTCTGGTTGTGCAACAGACCTGGAAACAGCGGGCCGATGACCCAGAACCAGGCGTGTTCGCTGGAACTAATGAAGTGGCACTCTGAAGAATCAGTATGACATTCTACAACCAAGTCAGAATGTAGCTCAGGCCTTGAGAGAGGGACCAAACGGGAGTATATTAACTCAAATGTAGGCTCGCGTGTGCTCTGCCCAGTTCCGTGTGTGTGTGCTGGGAATGGGATTACGGAGTGCGTGCTACAAATTTAGACACTTTCTTTCTGTGAGCCAAAGACAGTTAGACAGAGCGCGAGAGGGAGGGAGAGAGAGCTGTGACCTTCAGCAAGGGCATCCGTAATTCCATGCACTCCAACCTTTAGGCAGCTTCTCTGTACGCTGTGTGTGTGTAAGCGTGAGTGTTTTCCCAGGGAAATATTTACAGTGTTTATTGGAGGATGTGCGCATCACTAGCCTAAACTGCATGCACTGCTGCTGCCTTTGATTGTGGACACATACGGCATGAATGTTGTATGTCATCATGCTTCTGTGACGAAGGAGCAGGCGAGGGAGGCGGATGCACACGCAAAGTCTGTTTATCAGCGTGCAGACAGAGACGATGAGTGCAGGAGAGTCCATGAAATCAACAAAACACTGAGACTAGCAAATCAGAAATCAAACCTGAAAACTCACAAGAAACCAAAACAGGAACAAACGAGAAAACCACAGAGCATCCGCACGAGACGCAGGGTACGAGCGCTCACAGTCACAGTACACAGGACCCAGACTAGGAGCAAACAGAGGGGAATGTAACTCCGGTGATGGAGCATGGTAAGTGGGTGGAGACAGGGAGGAGCTATAAACCCAAATAAACAGAAGCACATGGCAAACTAGAAAAGTGTGTTTCCTGAAGAAAGTGCAGAGTGATCGTGCAGCTATTGGAAGAATGAGGGATGAATAAACGACACACAGAGGAGTGTGGGTCAGTATGTCTGTGGATTAGAGTTTGAGTGAGTACATGCAGTTTGGTGTCTGTAGGTTAAAGGAGACAGTAGGGTTTGAATGGGCTAAAAAGGAATGGGAGTCTATGGGAGGAACGAGGGATGGGGAGGAAAGACAAACAGACGAGTGCAGGTCGGGTTAGCATTGAATTTCTGCTTGGGGGTCTGCCCTGAGATAGTGATGTGAAACGGTGTGTGTCGGTCGAGCAGAAGTACAGTAGATGGGTGTGCAGTTTTTCATCCCATTCATGGTTAATGGGAATTAAACCGGAAAATCTGAATTTAGAGGGGCTCAAGTGGAGCTGTGGGATAGAAAGAGGAGAAAATCAGGCAGGAAATGAACTCGGAAAAGCTAAGCATGACGGAGGCTCAGCGACGGCTAACAGCTACAAACTCCATAGAGCATGTTCAATTGTGGGCTTCACTCTAACACCAGACTTACTGACCAGTAAGCTGGAGCCAGCCTGTTCTGTGTGGCCCTGTTTAGCCTGCTAACAAAGCTATTGCTAGCCTATATGCTACACTCACCAGAGAAGGTTTGATTACAGGCCTTCTGTTAATCCAACACCAGCGCACTCTCTCAGACATTAGTCATTAGCAGCTACATGTGTTTCAGCAGACCACCAGTTAGTCGGAATCAGTGGCCAGCTGCCCATAACCCCTCATCAAAGTTCATTAAGGCTGCTGCACAAAATCCTGCAGACGTTTCTCTTAGATAAGTGAAGATACTGAGGGGTCTACTACAGTGCAGGGTTGCCAACCATCCTGTAAAATACGGAATCATCCCTCATTTGGGAACTAAAAGACGTGCTCCGTACTGAACTGATATGGGACGTGATTTGTTCTGTACTGAGAACCAGTTCGGAGCCGATCTACGGGAGGGAAATAGCAGATCAGACTAAGACAGGGTGATCTGTATGAAACAGAAAGGAGCCCTGCTGCTCTCCCTCAGCCTGTCTGTCATGTTCCAGCACCCAAACAATCCAAACCAAAGAGCAGTGCTGACAGCGTTGATACGGTCTGCCTGAACTCAGGAATACAGAGAGGAATGGGAAAGTGAACACCAGTACTCACGCACGACTCCGGGTTCAGTTTTCTGAGACAAGTTTGAAGTGATCTTCCTATTCAATGGCTGAGGTTGGCTTTGCTCGCTTCCAGTCCACCTTAAGTGATGCAGCAGTTACAGGGTGAATGAACTCTAGTTCTATTTAAGGTGGAAAGGAAATTTGAACAGGAAGCTGGAAAAGGAGGAAATCTCAGCTCAGTCCTCTTTTCCACACCACCCTATGAAACACATTGTCTGTGGTTTCGCTCCTTGTGCCGGCCCTAATGATCATTTACTGTGACCCAAATCATGAAGAAAACGACGAGCGGTCTGTTACAGTTTGGGACCTTTAGAAACCGTTTCTGCAGAGTTTGTGCTACAGTGGGCTGGTGAAACTCAGACTCTTCACTGCTCTTCAACTCCGTCAGGATGTCCCTCGACCCGAATACGGTGGAAAAGGACAGAGTCGAAGAGTAGCAGACCTACTACTACAGTGACTGAAGTCCTGCTGTAGTAAAATTCCATCATACCCATAAAAGCGTTCTCTCATTAATGAAACCGACGATCAGAACATAACCTGGCTAAATACTTCAGCTAACTGACTCTCCTACGATCAGATCTCATAACCTGTTACTCCTGCAGAGACTAATATCTAAATGCTCAGTTTAACCACAGACAGTGTCTTTAATTCAGTGGACAAGCAACATACAGAGCACAGGAACATGCCGAACATCTCCCACTTCAGGCAAAAGCTCCACTAAAGGATACTTTATTGTACTTCAGTGTATGTGCGTATTTGCACGTGGGTGGGTTTATAAGCCTCTATATGGGTGGAGCAGAGCAGAGCAAATCTTATCTTGGATCTTAAAATACCATCTCGCTTTTAACAAAGATACATGTTGGATTACTGAATGAGTGCAACAGCAACAGTAACAACAACAACAACAACAACAATAATAATAATAATAACAACAACAACAACAACAATAATAATAATAATAATAATAATAATTTCTTGACTTGCTGCTGCCATGAAGGCTAGGAATGCCAATACAACTTAGACCACCCAGTCTGAGCATGTGCTGCTTGTGTAATAATAAACGTTTATTTATCCATATATTGCATGTATATTAACCTGTATTTCCCTAAGTGCGTAGCTCAGCTCCATACTGACTAACATGCATGAGGTTTTGATTGGAAACTTCTCAAACTATGAACCGACATGTGAACTCGGATCACAAAGTGCTGCTCACTGTTGGTACCTAGAATTAATAAAGTTACTGCAGGGGGCGGAGCTCAGGCACGGCCCCAGTCTTCAAGTCTAGGCTTAAACCCACCTGTTGAGTCCAGTCTTAGGTAATTAGTCTCCCTGCTGACACCATATAGTGCTCTCAGTCCTTCTGTCAGAGCTGACCGTCTGTGTGGGTTCTTTTCCAGAGCCGAGCTACTGCCCAAACTCTGTGGCCTAATGAGGAGCTACTGCCCAAACTCTCTGGTCTAATGAGGAGCTACTGCCCAAACTCTGTGGTCTAATGAGGAGCTACTGCCCAAACTCTGTGGTCTAATG
>CM067484.1:882753-894435 GCA_034552555.1 Semaprochilodus insignis | reverse complement strand
ACTCGTACGGCGTACTGGGCTGTGAGGGGGTGGGGAGGGTACATGCTGGAGAAGTAGGACAGGCCTGTTGGCGGATCCGCTGGAGCCCAGCAAAGGATGTGGCTCAGCTCTGGAGAGTCTGCATCGATGGTGTGCCACGTCACCAGAAACTGCAGGTGAACAGAGACATCTTAAAACGGTTGTGGAGCTGGTTAACTCTTAGCTGTGCCAAAGAAACTCATACAGGTGTTCTAATTACAGTATAAACCGGGTTTTACATCCACCCTTTACTTTATCAGCACATGATTTCTGAACGTTGTTCTCACATTTGGTTTGATGTGTGATAAACACAAACCAACAAAATTAAATATGGGCACTAAACCCTTAACGATCTCAATCCACTGTGAATGAAAAGCAGCATTTTGATTCTTTTGAACCAAACGATCCTCAATATAATGGCACCTAACAAACTGGTATGGTATAACCCATACGGCTCCCTCCAGAGATAGACATGGATAAAGGTGTTAATGAGCCTGTAACACCTCCACCAGCACCAATAACAGCTGTGACTGGATTGGGCATGTACTGGACAAGTTTCTGGATGTAGCCACATCAATGTTCAGACACTCTTACACCAAAGAATTGGTCAGTTGGTCCAGATTTGGTGGATGCCTTCCCTGGCACAATTCCGAGGAGAATTCCCTGTAGACTGGGATTTTATCCACTGCTGGTAGACCCGTATGACCGTACGCTTCCATACACCTGCAGATTCAGCTACGTCCTTCACACTATGGTCTTTGACACGCCCAAATGCAGTCCCTCCTTTTAGCCAATCATTAACATCTGCTCTGGAGCCATTTTCCACACATGGAACGAGACATTCCCTGCACCGTACCACCTCTTCCCAATCTATGGATCCCGTCACTCACACCCCGCAGGGATTTATAGCCTTGTCATCCTCGTGCAGCACAATCTGCAGGAGCCTGGGGACATGCAACGGGACTGATTTCTGTCCTGGAAGCTTATTATCACTGTTAAACACCTTGTTGTGTACATGCACTGACTCATAAAATAAGGCTTTGAATCAAATGCATTACCTTTACAGCTTCTGGAACGTCACTGACAGCTCCCGGGTTCATGCGCACCAGCCGCGTGACTTCCGACACAATAGCTTCTGAGTTCTTGAACCTTGGACAAATCAGAAGTGTTAGTATGGACCTTTCAGCTGATGTGGAAACAGCTGTTTTCAGTTCATTACAATATATATGAAAGGTTCCAGGTGGGAACAGGAAGGGGCCGTCCCCAAACTGTCCCCACAAAGTTAGGAGCATGAAATGGTCCAGAGTTTCTTGGTCTGCTGAAGCATTAAGAGTTCCTTTCACTGGAACTAAGGGTCTGAGCCCAACTCCTGAACACCAACCCCACACCTTAATCCCCCCTCCACCAAACTCTACACTCGGCACGATGCAGTCAGACAAGCACCAGTCTATCAGTCGGGTGAGTAAATACTTTTGGCAACATAGTGTATGATGTGTGGAAGTTCTAGAATCTTCTCTTTCCGTCCTACCCTTCCCTATCACTCACAAAACAGTTTGCTGTCCACATCCCTGCTTCCCGGTGTCTGCATTCCCTGGATTAACGTTTACAGATGTTAATTCTTGGATTATGATCATGAACTAGGATTACTCTGTTAGCCTGGGTCTTGATTTGTTCCTGCCTGTGACACGATTCCTGGGAAACTATGATAGAACAGATTCCATCAATGCATCCAAACATCTCATCGTTGTGTGGAGGTGTGGAGGTCAGGAACTGTCTCACTACCTGCCAGGCAGCTGAAGGGCGAGGTAAGGCGCTATGCTCCAGGCGAGATTGACGTTGTCCTTCCACTGTTTCTCGGTCAAGCTTATGTACTTGGACCTCCAGTTGATGATGCTGGTCTCCACTGACTGCTCAGCCGATATCTGCAGCTCCTGCGTGCCCAGTGGGTTATACCATGTAGTCAGCCGCTCTACCTCGCTGGCCTAAAGACAGACAGACTCAACTGATCATGTGGTCAGAGGACACGCTCATGGGTTCATACTTCTGATTTTTAGCTGTGGGTGGAATGTAATGTAGAAATGAGGTTCATGTCTGCTGTTCTCCTCCCCCGAGGGTGGTGTTAGACTGGGGTGGGAGGTATAAGCAATAATATTCATTCATTCATCTTCTAATCTGCTTATCCTTCTGGGTCACAGGTAGTGCTGGAGCCTATCCCAGCACTCACTGACCGGAATGCAGGAAACGCCCTGGACATCCTGCCGGTCCATCACAGGGCAGATACACAGACATACACACTCACACTTAGGGGGGCAATTTAGCATCTCCAGTTCACCTGACTGCACATGTTTGGACTGTGGGAGGAAACCGGAGCACTCGGAGGAGGAAGCCCACACAGACACAGGGAGAACATGCAGACACAGGAAGTACCCTGGATGCCCCAGCTGGGAATCAAACCCAGACCCTTCTTACTATTAATAATAATAATAATAATAATAATGAAAAAACAGATTCAATATTAAATAATGTGGTAACACTTTATATGAATCAGGTATCTATAATGCGTTATAAGTGCATTCATAAAGATCTATAAAGAATTCATAATGCTTTACAATGTTTGACATAGGCCTTTGTAATTGGACATAAATGATCATAACAAAGCACATAAACTGTTAGAACACTGTAGTATAAAGCTTCATAGCACAAAGTGACATAATGCATTATAATACATATATCTATCATTATTGGTGCGATAACAAACGTTTCCTATGATGCCCAAACTCTAACATTCCTCAGTGTCTTCAAAATTAAAATTATATTATTACTGAACTGATCATGCAATGAACACTCATAAGCTCTATTTACAGACTTCAGGTGAGGTGATGTCGTTGGTCAGCTCTATGAATTAGTCCATGTTAATAAAGTCAGACTGCCTTAAATAAGGAGGTCTAGACAGAGGAACACCAGAGTCGCTAGTTTGTACTTTGAACAGGGTTTAATTTACTGATCACATATAATTTTACAAACTACATGCTGATATCAATTCATCTGAATAGACATTTTTCCTACATCTGCATTTTATGATCAAACAGCTAGAGATTATGTCAATGATCTCAACAATATATGGATTATAACGCATTATGTCACTTTGTGCTACAAAGCTTTTCATTTCTGTACAATTACAAAGGCTTATGTCTAGTATTATAAAGCATTACGAATGATTAATAGATCTTTATGAATGCGCTTATAATTTATTATGGGTACCTGATTTATAGAAAGTGTTACCAATAATATCATAATCTAAAATAATACTGTACACAGACACGCACCAGTAAGGCCAGTAGCAGGGTCCTGCGCTTCATGTAGTATTTGTGTAGCTGAGACCCTCTGTTGCTCTTCTTGGACAGACCTTAAAGAGGCACAAAGCAGGTATATACATACCATATACACCATATACATACCATATACACCATATACACACCATATACACCATATACACCATATACATACCATATACACCATATACACCATATACATACCATATACACCATATACATACCAAATACACCATATACATACCAAATACACCATATACTACAGTAATACATTATTGCTGTACTGAAAACACAGTAACTGCAGTTTGGGTCAATTTCAGGTGTCTAAGGTATTCGACTTGAAGCACAATGTTTTTATGGAAGTCTGAATTTTTCCAGATTTCTGAAATCCTACTGTGAGTGCTGTCCTCAGCACGGCAGTGACAGCATGCATGTACCTGACTTCTTGGACAAGGTGGACATGCCGCTGGAGAGAGGGTATGTGTTGATCCAGCCTTGCATGGCTGGCTGTCTGGAGCCCACTGCAGCGTCCAGGCTGCTCCTGGAATCCGCCACTGCCATCACTGATAGACTGTTGACAGACACATCCTGCGGGTCTGCAGCACACGGGTTAATTATCATTACCTCAAGACCTTATATCAAGACCGTCATAACAGCCTTCAGATTTCTGATAACGACATTCATAACAGTTAAAAACAGACCAAATGTATTTACATTATAATAAACTGATTGTAGTTCTTTATCATTGTTGCAGTTTTCTTTTTACCCTGTTCTTCAATGGTCAGGACCCCCACAGGACCACCACTGAGCAGGTACTATGTGGGTGGTGGATCATTCTCAGCACTGCAGTGACGCTGACGTGGTGGTGGTGTGTTAGTGTGTGCTGTGCTGGTGTGAGTGGATCAGACACAGCAGTGCTGCTGGACTGAGAATTGTCCACCAACCAAAACTATCCAGCCAACAGTGTCCTGTGGGGCAGCGTCCCGTGGGCAGCGTCCCGTGACCACTGATGAAGGACTAGAGGATGACCAACACTGCACTGTGCAGCAGCAGATGAGCTATCGTCTCTGACTGTCCATCTACAAGGTGAAGCAGCAAGGTAGGAGTGTCTAATAGAGTGGACAGTGAGTGGACACAGTGTTTAAACACTCCAGCAGCACTGCTGTGTCTGATCCACTCACACCAGCACCACACACACTAACACACCACCACCACGTCAGTGTCACTGCAGTGCTGAGAATGATCCACCACCCACATACTACCTGCTCTGTGGTGGTCCTGTGGGGGTCCTGACCATTGAAGAACAGGGTAATACAGTACACAGAGAAACAGATGGACTACAGTCTGGACCTGTACAACTACAGAGTGTCCTGTATGGTCAGTGGAGCTGATTAAATAACTTTTTATTATATTCGTATATAATATTTTGCTAAAAGTATTTAACCAGTGTAATCAGTGCACCTGTTGTTAAAGTGAGTACCTGGTGGGACGAGCTGGTTGGCTGTGAGGTATTTCTTATCAGACAGCAAACAAGCATAGAACTTGATCATAATGCTGATGTCCTCACGCAGGCGCTTCTCCTGCTGAGTCGGGAACCTTGGAGCCACACTGACAGAGACACATACGCAGCTGTTAAACCAGAATGAACTCTATTTGTGATCAGTGACGTGTCAGTGCACACAGGTATACGTGCTGTATGTGTACCTGAAGTAATCAAAGGCTGTAGAGTAGATCTTCTCTCTGAGGACGTTGCGTATTGTGGCATTGGTCACAACATCAGCATGCAGAAGGGTCAGACCCAAGGTCAGGAGTCTAAAGCAAGCACAGGCCACGTCAGAGGCACATCACTCCGTTTTATGATGCTGCTGCATTTGTGTTAACCTGTAACTCCACCATGCAAGTGAATACAAATACATGAGCACATACGACCCCATTTCCTGAAAATTTTGAAATTTAAAAATTGTATTGTTTTTAAAATATATATATACAGCTCTGGAAAAATTGAAGAGCCCTCCTGGAAATGATCAGTGTCTCTAGCTGTACAGTTTCTGGGTTTGTGTTGGACCAAAATGAGCAGTTCTGTTTGATTCTATACCCTACTGGAAACACGTCTCCCAAATTCCAGATCAAATATTGTATTTAGATCTGTTTATTTAGAAAATCACTAATGACCCTCCAGAAGCCTGTTTTTAGAACCATGCTCACTGTGCATTTCACCCCAGCCACCGCTCACCAGTCTCTCTGTAGGTCACTTGAGGTCATCTTACGGTGGTTAAGGGACATTGGAATGAGGTGGCGCTCATCACGGTCAGTAGAGAGGGGTTTTGGCCCTCTGCCAGTCTGTAGCTGTGTTGTCCTGTGTGTTTGCTGCTTGACCTTGTTCTTATGAACCAGACGCTCACTGTATCTGCCAGTAAAGCTAGAACCGGATCTTCTGTTCCTCACTAAGAACCTGCTGTACATGTGGAGATGCTGATTGAAGAAGAACCTGGAGTGGGCTCTTATTTATTTCCAGAGCTGTATATGGCCATTTTGAAAATTATGTCGGCAACATGTTCCAAAAAGGTTGGGACTGGAGCAAAAAACAACATCTCACAACTAATAAAGTTCACTGACAACAGAGCTGTAACATGACTGGGCATAAAGAGCCTTTCACCAATACTACTGTACTGTTTATTATTAACATATCACTGCTATGGACAATATCACTGAGTTACTTTAAACAACAGACATGTGTATGTACATATCAGAGAATTTCTACAGACCGCTCCTGTCTCTGTATATTCTGTATTTTGTGTATATTTTCTGTATTTTGTATTTATTTAATATTTCTCTTTTTGTGTCTCTTTATTTAGTATGTATATTAATGCTGCCCTGCTGTAGAGTATCAACCTCAGCCTCACCACAAGCATTTCAAAGCATTAACGTCCTGACATGCTGTGCAAAAGACAAATAAACCTGAAACTTGAAACTATAAAAAAGAGGCTCCCTGAGAGGCGGAGTCTATCAGAAGTAAAGGTGCGGAGCGGTCACCACTCTGTGAAAGAAGTGCCGGCAAATAGTGGAGATGATCATCATCTACACTACATAGCATCATTCATAGATCCAGAGAATCTGGAGAATCTCCGTACGCAAGGGACAAGAACCAGAACCAGTACTGGACGGTAGTGATCTTTGGACCCTCAGATGGCACTGCATTACAAACAGACCTGATCCTGGAGTGAAATCACTGCATGGGATCAGGAACACTTCCCAACACCATCGTCTGTGAACACAGTTCATCACTGCTCCACACACACCAGTTAAACTCCACCATGCAGAGAAGAACCCAGATATAACCAGATCCAGAACCACCACCGCCACCTTCTTTGGGTCCAAGCTTATTTAAGGTGGACTGAGGAGAAGTGGAAGAGAGAGGAGAGGAACCATCCGGCTTGTTATCAGCTCACAGTTGCTTCCTGATGGTATGTTGGGGGGGTCATTAGTGACCTGCACGTGTGTGAAGCTCCATTAATGCTAAACGGTATATTCGGGATTTGGAGCAACAGATGCTGCATCCAGACGCGTCTTTTCAGGGAAGGCCTGGCTGATTCCAGCAGGACAGTCAACCAGATTCCGTACGTGTTACAGCAGCATGGCTCCGTAGTGAAAGAGTCCGGGTGCTGCAAAACAGGACAGAGCAGCTCCGAACTGTGGAGCAGCTGGAATCCGATATCAAGCAGGAACGGAAACGTTTTACTTCCAGAACTACAGCAATCATCTCCTCAGTTCCCAAACGCTTCCAGAGTGCTGTTAGAAGAGGGGGTGATCACAGAGCTGAACATCACCCTGCACTAACGTAACTCAAACGTTACTGCTGGTGTCGGATTCATATTATAGGATGTGTTTGAACAGGGCATACAGAATTTCGTAATTCCAACATGTGATATGTTGGTTTCTGTACTTTTAAAAATAAATACTGAGTTTAAATCATTTATACATTTTTACATTCTGATCTTATTTTCATTTTGCACAGCGGGCCAACTCTTTGGAAATGTACAGTATAGAGGAAAAGTCAAAATATCTGAGGAAAGTATGTAAAGCCAAATTTCTGGGCCCTAAGCATTTATTTGTTCAAGTAAACATTGAGATTAGAATAAACACAAATACACATGACATAGTGACTTTGTGTGTAACCACTTCCAAAGCTCTTCTGAATAAGCACATTACATTAAATCCGCTGAGCTGCTGAACAATTGAACAAGTCCATGGAAATTCAAGAAGCTACTTTGTGTTCTTCTAACTGTATTTACTGTGTCTGTGTTACTGTAATGATTTATACTGTTCTACTCAGAACAAGTGTATGTGAGTGTGTTTGTTACCTGAAGCGAGGTCCTATCGCAGCCACATGCCGGTTTAAGCAGCTCTTAGCACCACCAACACTGAGCGAGAGCGCCCTCTGGAGGAGGCCAGTGAAGATCTCCACCTGATCTGCACTGCAGTACTTGGCGATCTCAAACCTCTGCACCAGGAACTGAACACAAACGTTTGCTCAGTTGTTAGCTGTAAAATAAGCTGCACTCTTTAACAGCAACGCTGCTATCAAGTGATCGAAGGGTTCGTTTCTTAGGAACACTAGCACATGTGTTTAACCGGGGCATCAGTAGAGCGATTTACCCCCACACAGGTAGAGTGTATAGTCATCACATCACTCTTGATCAACAATAGAGCCGAACTACACCATCCACGCCTGGTATTAGACATCACTGGTACCCCAATATTTCACTGCCTGCAAGAAATACCATATAAACCCCACATACTGTATCGAGGAGATCCGCAAAAGGATGCTAACTGCCAGTGGATGCTAACGTTAGCGAGGCGGGCTTTTATTTTTAATTCCAAAATTTTTCTGTTGTTCATATTCAGGTTTTTAAAAATCCCAAATTTTTACGTGGTCTCAGATATTTGGACCCCACTATATACAATAATACAATCCTCAAGCCACTATTTCCTCACCCTGGATTCCTCCGTGGAGTCTTTCCTAATTAGTTCTGAGTGTATGGAAAGTAAGGAATGCTCACTTCTATCCAGAGGGTATGAGGAATGACGTCAGGAGGACGGGGTATTGGCTGGCTCTCCTCCGAGGCCGCTAGAGGGTCCGCCTCTAACTCTGCCTCCGAAAACAGGCCCATCTTCAGCTCCACTGTCATGTGCCACGCTCCTGCCATCTCACGCATAAACTAGACACATTAAAGATATAATGACCAAATGACTTTAATAACATTTCAGCACAACACAGTAACTAGGTAGCAGAGGGTGGTGCGGGCCAAACCTTCTAGCAGAGTACAATTAAGATTTCAGAATATAACGTACACTGACATACAAGAGTCATGTGGTATCAGTATGTAGACTGATCATGAAGGGGTGTTACCTCGGGGGGCGGCTTGGGAACGCCCACACCTGGATAAGCTGTGAGGTGTTAGCTTGTGAGTGAGGTTGAACACTGGCCAGCGTGCTCATGACAAGGAGATGTGGATTAACAGAGTTGGCTGAGCGAGGAGCACCTGTGCACTTGGCAAACCGGGTTGCCTCCACGCTAGGCTAATAGCTAACGGCCTACCCCGTTCCACTCTCTCTCATGCAGCCTATCCCAACACTGATTGGGCACAAGACAGAAAACACGCTGGGCAGGCCACCAGTCCATCACAGGGCAGACACACGGACACACTCGGGGCAATTTAGCATCTCCAGTTCACCTGACTGTGGGAGGAAACCTGAGCACCCAGAGGAAACCCACACAGACACGGGGAGGACACACAGAAAGGACCCCGGACACCCCGGCTGGGAATCAGACCCTGACCCTTCTTGCTGTGAGGCGACAGCGCTACCCGCTGTGCCACTGTGCCGCCCTCCATTCTCTTGTCTGATGTCTAATGTCTGCTCCTTAGACTACAGTCCTGTAGTAACCTCCCTCTGGCTGTACGCTACATGAGCGGTGGGGCAATCGGGAGAATCATGTTTTGGACCGTTTGCATCCGTGTTTGTTGTAGTAGAACCGTAAAACTAATACTTCCGGAAGAACTGTAGACTGCTGCTCCAGATGAACCAGCATGTCACCTGCTACTAACACAAGGTGATGAAGTGTGTGTGCATGCGTGTGTGTGTTACCGGGACTTCCACTCCATTCCGAGCGGCAAGGAACCACTCCCAGCAGGCAATGGCCGTCTCCATGCCGTGCTCAGTGAACATCTTCAGAGGAGACCAGCACAAGTGGTGCAGCAGTTGAGGATCGCAATCTACAGAGACAGAGCAGACGTATCAGCTCAGCAGCACTGGCTTTACTTATCCTGCACATTCTCCAAATACACTCCAAATTAATATCAATCACCCGAACAGTAATTAAAGTAAGTGTGCATATGTCTATTTCTATTTTTCTACATCACCTGAACACAGCACAGAGAATTAATCCACAGAAATGACCTAGAATAAAAATCTAACTGTATTAGAAGTTAGAAATGTTCTTGCTCTCTCCTGTTAATGTGCTATTCTGGAGCTGCATTTCTGGAAATATGTGCTCTTAAATCAGATGTATTATTTGAAACTTGGTCACATGGTGAAACATGGGCAGAAGCTCGTCTAGTGTGCACGGTACCTTTAGAGCTGATGAGCAGAGCGGTCATTTTGAACATGCTCTGTGTGAAAGCGTCCGAGTCTTTGGCTTCTAACGCTTCGCTCATCTGAGTGACCATCAGTCTGCCCAGGTCGGACTCACTGTGTGCGACTGCAGCAAACTGCAACATACCCGCCACCTTCACACATACACACAGAGAATAACGCATTACTGATGACACCAGCCCAGCCCTGACCCTCAACCTGACCCTAAGCCTGACCCTAAACCTATAACAACAAACATTTCCCAACATCTAGTGTACACTCACTGTCCATTTCACTAGATACACCTACCCTGTGTCCATCTTATCAGCTCCACTGACCATATAGGACACTCTGTAGTTGTACAGGTCCAGACTGTAGTCCATCTGTTTCTCTGTGTACTGTATGACCCTGTTCTTCAATGGTCAGGACCCCCACAGGACCACCACAGAGCAGGTATGATGTGGGTGGTGGATCATTCTCAGCACTGCGGTGACACTGACGTGGTGGTGGTGTGTTAGTGTGTGTGGTGCTGGTGTGAGTGGATCAGACACAGCAGTGCTGCTGGAGTGTTTAAACACTGTGTCCACTCACTGTCCACTCTATTAGACACTTCTACCTTGCTGCTCCACCTTGTAGATGTACAGTCAGAGACGATAGCTCATCTGCTGCTGCACAGTGCCGCCTTGGTCCACTGCCCCACAGGACACTGCCCCACAGGACACTGCCCCACAGGACGCTGTTGGCTGGATAGTTCTGGTTGGTGGACGATTCTCAGTCCAGCAGTGACACTGAGGTGTCCAGCAGCACAGCTGTGTCTGATCCACTCACACCAGCACAACACTGCCATAACAATGGATTCTACCGTAACTCTGATTGAGGCGGCATATGAACTGGGAATTCTTTCCGTTCGGTCTCAGGCAATGCAAACTCAACTTCCAAGGCTCAGTTAGTACATTACTACCCTAACAGACAGTTATGCACACCGGAGAGCGCCTGTACCTCTCCAGTGTAGCGGTTGCGCAGGTTGAGGGAGGCCATGAAGTTGGAGTAGTCTTTCTTCACGCAGGTGGGCCGGTCGGTCAGCTGGGTGACCTGCAGGGCACAGAAGAGTGGAAACCGTTAAAGCCCAGAAAACAACACACCGCAGCACAGCCTTCTCTCATTGGAGCACCAGCGATACCAACCTGAGGGAAAGCAGCCTTAGGATGAGAACCGTACAGGCACCCAGCAAACCAACCACCAAGCACCGAGCCCAGCAGGCATACAGATATACGAGTAAACAGCTCAGCAGGTAAACAGAGGCGTGATGGAGTGGAACATCACAAAACAGAACCAATGACAAAACACTGCCACAAGAACCCAAATGGCTCCAAAGGTACACAATAAGCCAGCCACTGATTACTGGTTATACACTGACACACCAAAAGTCATGGGACAGCAGAACGTAAACCGATTATGAGGTGGTGTTACCTCAGGGGACGGCACACCCAACACCAGTATGGAGCCACCACCGGCCTGCACAGTGCCTTGTTGACAACTGGGGTCCATGGCTTCATGGGGTCTGCGCCACCATCAGCCCAAAACAACTGGCACCGTGACTCATCAGACCACGCCACATGTTGCCAGTCCTCTAGGGTCCAGTTAGTAACCTCACGAGCCCAGGTGAGGTGCTGTGTCCTGTGTGGTGGTGTTAACAGAG
>CM067484.1:865472-877948 GCA_034552555.1 Semaprochilodus insignis | reverse complement strand
GGGAGAGAGAGAGAGAGAGAGAGAGAGAGAGAGAGGAGATAGAGGGAGGGAGAGAGAGGAGAGAGAGAGAGTGAGAGAGAGTTAATAGACTGGATTTTGATGCTAACTGATGCTAATGTTTGTCTTGTCAGTAACCTGCTGTAAGTGTTATTAGCGGACTGGGAGTCACCATTACTGCTGAAACCAGGGTGTGTGTCTGTACCTGTAGGTGGGACTTTGTGACAGAGGAAGCCCACTTCATAGCTTCCTTCAGAATTTCACCACAGCGCGCAGCAAAGTCCTTCACTATACTCTACACAAACACAATAACTCAATATTATTCTCAAACATTTCAATATTTCAGTCGACTGCATCTTTCTGGTTCAGCATATACCACCCTGCAAACAAAAAAATGGTCCAGGCCCAAAATACTAATGGTTCTGACCTCCAGATCTGAACTCTATGGAAAATATTTGGTCTGCTGAGGGAAACGACAGGGTGTCCCACAAAACTTCACTATGTCAAGAAATCAAAGTGAAAAGCTCTCCTGTATTGATTTTTGAATTCTCGTTAATTTACTGACTAATAATTTGATATCAAGACTAATAAAAGCTTAATGTTTGGTTCAGAACCCCGAAAGGAACACGGGTGCAGTTTTCCAGTTCATGCACTTTTTTCTTAATTCGTTCCCACAATTAACAAATCACTCACTCGTTTTCATCATGCGTTTCTGTTATGTGTGGAAACGAACCCTACGCAGACTTACAGTCCCCTGAAAGTGTCTGACGTGTTTTAATGTGTTCAGGTTTGTGTGATAACGTATAGCAATCGGCTGATTTGGGTTTGTGTTATGAGTGTTATGAGGACGTTGTAGCTTCATTACTGGACATTACTGTAGGGCAGCAGGGGGCTGGAGGTTAGGGGAACCAGCCTTGTGACCGGTGGGTCGCCGGTTTGATCACCTGAACCGACAGTAACGACTAAAGTTCCCTTGAGCAAGGCACCTAACCCCCAACTGCTCCTGGATAGGGCTGCCCACGACTCCTAGTGTGTGTGGATACGTGGGTGTTTCAGTTCATGGATGGGTTAATTGTGGAAGACAAATTCCTGGTACAAAATGCCCTAAACTTCCTAAACTTCCTAAACTCTCTACTCACAGAATGACTGGCCTCACCTAAAAATCCTCTTGCACATCCTGCAAACAGCACACAGACTCATCACTGCAGCTTCTATAAACTCCAGCCTGAACCTTCACTAACCTGCACTTTCAGAGGTAAAGCCACAGCGCAGCCGCTTATCACCGCTTCCGTTAGGGACTGTTAGTCTGCTAGTTTGCACGATAACGGAAAACATCATGAGAACGGATTAAGAGATCGTGTCGGCCTCAGGGCTTCCGTAGTTTGGCACAGGAATATTCAAATTTGCTGTTTCCCTCACCTCCCGGGCTTCGTGTGTGTCCGGGACCGTTATTCTGTGAGGAGTGTCAGGAATGTCATAGTAAGGCTGGTCCTTGTGGATGTCCTGGCCAACAGAGAAACAGAGGAGCCGTTATCGGATACATAACCCGAAGGAAAGTTCAGATAAAGACACATTCCACACCGGAGACTTAAATCCTCACAGCACTCAGAGAAAGAGACAACGTCTGCAAAATATCCAGCATCGTCTTCAGCACTCGTCCGCTCCACAGCAGGTGAGGGAACCTGGATGAAGAAGAAACGAAGCATGGAGAAGACTGACATAGCCTAACAAGACCGCAGATGCTTCTGTCAGCATGGAGCTCAATGAGAGACGCACGTTTCAGCCAAGCCAGAAAGGTACTTGTCAGCCACTCGCCGGATCCTCTTGTGGGTGTGGTTAAAGTTGACCAGTAGGAACTGTGCATGCCGCTCTAGCTCCTCCTCGTGCTCTTTAGTTTTAGGCTAAAAAAAGAAAAAAGAAAAAAGAAAGCTGATTAAAATCCTAATTCCAGACCATGTACACCCTTAATAAGTGTTTACTGCCTATGAGACAGGGCTAGGTCATCACTTCCACCACTCACTTCGTTTAACCGTGCTCGGGCAATAACAGGAAAAGACACTGACATGCCACAAGTCATGTGATATCAGTATGTAGACTGATCATGAAGGGGTGGTACCTCAGGGGACGGCTTGGGAACGCCCACACCTGTATAAACTGTTAGGTGTGAGTGAGGTTGTGAGTGAGGTTGAACACTGGCCAGCATGCTCACGGCAAGGAGACGGGAATTATCAGAGTCTGAATTCGGCATTGGGTGCCAGACAGATGGGACATTCCATTTCTGAAGCTGTATGGCCATTTAACATTCCTCAATTTATAGTGTCACGTGTGCACTGGGAATACCTCACAGAAACCATCACCACTGTCCACAGAAACCACATCCGCATTCAAAGCAGGAGCCCCACACGTATATCCCGCAGGTCAGTGCAGCGTTCTTTAGCTTCCATGTGGGATACGGGAGCAGAAGACCCACCAGAGTGTCTCTGTTAACACCACCACACCGGACACAGCACCTCACCTGGGCTCGTGAGGTTACTCACTGGACCTTAGAGGACTGGCAACATGTGGCGTGGTCTGATGAGTCACGGTACCAGTTGTTTGGGGCTGATGGTGGGCAGGCTGGTGGTGGTTCCATACTGGAGTGGGGTGTGGCATGGTTTGGGTCCACTGGTCCACTTAAACATGTCATTGACCGGTGCCGCTACGTTTCACTGCTTGGTGACTGTTAGCAGCCCTTCATGGACTTCATGTACCCCACAGTGATGGGATGTTCCAGCAGGATGATGCACCGTGCCATTGGATCCAAGATGTCCATTGGTTTGAGGAGCATTCTGGAGTTCTGATGAATGGTGTGGCCTGCAGATTTTCCCAGCATGAGTTCAATGAGTTTCCTTGCCATGAACATTGGTCAGTGTTCAACCTCACTCACAAGATAACACCTCACAGCTTATACAGGTGTGGGCGTTTCCAAGCCGTCCCCTGAGGTAACACCCCTTCATGATCAGTCTACATACTGATACCACATGACTTTGTCTGGTTAAACTTAAGGGCCAGTTCTCACCTTTCAGCATCAGGTTATTCATCAGTTGCCCAGCTCCAGCACAGTTACACTACCTATATCATCGTTCACCTCACTGAGCTCACCTTTTCTGCCATCATCTGGAGGAACACCTCAAAGACTTTATCCCCGACACATATCACACACTGCATCATTCCTACAGCGGGAGGGAGGCACAGGGAAAGGGTGGTCGATACAGGGTCGAGAAGAAAACATCCACTATTCCCAAAAACGGCATCACAACTCACTCTGTTCACCTGATTTGTCCTTTTGTATGGCTTTGTCTTCAAAGTACCTGAACATCAACTGGAACCGGTCAGCATCATTCGAATGGAGCATCCTGAGGGAGGCAGACAGTTCGGACCGATAAGAGCACTGAGCATGGACAAAGACAGCAGAGACCCAGACATGTGTGGGTGTGGTACCTCATGTATTCCAGCCTGTAGACGGACAGAAGGTAGGTGCACATGGCAAAGTCCAGTTTGTTAATGAGGGCCGCTGCCTCTGGGGCGGGATCCAAGAGGTTAATGATAGTGCTGCGTAGATCATTTAGCTCCGCCTACAGAAAGGAACTGAACTGATCAATAGTTTCTTGAATGTCCATCACAATGTCCATCATCATTAAGCTGAAGGTGGGGGTGGGCAATAAGTTGTGATTTTCTAGGTGGGACATGCCAAAAAACTAATTCCAGGTCTAAGCCGGTTTTCTCTACGGGAAGTCGTGGGCTGGAGGTCAGGGGACCAGCCTCGTGACCGGAGGGCTGTCTGAAGTGGACACGACTGAAGTGCCCTTGTGCAAGACACCCAACCCCCAACTGCTCCCTGGGTGCCATGGATAGGGCTGCCCACCATGCTGGGCAAGTGTGCTCACTGCTCCCTAGTGTGTGTTGTCACTAGTGTGTGTACATGTGGGGGTTTCAGAGCACGGATGGGTTAAAGGTGGAGGTCAAATTGATAAGCACAAGTGGTCAATTGCTCTAGACTCTAAATTCACAGTCGCACCCTGTGGTAAACGTTTTATGGCCTATTTTGTGCCACGTTCACTTTGCCAGTGAATATTACCTGACCCTGCTTTGTTCTGCACTGATACTGAGATTAACCTTTCTTCTCTCTAGGTACGAGTGCTGGGTTGGGGTTGCCAGGTAGTGCTCTTCTGCTGTATGTAACTCTGTACTCTTCTAGATATCAGCACTGGTCCTTGTTCGGGCAGCGTCTGAGCTCAAGGCGAATTCTAGACTCTAACCTTCTTGTACTAGCTGGGAAACACTCTCTGACGGAACACTAAGCACGGTTGTACGTCGGTCTGGATAAAAACGTCTGCTAAATGCCATAAATGTAAATTACAGAGTCATCAAGGAGTAGCAATATACACACAGCTTCGTGCAGTCTAGTACCCCTCTGTGCTGAAGTGACACCATACAAAATAACCCAGGCCAATCAGCATGCTTCGTCAAGTGTGGTATGCTTTGGCAGAAGTGGACTACAATTTGAGCAGCTGGTGGTGTTTGTAATGGGGACACTGTACAGTATTACACAGACTGTCATACGTCCATAACTGTACACAGGACTTGGTTTTGATGGAAAGGAAATGAGGAGGTGGGGTGAAAATCATATTCTCCCCGAGAGAGAACAGCGGCTTAGACTAGAAACTCCCTATTTGGGCATGTCGACTATATATATATATATATATATGTATGTACTCTCAATACTTGAACTGTCTTTAAATGAAATTGTATTATGGTCGTACACAATCATGTTTCATAAACTGCAGACACTCGACTAAATTACAATTTAAATAACAATGTTTAACTAAATTACTGTATTTTATTGTGTGTTGATAAAAAAGTCTAATGCTAACGGAGCTAATGTCCGTCTACAGTTTAGAACCCCGAAATATGATTTGTAAGAATAAGAATGAATGAGTTCTATTATAGTTACGGTCTTGCAAATTCTTAAATAAGGATCTTACAGCTGCAGCTACCTCTTCGGACGCTATTACCAGGACATTTACAAGCATAACAGTTGACTGATTATTGATAATTAAGAATAAATAACTTTCACTTTAGTTATGCTCTAGCATTACGTTAAATAAAGCTATACGCTGTACATACGCTTTTAACTGCCAGATAACTTTCTAACATGTAGCTTATCATATAAACAAACACTTATACAAATACACCTTATTAATACATCACAGAATTACAGTTTCTAAACTCACTTATGTTCTATATATTAGGACATTATTAGTTGCTCCGAAGGTCATTATGAACCGCATATTAACACTTCAGTAATCATTAAGAAGCAGACCTAAAACTAAAGTGTGTTGGTATTCCACTGCACTTCAGAACCTCGCACGTTCTCAACCACCAGCAACCCTTCCGCTGTAAACGTATAATCTCCCGAGGATCATCTTCCAGTGATCTTTAAGTGCTGATGTAATCGTGATGATGTCATACTGTCCTACCGCCCACCCCCAGCCGAGGGCAAGATAAAGCTCAGGGAACCTGTGTGACGGTGTCGTTCTTCAGAGCCGAGTTGTACTGAAGCTCAGAGCGCAGTGGCTCTCCACTGGGGAACGTGAGCAGAGGGGACTTGGTAGCAATCTCACACACTCCCTCGTACCACTCCTCCGGCCACAGTCCTGGACCACCCAACAAACAAACAAACAAACAAACAAACAAACATACATTCAACACTTCACTTAATCTCATGTTCACAAAACAGCTGAGCGAGCGGTGAGGAGCTGTCGGTGCTTCTCCTTACCAGAACCTTCCACAGCAAAGCCCATGACCACCGAGTAAAGCCAGAAGTCTCTGAAGAGCTTCTGCAGACGAGGCTTGGCTTCTTTAATGGGGGGCAACCGACGGGTCAACTATACGGCAGACACGGGAACAACAACACCACGTTATACGGTTACGGCAGAACATGTTTAGGCGAGACGGAGAAGTGCATTTCTTATAAAACAGGCCACAAATAACAAACTGGACCGTGTGCTGGGGAAGAGTTAAAGCAGGGTCAAGTGGGATAAAGCTGAGAGCGGGGCTACTCTTTGAACTGGACACTGTTTGATCAGCGCAAGCCAACATCAAAGTCCAAAAGCAGAACCTGATCACAAACAAACGGAGTACACACACACACACACACAGAGAGAGAGAGATACTTCACAGAGACAGAGAGAGCAGGTAAGCAGGACAGCGCTTTCAGAAAATCTGTTCTAGAACTTTACTGGACCTGATATTTTGTCTGTAATCAATTCGTAATCAATTCACTCGTTAATAGTTCTCATGTGAAACAGTCCTAAAACTTTAATCTAACCAACACAGAACTGCTTTGCCAAGGATGTGGCATCTCTGGGTCATAGCGACAGCCTTTCTCCTAGCCACTCCAGTTCTGGGTGGGGTGAAGGACCTCAGTTCGCACTTTCAAGAGTCGGAAAAAGATGGCGCCAAAGCCGTGGACCCGCGGGGGCTCCCACAGGGAGGCGAGGACCTGACTGTGGATTCCATCCCTGTGGACTTCCACCGGGAGAACACGGTCACCAACGACCTGGCCTTGGAGGGCGGGGAGGAGGAGGACTACATCGACTTCGATAAGATCCTGGCAGGAGGCGACGACGACTACACCGAAGGTGATGCCATAGATGAGATCTCCACACCGGCGCCAGGTCTCGATCTCGTCTTCGAGCCGTCTGACCCCAAGGTGCGCAGGGCACGTCTCTTACGGCTCTTCCACGGACGGTCGCGGCTACAGCGCATCAACGTGGTCAACTCCCACTTCGGATTCCGCCTGTACCGAAGCGTGCGCAACCACATGAACCAGTCCGATAACATCCTGCTGGCGCCGGCTGGAATCTCCATCGCTATGGGAATGATGGCCTTAGGTGCAGGGCCTTCAACACAAGAGCAGCTCTACCATGCGCTGGGGTTCGCCGAATTCATCAACGCAAGCAGCCACTACGACAACACCACTGTGCACAAGCTTTTCCGCAAGCTTACTCATCGGCTCTTTAGGCGGAACTTCGGCTACACCCTGCGCTCAGTTAACGACCTTTACGTGAAGAAGGACGTCGACGTACGGGACGGCTTCCGCAGCGAGGCAAAGGCGTACTACTTTGCTGAGCCCCAGTCTGTGGATTTTAGAGACCCCAAGTTCCTGGTGAAGGCCAACCAGCGGATTCAGAAGATCACCAAAGGCCTCATCAAGGAGCCACTAAAGACTGTCGACCCAAATATGGTGGTGATGCTGCTAAACTACCTCTACTTTAAAGGTAACAGTATATACACCCCCTTAAAACTCCTATACTCATAGTCAAAAGATCAGCTGCACCCAGAAGGAGGTGTGGGATTGCAGGTCTGTTGGGAAGGAAGATAAAGGTTACCAGGATCAATAACTGATGATCAATTTAGACTGATATGATCAATATTTATTGAGCTACACATACAGAAGTCTGTCTCTCAGTATGGCGTCGGGCCGCTGTGTTTGCTAACCCAACGTGCCAGACATCTCGGCATGGAGCTGTAGAGGTTCCTAATGGTGTCCTGTGATAATCCATCCCATGCAGCTTGAACATCCTCACACAGTTCCTGCAGATGGTGCGGTAGGGGTGGAGGTGGAGTGACACCAGGCCTTCAGGATGTGTGGTCTGTGAGAACAAGCTGTTCATCTTGGTGCTGACCACGGTGCCTCCACACAAGGATTCGTTGGTCGTCTCCACCAAGACTAAAGCGGGACTCGTCACTGAAGATGACCCGCTGCCGTTCTGAGTCACTCCATGACAGTCTGGCACGACACCATTGCAGACTTTGGTGACGGTGACGTGGTGTTAAGGACAGTCGTGGTAACGGTCTGTGTGCATGTAGTCCTGCGTGGTGCAGCCGTCTGCCAATGGTGCTGCACTAACAGGATGACTCATGGAGGACATCACTGCTCGCTGAATGTCTGCAGTCATTGCTGTTGGGTCAGTCAGGTACAGAGATAAGACCCGTCCTTGCTTACGTCACACGTTACGTGCAGCCGAGTGTGGGTTGAGTTCTTCTGGGTGCAGATATTTGGGAGTGTACATAATTTCTGAAGATGTAATTTGGCTGGACCAATGAATCATTCGCCACGCTGTTACTAAGTACCCTAAGACTTGGTTGACATCCTTACTCCCACCCTGTTAGGCCACGCAAGCAGATCTAACCCATGCTCACCGGGAGGGGGGGGTCATTACAGCAGACCTACTAGGCTTGCCAGCTTGGTGAAGTACATGTAGACAATGGATTCATATGGCCTACTTTGCACATACAAACTGGGTGCCCTAATTAGAGAACAACTGCAGATTGAGGTTGCCTTTAAGTAGCGATTTAAATGAGCCCTCACAGAAGCGTTTACTCATCTAAATCAGATTATACGGGGGTCAAAAAACAGAATTTATTTGGAACACGCATGTAAGAAACTAGGCCAGTTCTCCGAACACTGTGGCAGCACAGCCCTGAACCTAACTGCACCATTGAGCTTGTTACAACACAACATCCACAATCCTGCTTTCTGCTATGCAGGGACATGGGAGCAGAGGTTCCCCAAGGAGCTGACCCATTACCGCAACTTCCGGGTGAACGAGAAGCACCAGGTGCGTGTGGCCATGATGCAGAACAAGGGCAGTTACATGGCAGCAGCTGACCACGAGCTGCATTGTGACGTCCTACAGCTGCCCTACAAAGGCAACATAAGCATGCTCATCGCTGTGCCACAGAAGCTCTCTGGCATGAGAGCCCTGGAGCAGGAGATATCGCCCACCGTCATTAACAAGTGGCTCAACAACATGACTAACAGGTGCGGGCAAGCCAACACACAGCACTGTCAGCCCAACTGACTAATACAACAAACAACTAACACACCCAACAGCCAGCAGCTGGGACTGACCGAGACCAAGTCCATTTAAAGAGGATTAGCCTGCACTGACTTATAACAGACCGTATCACCAATTCAGGGTCCGTTTAGAAAGGAGTTAACATGTTTGCATTGGGCTTTTTGGTAGAACCCGTGAAGTGGTGTTCCCAAAGTTCAAGCTGGAGCAGAGCTATGACCTGATCAACCACATGAAGGACCTGGGCCTGAATGACCTCTTCACAGAAAAGGGCGACTTCTCCCCCATGACCTCTGAGAAGGTCGCCATCAACTGGGTAAGACAATACACTGAGCCAAACCAGATTTCAATTCATCTGCAGTCACAGTCAGTCATGCCCATATCCAGTAAACGGCAGAACAGGTACAGGTTATTCTAGCATGACCCAGTGGAAGTGTTGGGACAGGAATTTCAGGTTATGAATGCTTTCAATTTCTCAGTTTTCCCCCTTTAGTGCAATAATACACTGCAAACATCGAGATCCTGACAAGTAAAATGATCTTATTTCTAGTTGGTATTTCTTAAAATTCTAATTATGAGATTGTTGTAAGCTAATTTTAAGATTATTTACCTTATTTACCATTTCTGGATAATTTTACTTGATTTAAATGAAGTTTCTCACTATAATAGCAGATCATTTGGCTTGTTTCAAAGGGTTCCTGTAATAAGCAACATTTTCTAGCAATATAGTGAGAAAAAATGACTATTACTAAAACGACTTACTAAAATGACCTAAAACAAGTAAAACATATCTGGGAAAAAAAAAAAGAAAAATAATCTTAAAATGAGCTTAAATGAACTAATACATAGCATATATATCTTAAAAGTCTCATTCTGCTGTTTTATTATTGAACTTATTTCCAGACATTTTTACTTGTTTTAAGTGAATTTAGTAAGCCCAAGTTTCTTACTAAATCGGGAGATAATTTGGCCTTTTCTTTAAATAAATTTCTTAAAATAAGCAAAATGATCTGTCAATACAGTGAGAAAATTTGGCTTACTAAAATCATCTAAAACAATTAAAAATATCCAGAAATGAGGTTAAGTAATCTTAAAATGAGTTTACAACAATCCCATAATTTTAAGATGTATCAGCTAGATATTACATAATTCCACCTACAATTTTATTTTATTTTTTTTTGTAGTGTACAAGAGCATCAGTCTTGCATCTTTTAGATGTAGCAGTAGATAAGCTGGAAATCGACAGATAAATCCTTAGATATTTTAGATTTGCACAGACACTGCAAAAAAATAATATCTTGTAAAATGATCTAATATATAGTTCATATGTCTTAAAATTCTCATTTTGAGATTATTTTAAGATTATTTACTTATTTCCAGATATTCTTACTTGTTTTAAGCAACTTTCTATATTTTCTATATTTTTCACTATACTGGCAGATAATTTGACCTGTTTCAAACTAATTTCTTTTTAATTAGTAAAATTACCTTTCAATATAGTGAGAAAATTCATTTTTCTAAAATCTAAGTAAAATTAAGTACAATTATCTGTAAATGGGGTTAAATAATCTTAAAATGATCTTACAACAGTCTGAAAATGAGAATTTTAAGATATATTAACTGGATATAGTTTTATTTGCAGTGTAGTTACTGAGTTTGCATGTAAATGTGTACATGTGTACAACACAATGTCACCCTCTCAGTTTCAGCACCAGGGTACCATCACAGTGAACGAGGAGGGGACCGAGGCAGCAGCGATGACCCACATCGGCTTCATGCCTCTCTCCACTCAGACACGCTTCATAGTGGACCGGCCCTTCCTCTTCCTCATCTACGAACACCGCACCGACTGCCTGGTCTTCATGGGGCGAGTCGCAGACCCATCAAAGAGTTAATTCTCCCCTCGTACACTGCCGGGCAGAAAGGTTCTGATCCACTTAGCACTGTTGGTGTACAGCGGGGGAAATGAGTCGCTGTTATTCTAAATGTAGTTACGGCTTCGGCGCTGGCAGAATGATGGTACGTGGTATGGAATGATGTGACTGGGCTGAGTTTAAGGATGTAACTTTAAGTTTGCCACACAGTAAAACATAAACCTGTTAAACCAGTTAAACCCTCTCAGTCTCTGAGTTTCCCCAGGATTCAGACCGAACACAACCTTCCCAGAGCTCCTGCAGCTCAACATTTTGCAAGCCAGATCAATATTTGTCAGCGAAGTTAAAGTCTAACCAAAGCTGAGCTCAATCAGGCGACAGCAGTTTGGGAACACAACAAGCTGAAATGACGCATCATTAGGGACGCTCTGCCAGTTCTGTACCAGGGCTGCGGTTTGCTAGTCAAGGCTCAAAACAAATGATGACCATTGAAAATCAGTGCCAGGAGCAGAGTCGGGTGATACGGATACAATTCAGTATGTGACATTTATGCCTCCTTTAATTAATGCTTTTTGGGAACACCAGATTCCCAAACACTGCAAAAAATTTGATTTTGGCAAGTACAATGGTCTTATATATAGTCGATATATCTCAGAATTCTAATTTTGGGATAGCTGTAAGCCAATTTTAAGATTTTTTTTATATTGCCAGATGATTTGGTTTGTTTCAGGCATGTATCTTAACCATAAGGAAAATCATCTGCTTCTATAGTGAGACATTCTGGCTTACTAAAATCACTTACTGTAAGTAAAATGTCTAGCAATAAGTTACATAATCTACAAGTTAAACAGTCTGGACATAAATTAAATGCTCTCAACATGAGAATTTTAAGGAATAAAGAATTGTACTTGCCAAGATCGATAAGCATTGTGCAGGGTACTCAGCCTTCCAGTACACACACACAGCACACTGCAAAAAGTAATATCTTGGAAAGTAAAATGATTTAATATCTAGTGAAATGTTCTCACTATATTGGCAAAGAGTTTAGCTCACTGTGAGAAACTGGCTTGATTATCTGCAAATATAGTGAGAAAATGTGGCTTAATAAGTAAATATAATCTTAAAATGAGTTTACAGTAATCCCAAAATAAAAAAAAATAAAAATCTAACTAGAGGTAAGATCATTTTACTTTCTCAATTTTGCAGTGAAGAATGCCTTTTACTGTTCTGACTGGACTGTTTTGTTAGCTGTGCTCCTCATAAAAGATGACACCAGACAGAATCTGTTTCCTGTAAACAGACTGGAACAAAATGTACAGAAAGAAAAATGACCATGTTCTGTTTCTGGTAATTATTCAAAACTACATGGAGCATCCACCACTCGGTTACTGGTATTAGAAACATCTGAGACAAGATACACTGCAAAAACCTAGATCTCGGCAAGTAAATCTAAAAATGTTTGGCAGATAATTTGGCCTGTTTTTGTGTAAAATATACCAAATTATCTGCCAATATAGTGAGAGAATTTGGCTTTCATTTTAGAATTAATTTTAGATTGTTGTAAATTCATTTTAAGATTATATAACCTTGATATAAGAGAGTTCTACTTGCCGAGATCTAAGTTTTTGCAGTGTATCTTGTCTCAGCTGTTTCTAATACCAGTAACTGAGTGGTGGATGCTCCATGTAGTTTTGCATTACCA
>CM067484.1:838315-860752 GCA_034552555.1 Semaprochilodus insignis | reverse complement strand
AACACTCCAGCAGCACTGCTGTGTCTGATCCACTCACACCAGCACCACACACACTAACACACCACCACCACGTCAGTGTCACTGCAGTGCTGAGAATGATCCTCCACCCACATCATACCTGCTCTGTGGTGGTCCTGTGGGGGTCCTGACCATTGAAGAACAGGGTAATACAGTACACAGAGAAACAGATGGACTACAGTCTGGACCTGTAGAACAACAGAGTGTCCTATATGGTCAGTGGAGCTGACAGAGTGGACACTGAGTGCAGACATGAAGTTGCTCATATAACACACAGCTGATTCTTATTACACGCATACTGTAGATACTGCATAAGTCACGCAACACACGTAGGCTTTCAGAAACAGATGGACTACAGTCTGGACCTGTACAACTACAGAGTGATACTATATGGTCAGTGGAGCTGATACAGTGGACATTGAGTGTAGATACGGATCATGATACTGATCACATATGCTTTTATGAAGAATGGGTGGGATCTGATCACCAATAGCTTCTAGTTTCATTTCTAGTGTACTATTATAAATATACAGTGATTTGTGTTAATGTCATACAGGTATGATTCGGTCACACCACCCACCCCTATGTGAAGGTACAGTAGGTGTAAGAAGGGCAGACCTGTGCTGTACTGACTGTGGTACTTGTAGAGCTTGATCAGTACAGGTGAGGGCACCACCAGGAAGTCCTTCAGAGACACTGAGGCAGAGTGGGCTATGACGGGGAATCGCTCACACAGTCGACCCAGACCCTGCAAAAAGACAGAAAACTCAGTTTACTCCTTTATCTCCATCACTCATACAGCCTCCTTCAACCTCCCTCAGCGGTCCCCAGTCCCAGTCCGGGAGACTCTATGTACAGTGTGACCCTGCGTCTCAAATTAAGTTGGTTATCACCCTGATGGTGTACCAGAACCCCTGAAAATGAGTGTGAAGTCTTGTATACTGTATGCACTCAGCAGTCACCGGCTAAATTGTGTATTAGCCGTCACTTCAGGTCATCGGTCATGAGCAGTTCACCATATCAGAATGGTATAATGCTAACTGGCCATATCACACGTACTACAGCTAACCTGCTACAGCTAATCATTAGCTAACTGCCCATGTAGATGTGACTCGCTGTGCATCAATTAACTGCAGTAACTCTATTTACTGTAAGATGTTAAAAGAGCTAGGATGAGCTTGGTAATTGGTGTCCAGGAAGTAACAAAATGCTGAAATGTGCTTCAGAACTCAAGGGCAAGAATTGAGAATCACTGCAGTATATCGTTGCTGTCCAAAGAAAAACAAGTATCTCCAAAATGGCAACTTTACAGGAGAGGCCAAAAACCTGATTTCATTTTAATGTAAGTCAATGCAACCAGATGTCTTTCCAAGCCCTTTTAGGCCATTTCTGTTGGTCCATTCATCATGAGATTTTCACACAGTGTAAACAGCAGCCGATGTGTTCAAATGATATGTAAAAGTAAAAATGGGCAAAAATGGAGATACATGTTTTTCGATATATATTAATTATATTAATATGCCTGTCACAATTATTATAACATCATCTAATCGAAATGACTTTTTCACAGTCAGCTTTCACCATCATATGTTTACACTCCAGCAAATGGAAGGAGAATTCAGTGTATTTACTGAGACACATCACTGATCAACACACAGTAACAGATGCTATTGCTTCTCTCTGACACCTCTAGAGGGCGGTGATGAGTAAGGCTTGTTTATGAGCTTTAGTGGTGCCATGACCTGGGAGTCCTCTGTACAGACATATAGGAAGCTATGCAGCTAAGCTGTTCGTGTACAGTAACTCATTGAGTGTAAGTGCATTTGATTAGACGTCAGTATCAGACTAATTACTGATCTTCTATTAAAGACTGGTGGACTGAGAGACACTCGAGTCTCTTCACCTACAGTGAGCTGATTAAGAGTCTTGTTCCAGAAATGATAATAGGACATTAGAGCCATAATAAATCATGCTCCTGTTACTCTCCATACTTAAGTACATTGGAAGGTACATACTTTAGTACTGTTACTCCAGTGGAGGTCTAAAGGGAGGAACTTCTACTGACACTGGAGGAGGAGTTTACTACCGTGGGGATCTCTACTTTAACTCAGCTACACGGCTTGTGTAGTTTTACCTCCACTGTATGAAATTTTAAGGATAAAACGCAGGAAATGCGTCACCCAGACCCCAGAAATGGGATGGAAGTCAGCATTAATGATTACAGTACTTTTCCCACCAGCTGGACCCTCAGTACCTGGAGGCAGCAGATGAGGAGAGGCATGTGTGCGATGATCACTTTGCTGGAGGTTTTGGATTGCAGTTTCTCAGACAGCTTTGTGCACAGATTCTCAGCTCCTGGGAGGAGAGAAGGAAGCGCAGAGAAATTCAAATGACTCATTGCTGTTGTTGTCTCCCAAAAACATATGCAGCTACCGGCTCCTCTCACAGGAGCGCTAATTGCACGGCTGCAACCCGTTAAGCTTCTGTGCCTAAAAACACACACATGGACTGGCAGGACGGCGACCCTCCCCTTCCCGCCCACCTTGCTCATCTTTGACAGCCCACACCATGAGGTCCACACAGGCGGCGTTGGCGTGGCAACGCAGCTTCAGAGGACTAGGTTCCCCTGGCAACCTCTCCGCTTCATGAAGCACCCTCTGCAGCTCCGATTGGCTGCTGCTGAACTGCTCCAGCACAAAGTCATGCACCTCCTTCACAAACCCTGACTGCAAATCTGATCGGTAATAGAGGAAGAGAAAGAGAGGGCATTATCGATGCAGCTCATCACTAACAGTAAATAATGTTATTCCTTATTTATAAACAGAAAGATAGAAGCTCACCGGACAATAAAGAGTCACACTGCATGTTTAAGGAGGTAGGATGGAAAATGGCTCCAGAGCAGATGTTAATGATTGGCTAAAAGGAGTGACTGCATTTGGGCGTGCCAAAGACCATAGTGTGAAGGAAGTAGCTGAATCTGCAGGTGTATGGAAGCGTACGCTCATACGGGTCTACCAGCAGTGGATAAAATCCCAGTCTACAGGGAATTCTCCTCGGAATTGTGCCAGGGAAGGCCTCCATTAAATCTGACCAATTCTTTGATGTAAGAGTGTCTGAACATTGATGTGGCTACATCCAGAAACTTGTCCAGTACATGCCCAATCCAGTCCCAGCTGTTATTGGTGCTTGTGGAGGGAGTACACACTGCTAGGTACGGATCAGTCACAGGGGCTCATTTACTGTCCAGTGATTTTATTAATAATAGATAATTTACACATAAGTTGCACATAAAAATAATGATATGTATAAACAGATGTGTGATTCCACCAACCTTTCATGTAATAGAGTGTATCCCTGAGCATTTTGAACATGCTGACGTACAGAGGGTCGCTGAAGCCTTTGTAGAAGAGATCTATGCCTGGATTAGCCTATATGCACAGAAACAATGCAGTGAAGCAGTTCAACAGTATCTGGAACTGTGACAGTCCCACATCTAAGGTCAGCAGAATAGTACAGATACGGTACTACAGGATTACCTCAGTTACTTCCACTACGGTGGCATCCAGAGTTTTCAGAAATGAATCTGAGACAAAGAGTTTCACCTGTCCAAAGAGAGGAGACAGAGAGGCATGTTGTGATATGAGGCTAGGATCAAGAAAAGACCTGGATACATCTTCTAAACCTTCACTTAGTTAGTTTGCAGCTTGTGCAACACGCGCCTACCATGTTCAAGAGGCGCTTGAGCAGTTCCAGAGGCACGCTCATTTCTTGTCCGCTGCCTCCAGTGAAGAGAGGGGAGAGAGAGAAGCTCGAGCTGACAGTGGTGAAGTAGTAATCAGGGTCTACTGCACTGCCGTCTGGGAGATATGAACCTGAACCAAGGAAATTCAAAGACATGAACCAATGACATCATTAGAATCTCATCAGCCCTAGTGAACTAAACATGTACGGGTCCAGACTGTAGTCCATCTGTTTCTCTGTGTACTGTATTACCCTGTTCTTCAATGGTCAGGACCCCCACAGGACCACCACAGAGCAGGATCATTCTCAGTACTGCAGTGACACTGACGTGGTGGTGGTGTGTTAGTGTGTGTGGTGCTGGTGTGAGTGGATCAGACACAGCAGTGCTGCTGGACACCTCAGTGTCACTGCTGGACTGAGAATCGTCCACCAACCAAAAGTATCCAGACAACAGCATCCCGTGGGCAGCGTCCTGTGTCCACTGATGAAGGACTAGAGGATGACCAACACTGCACTGTGCAGCAGCAGATGAGCTACCGTCTCTGACTGTACATCTACAAGATGGACCAGCAAGGTAGGAGTGTCTAATAGAGTGGACAGTGAGTGGACACAGTGTTTAAACACTCCAGCAGCACTGCTGTGTCTGATCCACTCACACCAGCACCACACACACTAACACACCACCACCACGTCAGTGTCACTGCAGTGCAAGTTAACACAAGTTACAGCTGTCTGTGTAGTGTTGATGGTAACTGGTGAGACATGTCTACAAATGGGATCTTTCTTGGATTCATGGATGTATAGCTGCATCAGAATCTATAGGAAGAGTCTATAGGAGGCTTGGCCACATGAGTCCCCTTGGCGATGGTCCCCAGGGTGCATTTACTCCATAATAATCATCAGTGCGATGTCGTTGATGCTGCTGACATTATAATTCATGATCATCATGAGTGATGTTGATGAAGTTTGACACATGCAAAATCTCTAAGGCAAGACATTCGAAAGTAACGACTCCACAACAAATGTACATCCAAAGCTGAGTGCCAAGCACACAAACCCATCCAGCTTACACAATACTCCAACACTATACAACATCACCTCAAAAAACAACCACAGCAGCTCTGTAATCCGTACTCCAACACCCTGACAGCTACAGTCATTTAGGAATCAGCTGCATTAGGAGCAGGTATACATGGAGCACATCAGTTAACTCAGAATCACACTACGCCTGATTTACCTTCAAAGTACTGAGGTCCTGGAGCAGTGGGAGAGCAAGGTGAAGGCCCACCTCTTTCTGGGCTCGCCTATGAACACAAGAGATCAAGTAAATAACTTCCAACACTCATCACTTCATCATGATTCAATTTTGATTTTGAATATGATTTATTTATTATCTATATTTTACCCCTCTGAAATATTATTCGTTCTCATGGCCTCAATGTTCATTGTTATGTTGATGATATTCAGAATTATCTTAGTCTCAAACATGCTACTTGTTAACGATACCCCAGTCACCCCGTCCACTACCCCGTCCTTAATGGGTTTCCATGGCCGAGCAGCTGCACACAAGCCTAACACCACTGGATGGGGTGGTGTAAAGCGCCGCCACTGGAGTCTGGAGCAGTGGGAGCGTGTTCTGTGGAGTGACCAATCACGATTCACTGTCTGGCAGCCTGAGGGACGAATCTGGGTTTGGAGAACCCCAGGAGAACGTTACCTGCCTGCCTTAGTTCCAGTAAAGGGGAATCTTAGTGCTCCAGCAGACCAAGACATTCTGGACCACTGTATGATTCCAACTTTGGAAATAGTCTGGGGAAGTCTGTTTCATGTTCTAGCATTAATCGTGTCTCAGTGCACAAAGCCAGCTCCATACAGGCTGGCTGGGTGAGTTTGGTGTGGAAGTGGAGTCCTGACCTCCTAACCCATCCAACCCCTTTGGGATGAAGTAGAGTGGAGATTGAATGGAGAGACACACTCCAAAATCTTTTAGAAAGCTTCCCAGAAGTGTGGAGGCTGGTATAGCTGCAAAGGGGGGGGGCAAGTTCACAAGTTCCCGTAGGTGTAATGGATAGGTGTCCCAAAACCTTTGTCCATATTGTGTCTTTTCCTGTTTAGCTCCAACCTGCATCCACCCGTTACTTAACTCCAATACATGTGATCCTGTCAATCAGGGACTTGGGAGGAGGTTGATGAGCTGGAGCAAATGTGGCAAACGGTAGTTGGGACTAGGCTCTGCAGGAAGGTAGCTCTCCATGATGAGGGATGGAAACCACAGACTATGACTAACCCAATGGCTCAGGTCTAAGCTCCATCTATGGGTGTATATATGGAACCCCCTTGTTGTTTACTATAGGAAGCTTAATTGTAGCACTGGATTAAAATGAACCCCACCATGTGGAGGCTGTACTTTAGTCTGGATGGCTCTTAGGAGTTGGTTATATGCATCAAAACAGTGCTACATCACAACCACCAAGAATTAAATAATATAGGTGTGAATTTTGAACATTTTTGGCCAAATTCACATATGCTGTTGCAGTGTACCTATACTGTATATAGCAGCAATCTGAACAGAGTCCTATATATACCTGTGCGTCAGCACTGGCAGTGCCAGCCTTGCGTCTGAGTGTGTCTCCTTGGCAGACTGTGAGCAGGGAGCTCGGCATAATGGAACGAAAGTCATTAAAGGAGCGCCGGCGGATGCCCTCTGTTTCCACGGTAACACGCTGAGCAGGATGGCTCGACACACGGGGGAAGAGCTGGGACAGTAACGGCTCGCCCGTGTTACCGTACCGCCCAAACGCCCGGGTCACACCCAATAGACAGGGCACCAAGTACTTGCACAGATAAACTACATACGGTGGACAAAGACAAGAACACAGGAGTCCAGATGGACTGTGTCAGTACAGCGCTCGTGTATCAGCAATGCAGTCATATCCGAAAGGTGTAACTGTGTTCTGTGTTCAGTCTAGTTTAAATCGAGTCCAGAAAACGACTCAGTTATCATTCTAGATCTTTCTCTGAGCTGAGAAGAGGAACCGGCTGCAGCTGATGAGCTGAGTTACAGTCTTACACCAATGAAGACACACAGTCTGGTGTTAGTGGGCTCTAATGTTAGCTAGCTAGAGCTAGCACACCTAGCTAATGTTAGCTCCCACTGGCTAACACCAAACTGGCCCTTTGTGGAGACCCTTGACTAGACTGTGGGGTTTATAGGGTGTTTCTTGCTATGAACCCACATCCTCATGTTCCGGTTGTTAGCTGTTTTATGTGCTGTCCAGCTAAAGCTAATATAGCTAGCATTAGCTCTGCCATAGCTAGATAGCTAGCTCTCTTCATCAGCCCTTTTCTGACTGACAAGCCTTATAACTAAAACACGAAGACGCGACTTCATAGCAAGAAACACCGTAAAAACCCCACAGGCTATATGGAGTATCTGTAAAGGGCCAGTTTGGCTTTGACAGTAGGTGTTAACTGTAGCTAGGTTAGCTAGCTAGCTAACATTACAGCCCTGTGGTACCAAACTGTGTTCTTCTTCATTGGTGTAAGACTGTAACTCATACGGCGGCCAAGAAGAGCAAAACAAATTAACATTCAAGGAAACAAAATTACAAAAGCAAAAACAATTTTACAACACGTGAAACACTTTTACCAGTACCGAAACAATTTTACAGACTGCGAATTCTGACAGAAAGGGGAGGTCTAACACACGGGAAGTGCTTGTTGTGGACCATTCTCAATTTCAATTTCAGTTGTGTGGTTTTATCCAGCTGGCACGCTTCTGTTTTTCCTGGTGAAGGTCTTTAGAGTTTTTAAAGAGCAGACGGAAGAAATAGACGAACAGGCGACTCTAAACCACGTGGAGTTGGTTATAAACCTCTGGTTCTCCACCACAGCTAGTGTTACAGCCCACTTACTCCCCTTAACATTTCTAACTCCGAGTGGTTTAGTCGCCTGTTCGTCTCTTTCTTTGAAACAGTTTGATTGACAAGGGTCCGCAACAAGCACTTCCTTAGACCTACCCTTCCTGTCAGAATTCGCAGTCTGTAAAATTGTTTCGGTACTGGTAAAAGTGTTTCACCTGTTGTAAATTTGTTTTTGGTTTTGTAAGTTTGTTTTCTGAAATGTTAATTTGTTTGCACTTCTTGGCCCCCGTAAACTCAACTGATCAACTGCAGACTCTCCTCTCCTCTCCTCTTCTCTCCTCTCCTCTCCTCTTCTCTTCTCTTTCCCACCATAAGGAAACAGATAATAACTGATAACTGAATAATAACTGAGTAGATATTTGGGGACGAATAACGAGAGCCTCAGTCGGTGCAGTAGAGGCTAAGACCGGAATCAGCACTGAGTAAAAAGTCAATATTAACTAAGAGCAGACTCAGCACTGTGAAACGCCCTAAAGCCTGATCAGTAACACACATGTGAATCTTGTGAGTTGAAATGGGTCAAAATTACTAGTACAAAATCTTCTTACATTTATTTAAAATACTAAAAAGATAAGAATGTTTCTTTCTTTCTTTTCCTCTTTCTGAGGTTATGCTGTTTTGTGATGACTGAATGGATATGTAACACGCTCTGTGCTAACCTTTATCATGGTTTTCCGGCGCCTGGCAGATCTCTAACAGAGACTGCATCACATCCATTATGGCCTCCAGAATCTGAAAAAGAGGAAATCCAAAATTGCAGACCGCAGATTGAGTTGTACACCCACTCTCTCTCACACACACACACACACACACACACACACGTTTGTCTTACTATACTTGTGAGGCTATCCATAGAGTTCTATTGATCTTTGTATTACTGTACTGAATTAACACTACACCTACCCCTGAACCTAACCCTAACCTCAGTATCCAAAAGACAAATTCTGCATTATTAGATTTCCAAAAATTTATGATTTATGGTGGAAACAACACGTGATAAAGTGAGGACCAGCAAAATGTCCTCACTCTACCAAAACTTTATACTGTCCTCACAAATATACCACTACAAGAACACACACACACACGGTAGCTGACCTGAGTGCTTGACTCTGCGTCTCTCTGTGCCACATCAGACAGCAGAGTCACCAGACAGAAGCTGAAGTTCTCTGACATTGGAAGACTCTCTGTGTGAACAACAATCAGTTACACGTATGACACGGCAATCAAACCACTTTACTAGGAAGTCATGCTGCACTGCATGGCCAAATGTATGTGGACCTTCCTTCTAAATATTGGGCTCGGCTGTTTTCTCCACATGCATTCAGTTACGCATACAGCCGTACCCTTTACACACAGTGACGCTAGAATGTGTCCTCTCGAGGAGCCTAGTGACGTTCAGCACGGCACTGTCATAGAATGTCCCCTTATAACAAATCAGCTTGTCATAAATCTGCCATTCCCCAGCCGCGTGCTGTGATGAAGTGGAAATGGCTAGGAGCAACAGTAGCTCAGCCATGAAGCAGCAGGCCACACAAGAGGACCCCTGGGTGGTGAGGCGTGTAGCATGTGCTTGGCTGCAACACTCACTACCGAGCTCCGAGCTGTCATTTACTCTGTACTGCGTTTTGTCAAACTGACATATGCTTAAACTCCATAAATATAATGTTTAAATATAATATAATATAATGTAAATTATGATTAAAAAAATAATAATCTTATCATTTACGCCTCACAACTTTCCCTGTGTGCGTGTTACCTTTGCCCTTCCTCCCAGTTGCCTCCTCCACCCACTGCACCTTGGGCAGCCCCTTCAGCAGACTCAGCAGGTAACTCACCACCATGTCTTTGTGCTGGTGGACAGAGAGAGAGAGAGAGAAAGAGAGAGAGAGAGACAAAGACAAAAAGACAGCAACCATTATCACTCTGTCCATGCAACTCCGGTAAAAACAACTCACAACTACATTTCTTTATGTAAGTTATGTAAGTTGGTTATTCTCATTCTCTTCCAAACTGAAAGAGTCTTAACTTTGGTGTCGCTCTTTAGGCAGAGTGGAACACTTCAGTTTCCTATGGCATGGCATTCCTGATCACACTGCAATATTCCTTACTGCTGTGCATCAGCATTGGCCCCAACGGTGCCACCTAAATATAGTATACTACCAGCAGCAACAGATAAACAATACCATGAAGCAATTCCTGAGGCACATGCACAGCAACAGAGGTAACAGAGCTTATCTGAAGCACCAACATGTCGGCGATGTGGACTTATTTCACTGACAAGAAACCAACGGCAGTATTTCAAAGGTTGGCACAACCAACAGTGATCTACAACAGCATCAAATTTACACTGACATGCCAAAAGTCATGTAATACCAGCATGTAGATTGATTATGAAGGGGTGATGCCTCAGGGGACGGCTTGTGAACGCTCACACCTGTATAAGCTCTGAGGTTTTATCTTGTGAGTGAGGTTAAACGAATTTTCCTCGATCCACAGTGTCACATGTGTACCCACATTGAAAGCATTACCACCCACAGTGGCCACCGCGGCGCCTGGCTAGAACTGTCCGTGTGAACAGACGAGCGACTCTGGCAGAAACCACATCCACATTCAATACAGGAGCCCCACACGCATATCCCGCAGGTCAGTGCAGCGTTCTTTAGCTTCCATGGGATACGGGAGCAGAAGACCCACCAGAGTACCACCACACCGGACACAGCGCCTCACCTGGGCTCGTGAGGTTACTAACTGGACCCTAGAGGACTGGGAACATGTGGCGTGGTCCGATGAGTCATGGTTTCAGTCTGATGGTAGGGTTCATGCGTGGGGCAAACCCCATGAAGCCATGGACACCAGTTGTCAACAAGGCACTGTGCAGGCTGGTTGTTGTTCCATACTGGTGTGGGGTGTGTTCTGATGACATGGTTTAGGTCCACTGGTCCACCTAAACATGTCAACACGTTCCATCGAGCCCAAGTTGTCCAGAATTGGTTCAAGGAGTATTGTGGAGAGCTGATGAATGGAGATGCCTATACATTCACTCAACATGAGCCCAATCGAGCAGTTATGGGATGGGGGGAGAGGTCTACTCTTACCCGAGATCCTGCACCTACAAATCCCACAGAGCTGTGGGCGACTATCCAGACAGCATGGCTCAANGTCCTGTGGGGCAGAGTCCTGTGGGGCAGAGTCCTGTGGGGCAGAGTCCATTGACCACTGATGAAGGACTAGAGGATGACCACACTGCACTGTGCAGCAGCAGGTGAGCTATCGTCTCTGACTGTACATCTACAAGGTGGACCAGCAAGGTAGGAGTGTCTAATAGAGTGGACAGTGAGTGGACACAGTGTTTAAACACTCCAGCAGCACTGCTGTGTCTGATCCACTCACACCTGTATGGTCAGTGAAGCTCACAAAACGGACAGTGGATTCGTTATGGCTGACTGGAGATGCCTCACCTGCAAATCTGACTCCACCAGGAACACGGCCAGTGCAATAACAGCATCCCTGCGCCTGATGTCCAGAGTGGACACACCCCGGGTGTCCACTGGGCACATACATAGCAGCTTCTGTACCTGTGGGGGTATTGATAAATGAGACCAAGATAAAGGACATATACGAGGTACAAATAGGCAAAGGCACTTAGGGCCCCCACTGACTCAAGGGCCCCATAAATATGCAAATGGATAAGAGTATATATATATAGAGAGGTGAATTTAGGAGCACACAGATGAGCAGCTCTGCAAACATATTCGTATTTAAACAGGAACTGGCTTCACAAGAAGAGCAGTTCAAACATGCGTGTTTGGGAACTGACAGCATGTGAACATACGCTAATCTAAATAATAAGCCATTTTTATACTAAACACTCCTGGAAAATTCCCTGGGGCCAGTCAGTCCGACAGGTCCGGTTATGTGGAGACATTTGTGGATGATTCAGGCAGAACTAATTAAGCTACACCTTCCTTAGCCAGCATATTCAACACCCACTGTACAACAGCAGCATGGAAAAACAAGCATGGGAATAACAGAACACTGAGGGAAAACCTAAAGAAGTGGCTGGACAGGTCCCGCACTCAAGTCTTAGCTGAGAAAGTGTCTGGCAATATGATGGACTATAAGATGGAGCGTGCTGTAAAACAACTTCCTGTTCCTAGTCCTATCTTCCATTTAAGGTGGAACGGGAAAATTCGACCAAGAAGCTGGAGAACAGGAAGCCAATGTCCTATTCCTAACTTCCATTTAAAGTGCAAGGGGAATGGGAAAAGTTGAACAGGAAGCTGGCAAATAGGAAGTAAACTCGCTATTCCTATTCTTAACATCAATTTAAGGTGGAATGGAAAAACTTGAACAAGAGGCTGGAGAATAGGAAGCCAAATTCCACTTGCCATGTCTAACTTCCATTTAAGGTGAAATGGGGAAAATTCGAGCAAGAAGCTGATGAATAGGAAGCCAACTTTCTACTGCTATTTCTAATTTCCATTTAAGGTGGAACTGGAAAATTTTAGCAAGAGACTAGTGAATAGGAAGCCCATTTCCTATTCCTATTATTAAATTTCATTTAAGGAGGACTGGAAAAAATCAAACAAGAGGCTGGCAAATAGAAAGCCAACTTACTACTCCTAACCATAACTTCCATTTAAGGTGGACTGGAAAAATTCGAAGAGGACACGTTCCTGTTCATATTCCTAACTTCCATTTAAGGTGGAACGGGATATAACTAGTAGTGTGCAGAGTGTGTTGGAGTTGACCTCTGTTGGAGTGGTACTGTAATACTCTCAGTGCTGTAGACAGGCAAGAGGTCAGGTGAGGCATCACTGGAATTCAACAGGAACAACCTGTTGGGGGACCATGAGCTGGTCGCTGTGTTGATAACGTGTTGAGAGGATCGACGACACAACCGAAAAGTCAAGTTCATTCAGTTTCTCCAGAGAGCCAGACAGCAGCAGCAGCAGCCTCAGCAGACCCGACCAGACCAGGCGGTCAGTGACGGAGAGGAAGAGGGCTTTAGGCATACTGCGCAATTCCTACTGATTGTCCTCCAGTGTCCATCACAGATCACACTCCTATCCGCTCCAGAGAACCCCGAGCCTGTATGGGGTTTCTAACCCTCACTGCTCCAAACAACAACACAATGCTCCAGTGTTCAGGGAGTCACAGGCACCAGCTGGTACCACTCCCCTCCACCGCTGTCCATCATCATCATCATCATCATCACCACCATCATCCTCTCAGCAGACAGGCGCACGTGCACCCCTGGAACCCCTCCCCCTCTCCAGCCTGTCCCTCACCTCTATCACTGAAGCGCATCTCAACTTGGTCAACTTACTCACAGCAGCGGTCCGAGTAACAGATGGCAGAGCCTCGCATCCCTCCTACCTTATCGACGGGCGCGGGTCTGTGAGCGGCCAGAGACCGAGCCAGAGAGAGAACCGTGTTGAAGTAGAAGCCCCTCGCTCCGCCGCCCCTCGCGGACATGGTCGCCCCCCTCATGGATGCGGGGGAAGTTGTGTTTCACTTCACCGCAACAAAACACGCAGCAGCACTCCGTGGGCGAGAGCCGCAATACGGCAAGTCCGAAGGCACAAAACACGCACTGTATAGAAGCAGGAGCAGGAGGAGGAGGAGGAGGAGGCGTGATCACACTGCGCGTGCCGTGCTGAAGGAGGGCGTGTCGCTGGAACACAGCAGCAACAGCGCGGCTCCCTGGTGGCAGCTGGGTAACCGGATCTGCTGCAGTTTGGCGGTGCTGGGTTTGTTTAGGCCCGGGTGTTAATCTGTGTTAACATGCAGAGTGTCCACAGAACACGTGGTAACGTGTAATCACGACGTAACACTGGAATGCAGATGTTACACGTGCTAATCCGCAGAGCTTCCAGGAAACAGTGACTTAATCCAGTGATGTAAAAATAATAAAGTGGTGCTAAGACTGTCTGTCTGTCTGTCTGTGTAGCTACTTAGCTATCTATCAGTCTGTCTGTTGGTCAGTCGGTCTGCCTATCTATCTATCTGTCAATCTGTTTGTCTGTCTGTCTGTCTGTCTGTCTGTCTATCTATCTATCAATCTGTCTGTTGGTCAGTCGGTCTGCCTATCTATCTATCTGACAGTCTGTCTGTCTGTCTGTCGATCTGTCTGTCAGTCTGTCCATCTATCTGTCTATCACTTTGTCTGTCTATCTGATTGTCTGTCTGTCTGCCTGTCTATCCGTCAATCAATCAATCAATCAGTCAGTCAGTCAGTCAGTCAGTCAGTCAGTCAGTCCGTCCGTCCGTCTGTCCGTCCGTCTATCATATTGTATTATGTGTTGTATTGTTTATATTGCTAAAGGTAAAGGAGGTCTACACACATGCTCTAGCAGTACTGAAGAGGGCTGCGTCTGTTAATCCAATATACTGTAACATTCCATCTCCTTTTCAAAGGCAACAAAAATTGGCCTATTACCTCAAAAACAAACTATAAAACTGTACATCAAAGTATAAGATTTATTATACAGCCGCTTGTGTATTCAGCTCGGTGAAGTTTTCAAAGACCAAATAACACATCGACGCTGTCCAAAGAAAAACATGTATCTCCATTTTTGTTGATTTTCACTTTCATGCATCATTTGAACACAGCAGCTGCTGTTTACACGGTGTGAACGTTTCATGGTGAATGGACCAACAGAAATGAGCCAAAACTTCTTGGATGTCTGGTTCCATTGACTTCCATTCAGATTAAATGAGGTTTTTGACCTCTCCTGTGAAGTTGGCATTTTGGAGATACTTGTTTTTCTTTGGACAGCGACGATATGTTTCCACAATAAACAACACCTCATTAATATTAAAAGTCAAAGTGAACTTATTGTCATTCAGACTATATAAGAGGTAGTGCACAGCTGAACGAGGCTGCGTTTCTCCAGACTCCGATCTGCAAATATAACATATAGACAAATCCACGTAGACAACAGGTAGACATACTAGACAGCACACACAGACGTAAAATAAATATAGAAACCTTTTAAACGTTGAAGGTTGTGTAGAAAAATAGAAATAGAGAATATTGAACACTGTATGCAGTGATGGTGATTGCACAAGATAAACATAATTAACATATATTATGTTATAATAAATATTTTGAACACTGTAAACAGTGTAAACATTATACTATATACTATAAACTATGTACTATAAACATTGGACCAATAAGCACTGGAGTTATGGCACAGTGTATAGGAACTGTAAGCTGACAGTGGTTGTTGTGGTGAAGTGCTCAGGAGAACCACTGAAATGTTGAAACATGCCCAAAAAATAGCTGCAAAAATCACATACTATAACACACATATAAAGGTGTAAACTGTAAACTGGGAATCTCCTAAACTGCTTTTCACATTTTGCAGCTCCAGAAGAAGTGACTGGCTGTGTCTGGGTGTAGTTGCTACAGAATGAACCAGCCGTTATGTATTGCAGACTACGTAATGTACGGAGTGCCGCTCTGACGTCATCACGCCGAGTCCGGAAGCCGTTTGTACACAGTCACCTGATAGCGCTGAGAACACAGCACCCTTCAGAGACCAGGGGTACGTCCGGCTCTGCATTCAGACAAGTCTTTATCTGTGTACAGATGGTTTCTCTCGCCTGTGTATCGAAGGAGAACTGTGATGGGTGAAGTGTCCGACTTTGAAGTCAGTAGCGAACTAGTGGCTAAACTGTTAGCTTAGCTAGCAACTCCGAGCTAGGGTGACTGCTAGCTGATATGACAGACTGCTGTTTAGAGGAGGAGACCTATAAAAGCATATCCTTCGATTCATACCGATAATGAACTGATGTGTCTTTCAGATGGGTCTGTCAGTTTTAGAGCCTGCTGTTAGTGAAGCTAGCTAACCAAAGTTAGTGCTGTTGTGCTTAGCTTTGTTTAGCTAACGCTAATTAGCTGTTTTTCCGGTCACTTGAGGGTATTTAAAGTCATTAGCGGTTTATTGTTTGTTATGTAGTGTGAGTCAGTCGGATATGAGCTGTAATATTACTTTTTGCTTGTATTGCTAACTCTAAATCATGACTTTTGCACAGACAGCTGTTATTGTTTGATAAGCAACGTAACTAATTAGCTAGCCAACTTTCACCGTATCATATAATACCGAGATGGGACATACTTTGGACATTGGGCCTCATTCACTGATATCTCTCTAAGTCTTGTCTACGTCAGATCCATGGAGGTGAGTGGACCTCAGTGCTCTCGAGTGTGTGTACAGATACAGTTCCTCCCCTAGAAGAAGACCTAAGTAAGAGAACATCATTAGTGAAGGTCAGAATCTGTGAAAGAGGCTCATTGTACACTTAGACGCGTTATAGTGAAATTAGAGAAGGAATTAGCACAGCCAATCTGTCATTAACGTTCCGTTCAGTCTTATTTCTGTAGCTCCTCTGGGTTCCGTTAAGGGGTGTTCAGGAGCCAGGCTGTAACGGTGAGGCTGGCATATGCTGACACAACATAGTCAGCTTAGCCCTGCAGCGGAGGCCAGACCGCTGCATTCCTTCACCTTTCGCAGCTTCCTTTTCCTCCTGCCATTCCCATTGTCTCCATCCATCTCCATCAGTGGCCCGTGACCTCAGTCCTAAACACTGACGCTGCAGCATTTCTCATTAAGCTCCATCTTCAGCCCAAAGTGATGACTGTCATGTAGGAACGTTGTTTGAAGTATCTGATTCCTGCTGCCCCATTACAGTGAAATTACATACCAGCAGAGCATCTTTACTTCCTGCTTTTCTGTTCCTTCCCCTCATTTTCTGAAAAAGGAAGCTCAGGAGAACTCTCACATGCCACTTTCCTTTTTCTCTCGTAGGCGTTTCCGTAATCCAGCCTGCGTGAGGATGGCGGCGTATCCTAAATCCCACAACCCCTTCGCGGATGACGATGACGATAAACCGGCAGGACCAAGGAAAGGCTTTAACTTTGATGACGATGAAGACGAAGATCAAAAACTGAGCCCCGCTGAGCAGCGGCAGCGGCAGCTCGAGCAGGAGGTGATGCGCACGGCAAAGTCTGCCGTGGACAGCAGCCATCGCTCCCTCGGCCTCATCTATGAATCTGAAAAAATCGGGACCGAGACAGCAGAGGTGAGATGCTCTTGATGTGAGGAGGTGAATTGATTGTGTTCCATCACATGACCTCATACGTTTGATCTTCTCGGGAGTTTCATTGGTGTCTGTTTTTTATTGGTCTCTCTGCCTCTGCAGGAGCTGATTCGCCAGGGAGAGGTCTTGAAGAGGACGGAGAGGAGGGTTGATAATATGGAGCAGGACATGAGGACCAGTCAAAGGCACATAAACTCCATTAAGAGCGTGTGGGGAGGTCTGGTCAATTACTTCAAAGGCAAGCCTGAGGCCAGGCCTCCACAGAAGGAGCAGCCCACAGCCTATCAGGCCAACAGCAGGTACTGAGACTGCGCTTACTAGCTTCAGGTCTGTGTGTAGTTTAGGGAACTCTTGATTTTGTATATCACACATCGTTTTCTTGGCTGCTTGTGGTTGTGGTGCGTGAAGGAGAATTCCACCAATCTTTCCAAAGTTCTGAACCTTGAGATGTGATCAGAGTCCTTCAGAGTGGTTTAATGGTAGAGACGTTTATAGACTTTGATTTAATTACATTTGCATGTTTACTATCCAGAACCACCATAAATCTACATACGGTGTCGGCAGAGTTTAAATATGGTAAAATAGTCATAAATCTGAACCAATGTGTGAACTAATCCGTTCTCTGTGGGGTCTGTTTTCCTCACAATGTCCTGTTTGTACCCCTTTTCCATGGATGGATTAAACACATGGATTAAAACACATTCAGTGCAAAACAGTTATAAACCGTGTCTCGGAGATCAGACGGCATTTCAGAACCCTTCTGTTGTGATACCTTTTTTTGGCGGTGCTTTGAGAGCCATTAAACTGCTATTGCTAAATTTCCTTCAGGATCAATAAAGCATCCATCCATCCATCCTTCCATCCTTTCTTCCTTCCATCCTTCCTTCCTTCCTTCCTTCCTCCCTTCCTCCCTTCCTTCCTTCCTTCCTTCCTTCCTTCCTGCCTTCCTGTCTGTCTGTCTGTCTGTCTGGTTCCCATCACCACCACCATAAACAGTCCTCATACGTTAGTCGTCGTGTTTACGTCCTACCTGGTTGTTAATGTGGGATTATCCCCGTGGAGCATAAACAGTAACTATATCCAGAGTGTTAAGGAACAGCGTGCAGCCGTGTGGCTTCACCAACACTGATACAGATTATGCTGCTTGTAATAATAACAGGCTGGAGAATGCGCTGGCAGAGAGCAAAGAGCAGGAGGGTAAATATGAGGCCAGCCATCCCAACCTAAGGAAACTGGACACATCCGGTAAGCAGTGAAGCCGAGTTCAGTGTTTACATCAGAGGAAATCTGAGTGAGCAGTTGAAATGAATTATGACAGCAGAGTCCTCGCTAAAGCTTACCTGTAACGTTTGGTCCACTAGGGTTTGGAGCTTCAGCTTCACTTGATAACGAGCCCTCTGATCAGAACGGATACCCAAAGAACAGACAACTGAGAGCTGCTCACCAGCAGCTGGACAGCAACCTAGGTGAGAAACATCGTCCAGCAGGTGACGGGAAGAATGAAGGGATTCATGCGGTAATGGAAATACGATATGTGTTTGTTTCCTCTCCAGATGAGATGTCCCTGGGTCTGAGTCGACTGAAGAACTTGGGACTCGGGCTCCAGTCCGAGATCGACGACCAAGATGTGTCTCTGGATTCGCTACTCAATAAAGTGGACTCTATGGACGGCAAGATCAGCTCCACCAACCGACAGCTCAAAAAACTTTAAATGAGCTTCCAGACTGCTATCAACTCCAGTGACTGACCGGGACATATCAAGCATTCTTGGGTGTATGATATTTGATCAGTAGGCAGTTCAGAACTTTCACTGTCCACCCAGTAGAAGTAGCTGGTCTCTCTTTATCACATGACAGTGCCACCAGTCTTGGAAGGTAAAAGCTAGTGAATGCATATTCAAGTTTGTTTGTTTGTTTATTTGTTTGGTTGTTTTTTAATTTTTTTCCTGCCTTAACTTTTTTTGAGCGTCCAGTCAGAGGATAGGCCAAGCGTCCAGCTCTACCACACAGCAAAGCTTTCCTCACTCTAGTACGAGGTGCATCGCAAGAAGTGCATTCATCTGACTAACTAGCAGCTGAGCCGATGTTAGAAGGTGGTACCCCCTTTTATGTGGCAGTAGCTTTATAGTCGTCCCATATCAATCTCAAATACGTGTGAGTGAGTGAGTGAGTGAGTGAGTGAGTGAGTGAGTGAGTGAGTGAGTGAGTGAGTGAGGGGCTGGATAAAACGAAACTACAGGGTTAACAGACACAACACTAACTGGAAAATAGAACGGGCCAGTTGGTTACGCCTTAACGCTGAAATGTGGACGGTCCAGCGCCATCGTTTTTTGTAATAGGGCCTGACATTTCACTCCATCTTCCCTCATTTATGAGTCTTAATATATTACACTTACACTGAACCCACACTCGCTGCCTTTCTTCTACGGCGTGAAGTGATGAGGAGACGGTCGAACCGGCCTCCGTTCAGACTGTTGTTGTTTTTGTTTGTTTTTTAAGAGGTTAGTTGTTTGTGTTTTGTGATCTAAGAGAATACGAAGCGCTTGACGTATGTGCTAATTCAATGAAAGCCACAATCAGGAATCAGTACTTGGTAGTGTGATGTTTAGTACCATTGATTCTTCAGTGCTTTGCAAGTACAGCTACTCCTCTCCCATGCAGCCGCGAATGTTCTGTAGTTCTCAAACAGAAGTGGAGAAGGGCAGCATGACCTCTGCTTGAGTGGTGGGACTGCCTTCCTGTTGAACTCTCTGACTGTGGCTTTATGTTGAAAAGTGATTCTCTGTTAAACTAAGGTCAATGTATACAAATGGAATTGCTGCGTCCTTTCAGAGTAGACCATGTATGTATGAGCTGAATGTGATATGAAATGTGTTAAATAAAGAAAGTATAAATAAAACTTGACATTTTACATAGAAACCTTCTGCTAGTGGTCATTGAAGGCAGGGGTGTCCAACCTTACCCGCGCCGGTATGGCTGCAGCACACCTGATTCTGCTTGTTTGATCAGTTGGTCTCCGTTTTCAGCAGCTGATCATGTGTTCCTGCAGTGCTGAAAAGAAAACCTGTAACCACGCTGTCCCTTTATGGATAGGATTGGACACCCCTGCTTTAAGGTGTATTCCGAGTGACTACTTAACCTTGCTAAGGCAGCTGGGTTTGCAGATTGCAATAGCTCAGACTTACCACTAGATGGAGACATTTCATTTGCACAACTGACAAACAGTACCACCTCCTCATATCTACACTCACTGTCCATCTTATCAGCTCCACTGACCATGTAGGAGCACTCTACCAAAACTATCCAGTCAGCAGTGTCCTGCGCTCGGCATCCTGCAGGTGGCGTCCTGCGGGCAGCGCCCTGTGACCACTGATGAAGGACTAGAGGATGACCAACACTGCACTGTGCAGCAGCAGATAAGCTATCGTCTCTGACTGTACATCTACAAGGTGGACCAGCAAGGTAGGAGTGTCTAATAGAGTGGACAGTGAGTGGACACAGTGTTTAAACACTCCAGCAGCACTGCTGTGTCTGATCCACTCACACCAGCACCACACACACTAACACACCACCACCACGTCAGTGTCACCGCAGTGCTGAGAATGATCCACCACCCACATCATACCTGCTCTGTGGTGGTCCTGTGGGGGTCCTGACCATTGAAGAACAAGGTAATACAGTACACAGAGAAACAGATGGACTACAGTCTGGAACTGTACAACTACAGAGTGTCCTGTATGGTCAGTGGAGCTGATAAGATGAACACAGAGTAGATACAGGGAGGTGGTGTTAATGTTCTAGCTGATTGGTGGTACTGTTTATCAATATAGTTGTCAGCTTTACCTGCAAATATAATGTGGGAACAGCTCAGGTGAGCTCAGGTGAGAGATGAGTGCTGTTACTAAGTCTGCTTTATTCTTTCCTGTGTGTTTATAAGCTCCAGTGAGGTGCTCAGTCTCAGTGCTCAGTTTGCTTCACTACTCAGTAATATGGTTTGCACTATTCATTAGCATTCTTGCAGCTGCAGCTGCGCGCACCTCAAAGCACTCATTAGCGCGCGCTAACAGCTGTTCACCTCAGTGACAACAGCACTTTAACCTACAGGTATTTCTGCCCCCGAGGGAGGGGGTGGGTGGGTGTGGAGGTGTAGTGCTGTTTACCTGAGGTAAAGGGAGTCCAATTCAGACTGTATTATATAAACAATTCTGCATTTTCATAGTAGCCTAAAACTACAGGAATCCCTACACGAGCCTTTCAGGTCCCTCCTGAACAAACAGCATCCTGGGATACACTGATCTGGTGCTGGTTTAGCTGGTCACCCAACATGGGCATACTGGCTGACCAGCCAAACCAGCATCCAAAACATATCACTGCTGTCGATACGAAACCACGTATCCCTATTTTTGTCATTATCAGTTTAGGGCAGACACACACACGCACACCTAGCGGGACAGCTTAGCATCTCCAGGTCACCTGATTGCATGTGTTTGGCCTGTAGAAGGAAACCCAGATACCCCAACTGGGAATCAAACCCAGACCCTTCTTACTGTGAGGCGAGCGGTCTTGTAAACAGCATTTCCTAGGACAGATTAAGGACAGTCTAGACGTCCCATTAGGAAATCCAGTGAAAGCGCTGAATGCACTATCCCATCGCCACACACTCCGACAGCCTGATCATCCTTAAAAGGAAATTCCACCAGTTATTCAAAATTCCAACTGGGATGTAAACAAAGCAGGACAGAGTTGTCACACGGTGCATTTGTGGAGAAACATACAGACTCTGATTCATTACCGTGGTGGTGGTGATGGGAACCAGGGTTCTCCATGTCTAGAACACACATACAGACCTCTTACCTACTATCTAAACCACCAGTGATCAGGCTGCTTGAGTGTGTGGCGATGGGACAGTGCTCAGCCCCTCTGAACAAACAGAAAGCCCCCAAATGAAGGAATCGGTCCCATTAGGTTCTTTCTCTTCTGTTCTGTTGACCGTGTGGTTCAACCTTGCTTAGCCCAGCCTGTATCCAAACTTCGGAAGGGTCGGAATGCCCTTCTTTTCAGAAGAGTAATCCCAGAACTCGCTGCTGTCAGGCTCCATCAGGCAACCAGCAAGAGACACCACGTTTCCTCTGTGTCTGTCTGAAACTGGCCTGGTACTTACTCCCCGAACACACAGGTGGTGGTTTTCCCGCTTCCCCTTATTTGACTCAGCTAATACAGAACTGGAATGAGTGTTACATGAAAGGTGGCATCAACCGTGCTCAGGTTTACAGTCCGAGCACAGCACCGAGAGGCCCAGCAGTGACGTAGGGACACTGTGTCTCTGTGGAGGATGAGGAATTCTGCTGACCGCAGTGTGGGAGTGAGACAATAGCTGGGTGTGCATGCCCACAGAGTGAGCCGACATTCAAAACCTTTTCTCTGTTTTTAACAAACCTCCTCGACAGTGTTACACGTACCCACCCCCAGTCTAATCACACGTACGGTCAGATCCAACCCAGTCTAATCACACGTACGGTCAGAACCAACCCAGTCTAATCACACGTACAGTCAGATCCAACCCCAATCTAACCACACGTACAGTCAGATCCAACCCAGTCTAATCACACATACGGTCAGATCCACCCCCAGTCTAATCACACGTA
>CM067484.1:791739-814037 GCA_034552555.1 Semaprochilodus insignis | reverse complement strand
CTAATATCCTCCGGGTATCTGCTCGTACGCTGGTGATCCTCGACCCATCCCTGCTCAAAGAGAACTCTGGATGCTCCGTTTATAGCCCAGCATGACCACATCATCTGTTCAATACCGATTATTCAAATTATGACTTTCTGGATTACCAAATAACGTTTATGTAGCTATCAGCTTTTAAATTTAGCTCCAGATTGTTTTATGCATTTTCTGACTAACAATGAAGATGGTAACGGTAAATACCGTATTCAACAATTCACTGTTTTAATAAACTTGACTGCTAATACAGAAGAGAAATACAACTCTATACAAATAAAACATCTTTATTTATATGAAATATCTTTAATTAAAAGCAAGGATGTGCAGAATATAACACTAAAACTAAAAATTACATTTCTCTTAATCTAGTAAAAATAAGTACATTTATTTATAAAATATATAAACATATATAAAATCTAAACAGTGCATTATTTGTGACTTGTGCATGTTGCTTTCTGTCTGCTCTGCTGCAACTAAATTCTACAATCTGGCATGTCTTTACTAAAATAATAATAATAAAAAAAAAAATAATAATAATAATAATAATAATAATAATGTTTATTTATAGAGCACCTTTCATACCGGTGACAGCTCAAAGTGCTGTACAGACAGTTGACATCAGTAATGGGGGTGGAATAATACTACTACATACTACTACATAAACACACACACACACATACACACACACACACACACACACACACACACATACATATATACATACATACATACATACATACACATATACATATATATATATACGTATATATAACATACATGCACACATACAGACACACAGACACATAAATACCATGTTACTGTAGTTGTAACTAAACGCTGAGTTAAAGAGATACGGGTTCAGGTGTGTATTAGAGTGAGCTCTGAGCTCGTCTGTCTAATAGAAGCTGGAACTGAGCTCCACAGGTTAGAACCAGAGTGGCTGAGAGAGTCTCCTGTATTTTACAGACAGTGTTAGCAGAAGGCCGGCACCTGTAGATCTAAGATCACTGGAGGAAATGACATCACCAACTAATCTACTATTATCACCCCTAGTCTTAACGGCCCCGTCCCAACTTTCATCTGGAAAGCGCTGCAAACACTTTGAGGTCAAAGCGGATATATACATCAGACTGCTTTCTATGTGGAACTGGGGTTCTACTTCAAGACCTTTACAACGTCAACCACACATCACCAGACAACACCAGTAAACCATTAGTGTGACCTAACCAACCGGGCCACCTGCTCCAGGCTGGTTCCAGCAAGGCCTGCTGTATGCTTTATGCAGATGCACTGTGTGTTTAATAGTAATGATGGTGTGTAGATGACGCAGAAACACAAACAGACACCGAGTCACCAACCACTCACACTCAACACTTCGGGAACAGCCGCAAAAGGTTTAACTAGTAAATACAGTTTAGGTAAATACATACCTAGGTATTCATACACTGCGTGTATCAAAATAAAAGAGTTGCAACAAGAAACTGCTGCATCTCAAGATGATAATAATAATAATAATAATAATAATAATAATAGTAGTAATGTCTGTTGTAAGGTATATAAAGTGTGCTATGTGTACAAATATTTACACATACACAATCAGGCCTGAAAGATTAATAGCTTTTATGGAAGAAATTTTCAAAGCTGCAATTTTATTTCCAGCTATTTTCTGTGAAAATCGGTTTAAGCATTAAAACATGGAGCTGGTGATCTGTCTGTGAATGAGTTCAATCAAACAATAGCAGCAGGGATGCACTGAATGTTCAGCAACCAAAATTATTTGGCCAAAAATGGCGAAAAAAACACTTTCAGTGTTTGGCTGAAAAGACCAAATAACGACGCTGTTACGCTTGTCTAGTTCCCGGATGTAGACGGGAATCAGAGCGGAACTTTTACTCCTTAGCTCCAGGGCTAGCGTCAACTGCTCGAGGCTAACACCCACTTTAATGCCTTATTTCTCCACTGTGAGTCACACCGGAGCACGCTGACGCTTCCCAGCTCTTACCCAGCTTCAAACCTTCGAGCCAAACGGAGCAGACCTGAACAGAGCCGCTACAGCGCTGCTGGGATGTTAAAATGGTCAGTGTTGAATAAGCATGTTTAATCTGTAGTTTAGTGAAAGAGACAAAAATACACGTAGCCTGTTTAATTTATTCAATGGTAGATAAAAGGGGCAAAATAATAAAACACTGAAACAGGCGTTCGGTATTCGGCCTTCAGCTTTGGGCCAAATGTTTCATTTTGTTCGATTTCGGCTTCATCCAAAAATGTTAATTTCAGTGCATCCCTAAAAAGCACCCAAACACCCGTACAGAGTGAAAAATAAGACTAGACGTTATTGTTATTATGAAAAATTCTGCTTTCATTATAAACCAAACAGCAGACTGGAGCACAACGTCATGTGTTCAAGCCTCCAACCAGAAACATGCATTCGGGTCTACTTGACCGAAGTACCAGCTTCTGAATTAAACCGTGAAACCGTGTTCACAATATCCCCTAGATAACTAGATATTCTCCCCAAATCATTCAGCCTGTATCTGCACACACACACACACACATACACGTGCACGCACACACACGAACACCTGTATTTGCACACGCGCTAACAGCTGGAGGAGCTCTGGCAGGGCTTAATTAATGCTTGGCCTGTCAGGGTCTGCTGTAGGAGAGGAAGGGAGTGTGTGCAGAGGGCTGCCTGCTTTCCTTCACCCACAAACAGCGTTCCTAAAAAGTGAGAATGAACAGAGCCGGGCAGGATGATCCCAAAACTGCCATGGAATTCTGTCGGGTTCACACACAGAGACACACACACACACACACACATACACACACAAGTCACATGCATACACACACACACGCACACACACAGGACACAGCCCACAGGACACCACTCATTGGACGCTGCCCACAGGATGCCGCAGGATGTCGGGAGCTGTTGGGCTGGATAGTTTTGGTTGGTGAAGGATTCTCAGTCCAGCAGTGATACTGAGGTGTTCAGCAGCACTGCTGTGTCTGATCCACTCACACCAGCACCACACACTCTAACACACCACCACTACGTCAGTGTCACTGCAGTGCTGAGAATGATCCACTCTGAGTAATGCTGAATGCTCTACTCTCCTGTTTTTCACCTTCTACCTCTCATGTGTCCCCATCCTCCTTCCAGTCCTCCTTCCAGTCCTCCTGGTTCTGGGTTGTGTCAGGACTGTCCATGTGTTATTGTTTAGGTCCTCAGCAGAACAACCTCACAGTTCACAGACCTCTTCACACATCACATAACCTGTACCGAACAGCATCCTTCTCTATGCCTTACACACACCACATACACTCACACACTCACACACACACACACACATGGAAACAATCCTGTCTGAGGATGACTGATGGTGTCGTTTAGTATGTGAGGAATCAGCGTAGGCAGGTCAGCACGGCCCAAATAGTCAGATAAGTGACTCATTACAATCAGTCAGACATTACTCATCAGGAACACCCCAAATATCGAACTTACATCACTCCCCCTCACCTCAGCTGCAGTGAGCATGTCAGGCATCTGAAGCTAGATCTGATGCAAATGTACTCACCAGTCAAAAGTTTAGGTACACCGCTCTAACTGGATGTAGTCGGTGATCTTAAAGACTCTACAGTCGTATACTGAACAGCTCCAACTGATGAGAGTCTGAACCAGTACATACCCTGATACCCCACATATCCTCTTGATGTACCACAGTATGATATTTCTCCATATCTCCACCTCTAATATATATTTAGTGGTGTAAAACTTTGATCTCTGTTTCTGCACAGTGTAAAAGCTCTAGTTCTCCTTTCAGTTTAGTGAATATTCATGAGGGACCGACCAATAGAATCGCTCCAAACCTGCTTAGAAATAAACCTTGTTCTATCAGCTCCACTGCAGGTTAAGAAAGCTGGTTCATCCTCCTGTAAAGGTCCATTCTGGAGGGTTTTAAGGTGGACTGTATAATTCCATGAGGGCTAGTTTATAGTTTGGTGTCTTCACTTTTATTCTACAGTGAATCTTTAAGATACACAGAAGGAGAACCTGCTATGAGGAGAACCTGCTATGAGGAGAACCTGCTATAGGGAGAACCTGCTATAAGGAGCCGTCTCTAAACTTTTGACTGGTAGTGTAAACGTGTAAAACTTCACGCCATTTTTATTGATTTAAATACTGAGTCACTTGTGTGGAGCAGGGTACATCAGGGTATGTACTGGTTCAGACTCTCATCAGTTGGAGCTGTTAAGTGTACGGCTGTAGCGTCTTTAAGAACACCAACTACATCCAGTTAGAGGGGTGTAGCTAAACTTTGACTGGTAGTGATATCTCATGTCTGAGTTTATCAGCTGGTCAATACTGGAGTTCTGACATTATCTGATTACGCAAGTGAATCTGGTCACATGTGATTGGATTACTGACCAAAACTGATTTACTGCAGTGATCAGATTACTCAGCGCATGTAAAAAACAGACCGACTGCTGTGCAACAAAAAGGGGATCAGCACCAACAACTCACTCCACTACTGCTTCCCAGCTCTAGGGTCATTATTATGATTATTAGTCAGCATTTAATTCATTAATTTTATTAATTAATAATTCCTTCAAAATATCAAAAATAATATTAGAATTTAATCACTTGCCAAATGTCTTTGTGAGGAATTTGTGTATTGTATTTAACCCATCTGTGATACACACACACACAGAGCACACTTGCCCGGAGGTGTCATGCTCAAGGGCCCGGTCAATTCGGGGAATCAAAAAATCGACCCTCAGGTCACAAAGCTGGTTCCCTAACCTCCAGCCCACGACTGCCTGCTTTTAAAAATTAGAATTAGACTTTGAATTACATCTAGAATTACAATTAGAATTAGAATTATACTCAGAATTAGAATTACACTTAGAATTAGATCTAGAATTAGACTTAGAATTAATCTTAGAATTGGAATTAGAATTAGACTTAGAATTAGTCTTAGAATTGGAATTAGAATTAGACTTATAATTAGAATTGGAATTAGAATTAGAATTAGAATTAAAATCAGACTTACTTAGACTTAGACTTGGAATTAGAATTAGATTTAGAATTGGAATTACACTTAGAAACAGAATTAGAATTAGACTTAGAATTAGAATTTAGAACTGTGCTCAGTCTCCGATATCAAGTATAAGAGGTCTGGCATGCTGGAGCTGTGAGTGTTGTGGGAGCTGCTAAGTGCTATTTGATAGGAGATGAGTAACAGGTTACTGTAATCACAGAGCGGCCTCCATGGAAGAGGAGTACCTGGAAGCGATTACACCCACTGTGGCCTTTCACATACCTTCAGGATTCAGTCACTCTGTGCCTTTTAAACCCTACTACGTAAACATGGATTACTGAGCCATTCCCGTCCCCAGGAACGACTGACACTCTGCCAACACGCTATCTCTGAGTGTTTCTGTTAGAGGGGGTCTAAGTGCTCCTTCTGCCACAGAACCTTTCACACTTTATCCTTTATCCACATCTTCGGCTCTCTGGATTCTGTCCCCAAATTCCTCTTTTCCCATGTATGGATCAGCCTCCAGCTGCTCCGGCCCAGGCCCATGCACACATGGCTTTGATATCCTATCCTACTACTGTTTAGAGCTATCAGAGCGCGCTGGCATATCAAACAGATGTGGTCAGTGTTCTACACACGGAACATACAGGAACCGACATGCTGATATCTCCTGCTGAAATGCTTCCTGACATGTTCTGTTAGGGCACAGCTGACTGGCAGTGCCATGTGGGTTCGTTTAACAACACCTGGATAACACAGGGAAAAGACTGCTCCTACCCAGAATCCCCTTCTCTGAAGACAAATGTTTAAATGCAGCTTTGTAAAGGAAAAAATCCTTAATGGATGTAGTGAATGCAGTGTAGTGTACAGTGGATGTTGTGTAGTGTGTAGTGGATGTAGCATGCATTACAGGTACTGTAGTGTACAGTGGATGTTGCGTAGTGGATGTAGCATGCATTATAGGTAGTGTAGTGTACAGTGGATGTTGTGTAGTGGATGTAGCATGCATTATAGGTAGTGTAGTGTACAGTGGATGTTGCGTAGTGGATGTAGCATGCACTATAGGTACTGTAGCGTACAGTGGATGTTGTGTAGTGAATGTAATACGGAGTATAGATAGTGTAGTGTACAGTGGATGCTGTGTAGTGTGTAGTGGATGTAGTATGCAGTATAGGTACTGCAGTGTACAGTGGATGTTGTGTAATGGATGTAGCATGCACTATAGGCACTGTAGTGTACAGTGGATGTTGTGTAGTGGATGTAGCATGCACTATAGGTACTGTAGTGTACAGTGGATGTTGTGTAGTGGATGTACTATGCATTATAGGTACTGTAATGTACAGTGGATGTGTAGTGTGTAGTGGATGTAGCACACAGTATACATAGTGTAGTGTACAGTGGATGTTCTGTGGTGTGTAGTGAATGTAGTATGCAGTATAGGTACTGTAGTGTACAGTGGATGTTGTGTAGTGGATGTAGCATGCACTATAGGTACTGTACTGTACAGTGGATGTTGTGTAGTGTGTAGTGGATGTAGCATGCATTATAGGTACTGTGGTGTACAGTGGATGTTGTGTGGTGTGTAGTGGATGTAGTATACAGTATAGGTACTGTAGTGTACAGTGGATGTTGTGTAGTGAATGTAATACGGAGTATAGATAGTGTAGTGTACAGTGGATGTTGTGTAGTGTGTAGTTGATGTAGTATGCAGTATAGGTACTGTAGTGTACAGTGGATGTTGTATAGTGGCTGTAGTATGCACTATATGTAGTGTAGTGTACCGTGGATGTGGTTTAGTGTGTAGTGGATGTAGTATAGTAGTTGTGTAGTGTGTAAGAGATGTAGTACACAGTACAGGTAGTGTAGTGCACACTGACAACATCTGGATATCATTGCAGTGTAGAAGTATTTACACAGAGGATGAAAGAAGAAAAGAGCAGGAACTGCTGAACGCCAGTCATGATTGTAAGACTTTTCATTCCTTCCCAAATACAGAAACTTAAAGAGTAATGCCAGCAGACGTTTTGGATATACGGATTGACTCTCTTATAAACAACAGTCTGCATCATTACAGCACCGCTGGATGTGTGTTAGTGTCTTGGCAAAGTAGGCAGAGCGATAGGAGAAGGAGGGGAGGCTAAACAGACCAAGTAAACGGCCAAACAGTACTCTGATACAACGATGAGATCAGCTTCAAAGTGGAGATCAAAATTACTTCCTTCAAGGCGTCTTTCAGTTCAGGCAGTGCAGTACGGTACAGTGCACTCACATCTGGTGTCTTTCAGTGTTGGGTGAAGTACAGAAACCATGTAGCTGAGTTAGAGTAGAGATCCCAAAGGTACAATCCTCCTCCAGTGTCAGTTCCTCCCTTTAGACCTCCACTGGAGTAACAGTACTAAAGTATTTCCCTTCAACTGTACTTAAGTATGGAGAGTAACAGGAGCATGATTTATTATGGCTCTAATGTCCTGTTATCATTTCTGGAACACCAGCTCGCCAGAGACGCTGTGTGCCTCTTCACATTTAAAGGTCAGTCTGAAGCTTCTTATTGTTGTTGTTTGTGTTTACTGTTCACAGCAGCGCTGCATAAGAATGTGAGCATCACACAACATCCAGCTACTACCCCGCCCTCCACCCCCGCTCATATGCTCCTTTTCTGCAACTCTGAATTCTGTACAGAATCTGAATGTTCAGATTCAGGTCTGGGTTTGTATTAGCAATGTGGTGTAGGTTTGCTGTAAGGTGGATGTAGTGAAGTGCATGGTGGGTGTAGTGAAGTGTATGGTTGGTGTAGCGAAGTGCATGGTGGGTGTAGTGAAGTTCATGGTGGATGTAATGAAGTGTATGGTGGGTGTAGTGGTTCTGAAACATCACCTGGATGGAAGTCTCGGTAAGGTAGCTCACCTGAGATCTGGCACACTTGTCGGTAGTCCTCACAGCAGTCTCCGGTCTTCTCACAGTACGTGTCGCAGTAACACGGCGTCTTCCTCGTGCTGTACTCCACACAGTCGTTGTTCCTGCCGGTGCAGCAGGCGGGGGTCTCTCTGTCCGCACAGCCCCCCTCGGCTCTCCGGAAACACAAGCCTGACAAACACACCAGAACGCTGCACAGAGCCAGCCGGTACCGCCTCGACTCACCGCCGCTTCCCATGTTTAAAGATATGCGCCAAAAAAACTTCCCTGATTTATCCGGTTCTCCGTTAAAGCGCGCAGGAGTGTTGGACCGCGGGGAGGAAGTTTTTACCACTGTTCGTTTTCCGGTTTCAACACTCGCTGCTCACGGTACACATGACGTCTCGATCAGCTTTACCGACTGAGCGCGGAGCCGCTTGAGTTGAACGAGCGAGCGCTGATGCTCAGCGTGTCCGCGCACCTTGCTCTGCGCGTGCGCACTTCACGCGCCGCGCGCGCTCTCCCTCTGCAGCGGTCATAAACAAGAGGAGATTCGGTTCAGTTTAAGAGAATCGATTCTGTCGCTCGAGTCGCATACACGTTCCAGTTCAAGTAAACGCGTTCAAAGAGGTTTATAAGATTCGAATCCAGTTTTATTACACGCGTTATAACATTTGTTTATTACAGTTTTGTTATAAACATGTTTGATTCAGCTGGACTCAAAAGAATCAAAAGAATCAGTGCCGGTCTCAGAACATTTAGTGGCCTTAAGCGACACATCGAACCCCTCCTCTCCCCCCGTTCAGCATTATCATTATTACTAAAAAGTTAAAGGGCAGCTCCACCAACTTACAAAGTTTCTGAACAATTCCTTGAATAACAGAGTAATTCAGACAGGTCACGTGTGTAATGGTTTATTGAAGAGAAGGTTGCAGAGTCAGAAGTTCTTCACAGTGGTGAGAATAAGAACCAGGGGTCACCATGTGTCTAGAACACAAATATAGCCTATTATTTACTATCAGCACCAGAGAACCTGCACACATCTACTAAACACACACTGTATCACTAAACCATCATACAACTACGCGTTAGACACCAGCCAGACCACATCTACCTCACACCCTGTAGTAACTTTCTGGAAGGGAGCTTTGAACTCTTCAGACGTCTGGTTCCCATCACCAGCACGATTCTGACTACTATTAACAGAACGTTCATAGAACAACCACACTCCCTCTCTCTCTCCCTCCCTCTCTCCTGCTCTCCCTCTCCCCTGTTCTCTATCTCTCTCTGCCCTCTTTCTCTCTCACCCTCTATCCCTTTCTCTTTCTCTCTCTCTCTCTCTCTCTCTCTGTCTTCTTTCTCTCTCACCCTCTATCCCTTTCTCTCTCTGCCCTCTTTCTCTCTCTCTTTCCCTCTACCCCTCCCTCTCTCTCTCCTGTTCTCTCTCTATCCCTCCCTCCCTCTCTCCTATTCTCTGTCTCTACCCCTCCCTCCCTCTCTCCTGTTCTCTGTCTCTATCCCTCCCTCCCTCTCTCCTGTTCTCTCTCTCAGCCCTCTCTCTCTTTCCTCCTAAAGAAGCTGCTATCTTCTCCAGCCAAATCCAGAAGCGCACAATCTTCTCTATCTCTACCCCTTTTTCTCTCTCTCTTTCTTTCTCCCTCCCCACTCTTTCTCTCTCTTTCTCCACCCTACCACCCACTCTCTCTCCACCCCCCACCCTCCCTCTCTCTCTCTGCCCTCCCACTCTCTCTCCCTCTCGCTCCCTCTCTCTGGTAGACTGAGAGGAGTGTCTGGGATAATAGAATTACTCTCGGCTGAGTACATGTGTATGCTAACTGCCCTGAACTATAATCAGTGTTGGTCAGCCCGTGGTATTCAGAGTGCCCTTTAGCACATAGCACCACTGTAAAGCACATCTGGGGCTCCTGTCAGCTATTCCTAACTTTACCGTCTCAACAATGCAGGTATTGTCCCTTTGTGGTGTATCTGACCCGGGTCTGGGTCAGAATGAGCGGCCTGTAAGAGGCCAAGTCAAAACAGCTTGCTCCTCTATAGAGGGAGAACCAGGTGGCCAAGAACGTCGATTACAGCAGTGAAATCAGCTTTCTTAAAGCATCTGGGCACTAACACACAGAGGGGTCAGAGAGGTGTTAGTGTGGCCACTGGAGAGTGGAGTACGGAGGACACAGAAACCCACCCATCCACCTCACAAAGCCCTATTGTAATAGAGGAATAAGGAGAAGAGGAATCCCTCAACAGACTGTGTGTGTGTCTGTGTGTGTGAGAATGTGCATGTGTGTGTCTGTGTGTATGTATGTGTGTGTATGTGTGTTTGTGTGTGTGTGTATGTTACGTGTGTGCGTGTATGTGTGTGTGTTTGTCTTTGTTTGTGTGTGTGTGTTTGTGTGTTTGTGTGAGTGTGTGAGAATGTGTGTGTGTGTCTGTGTGTATCCTCCTCTTTAAACTTCAAATTTCAGGTCCTTACATTTAGGCTTAGAGTCCACCAGAGGGCGCTAATGAGTCAGTGATGTTACATAACTGATATAAACACATGTTAAAAAAAAATTATATATATATATATCTTTGATTTTCTATTTTGAGACCACTGTAAGATCATTATCTGGAAATGACAAACTCATGGCACTTTAATTTAATTTAATTTAATTTAATTTAATTTATATTTTACTTGTTTTAAATGAAGCCACATTTTCTCATTTCTCCTTTGGCAGATATTTTGGCCTGTTTCAAGCTAATTTTAAATTTTGCAATAAGCAAAACTATCTGCCAGTATAGCTAGTAAATTTGGCTTACTTAGAGCATTTCAAACAAGTAATAAATGTCTGGGAATGAAAACAGCTTCACGCAGAACAGAACAGAACAGAACCGATCCTACTGTCAGTGTGTATTAATGCTAGGAGATTGTATTCTAAGTAAGTGCGGGACATTTCTATTGGTCCATTCATCATTAAATGAAAACTGGAGTTACAAGCTACGAGGAGTGACAAACTGTAATTATTAGGCTACTGATTATTATTAAGTAAAATTAGCGTATATCTAGCTGACATATCCTAAAATTCTCATTCTGAGATTGTTGAACTTATTTCCAGACATTTTTACTTATGATTTTAGTAAGACATTTTTTCTCACTATATTGACAGATAATTTGGTCTGTTTCAAACTCATTACTATAAATAAAATAAGGAAAATTATCTGCCAATATAGTGAGAACATCTGGCTTAATAAAACCAGACAAGACAAAATGTATGGAAATTAGATCAATACAGTAGTTTTATAATAAGCCTACAACAATCTCAAAATCAGAAATATAAGATACAGCAACTACGTTCAAGTCTTTACACTGATTTCCCTGTTTTGTATTGATTTTAAAATATTCTTTTATTGGTTTAGAGGTGACTGCATGGCCTTGCACCAGAACAGTTTCAAGCAGGCAATAATCAGGGAAGTTGGATTCACATTCTACCATCCTCTGTGGCATGTGGAAAATGCAGCACTGTTTGATTTCTGATCAAGGGAAGGCATCCACCAAATCTGACCCAACTGACCAATTCTTTGATGTAGGAGTGTCTGAACAATGATGTGGCTACATCCAGAAACTGGTCCAGTACATACCCAATCCAGTCACAGCTGTTATTGGTGCTGGTGGAGGGATTACACGCTGGTAGGTACGGTTCATGCAGATAGGTACCTCCGGGTTCCGTCTGTGTGGGTGAACTGGAGATGCTAAACTGCCCCCCTATGTGTGAAGGTGTGTATCTGCTTCCCGTCCAAAGAGCGCTGGGATCCAGCACCACCCAGAATGTTCCTGCATTAACGTTGTGGTTGGAATACAGACAGTTCAAAAAGACAGACACGTAGCTTAGGCTAGTTATTGGACTGATTTATTCCACAGAGTTAGGAAAATAAAATTTCATTAGCATATTAGAATCCAGACACTCATGATTCCACCAGAAAGTGATGACAACGTCAGGAGCCTACGATACAAAGGGCTCCAACATTGGAACGGTACATGCCACTTCAGGAAGGCACCAATAAACATTAACACCTGCACCAACACGAACGCACAGAGACACACCAACAGACAGGCAGATGGACACATCCACACACACACGCACAGGTATTAGAGTTCTGAGCTGCTACGAGGAAACGTCGACTGTTTACAGGCAGAGAGGCTGCAGGCTTTCAACACCGTACACAGTACAACCTGGAAGTCACAGAGTGACCACCATGTTAACACAAAGTTTATGTTTCAGTCTCGGAACTGAACCGGTTGGATCTCCTGCCCCCTGGTGTATGGTAAACATGACTTTTAACTCTTAAATGATATATGGTGAATCGCACTTAATGTGACCATGTGACCATGAACTAACGAATTAAAAGAGGATGAATTTGATTTCAAGCTAAATACATGGCATGTCGGCACAGCCCACTAGGCCTACTATGACTATGACTTCGACTATCCATGGTGTGTGGGTAAAGCCCACCAGGCCTACTAGACTAGGACTATCCACGGTATGTCGGTACAGCCCACTAAGCCATCTCAATGTCTATGACCTCTGCAAAGCTATACCACAAAAGTTCCACGAACGCACGTCTAGGGCAAATACACCTCTGAAGATATTTGATGTTTAAATAAGATTTCAAACAGCTCCTGCTCCACCACGTGATGCTCGTTTCATATGAGAACAGGAACTCGCTTTGTTGTTTGAACGAACTGAAGACGTCCCCTGCCGTATCAGGTCAGTAATGTGCCGGCCAGGGCTTCTAGAAAGCAGAAAGCAAAGCAACAGGCGCATGAACTAAGAGTCTGGATCCATGAAGTTCCACTTTCGGTGGGTTTTAAAGAAGCCCTCATGTAGGAAAGGTAAAGCATCATCTTTCAAAACAACCTGTAGCTGTCATGACCAAACCATGTATCTCCAGAGTGGTCACTTTATAGGTGCAGGAACAGAACTGATCCTACTTTCAGTGTTCCTTCATGTAGGGAGATTGTGTTCTAAGGAAGTGTGGGACATTTCTATTGGTCCATTCATCCTTCACATGAGTTACAAGCTGTGGAGCGACAAACTGTAATTATGCACTGCGACTAATGAGGCAAGTAAAATGATCTTATATCTAATTGATAATTGATAATTGATTAAAATTCAGATTTTGAAATAGTTTTAAGCTCATTTTGAGATTATTTATCTTATTTCCAGATATTTCTCACTATATTGACAGATAAGTTGGGCCTGGTTCACATTTCTTAAAATAGGCTAAACGACCTGCTAACATAGTGAGAAAACTTGGCTTACCAAAATTAAGTAAAAAATAATTTTATAATAAACCTACAACCATCTCAGACTGTGAAATAAGATACGCCAACTATGTTTAAGTTTTGCAGTGTTTTGTATTGATTTTTTGAATTCTTTAATTAGTTTATAAGTCACCTCTGAAACACACCTCTAATAACTGCCTCTATTAAAAACATGTTTTAAGTAGGTTATAGGTATTTCAGTCAAATATGCTATTTAAAAATTCAAAAATCCAAATACCCCAGAAATATTACTGCCTATAGGACTACAGGACTCCACCTGTATTAGCGGCAGCCAGTCAGTCTGAAGTCTTTAAGACTAAAGGACGAGTTCTAATCCCATCGTTCTTCACCCTGTTAAACTGTTCACTCCAAAAACACAGAATGTTGAGTTTGCTGGTACCAAACGTGATAAATTCACTAAATTACAGTAAAAGTTTTATTCAATAGCATCAAATTAAGCTGAGCTTCCTGTTTACTGGAACTTTTCAGTTCAGCTTCCTATGTGCTATAGCTGCTAACCGGGGTGAGAGAGTCTTCCCTTGCATGGCACAATGCTTCTCCTACCGTGTGTGGGAAAATTAGGTCAGGTCCAGTAAAATTATCTTATATGTAGTCGATAGATCTTAGAAATTCTCATTTTGAGACTGTCGTAAGATGATTTTAAGGCTATTTAACGTCCAGATATTTTTTACTTGCTGTAACTGATTTTAGCAAGCCACATTTTTAACCACACGGGCAGACAATTTGTCTTTTGTCTTTTTAAGCACATTTATTAAAATAAGTAAAATAATCTTCTGATATAGTGAGAAAACTTGTCTTACCAAAATTAAGTAAAAAAATCTGGAAATAATCTTATAATAATCTCAAACTGTGTTTAAAATACAAAGTAAAGCTGATTTATTCAGTCTGGCTTTTATGTAGTGTTTGTTATAGCTATTTACTATCACACTTGTTTTATTGACTATTTTATTTTATTAATATAATGTTGTTTTTATTTTGTGTGCTGTTTTTAATTTCTTCTTAAATTCTTATTTTTATTTGTTTGTATCTATTATTATCACCTAACTCAACCAAACATACTTTTTAAATAAAAAAACCCTTTAATTTAATTTAATTATGTTTTTGTCACTGACCAGTTAATCACCTTGAATTTCAATTGTATTTGTTTGCAAGGTGCTATAAATAAAGTGTGACTGATTGATGGATAGATTGATTGTGATTGGGCACATCAGTCCAGCCCAAGGAGCAACCTTCACTTCGAGACACGTCTAATCATGTTTTGATGTGATGTCACTCTAGAAAGTCATAGATCCTCCACTGACAGTGAAGATTAGCGGTAATCTGGGTTAAATGTCTTTAATAAGCGCTAAACATCTACATTTAATCCAGAGTGGCATCAGCGTTAGCTTAGTGCTAACATACTATTAGAAATCCCATAGGGGGCTAGCAGAAATGTGGACTTTATGTTTCTCTGTCTGGAGGCTTAGCTGAAACACTCACGGCTCACCACTGAGCGTTACTGACGTTTCCAGTGTGGAAGATCTTGCAGGTTATGGTTGGAATATCTCCAGATGTGCATTTGCCCTCAATGGCATATGCTAACTGACTTTAATGTTGGTTTTGTATGTTGTGTGAGATGTTTAAGCTCAGAGTGTCGAAGGTACGTCACAGTAAGACCCAAACTTTCATCATGAACGTTATATCAGCTTTTCACATTTACATTTAACAACGAGAACCAACACACAGCTACACTGTTCTCAGGACGTTCAGTTCTAACGCTGTTATTCTGACTCGGGGATCTACAGAGCAGAGTAGAACAGGCTGGTAGCAGAGAGGACTCAGAACAGAACCGCTACAGTTAATGTTGGTTATAGAAAAACAAGTGGAATGTACGGTTAAAGGCACGTGTGCAACAAAAGAGAAAAATAAATACAAAATATATTAAAAATTCACGAACCAAATGGGTTACAAACGCAAAAGCAAAACAACCATGATCAAATAAACCACAGTGGTGGAGAAACGCCAATGCACTGACGCACACTGGGCTGTTACTCCGCTGAGAAGGTCATTAGTTGCATTTCACTTTAGTTTGGCAAAACGTTCAGTTGAACTCAAACATGTAACTCAAGTCGTGTTCAGGTTAAAGGATCATCTAGAAATAATAGAAAGGCAGAAATTCCCACCGCTGTAAACAGAAAGGCTGTTATGAGAGTAAACTAGCGAAGGCCTCAAAAGTTAATACATTACATCACAAAGTGCCGCCGCCTCCGCTAACTAATACCCACTCATCACAAACGCTCCCTCGTTTAATAGAATAATCTGGAGGATTAAAGTCACTCTTAAAAATAAAACAGCACTGATTTTAATCTCACATTTTAGTTCTAATTAATTCTAAATAAAGTCCTGGTCCCGTATTTATAATCAAGCATAAAACAGCATGTAAGCACACCTGCCTCTATATCACCCTTCTATCCTCGGTGCGTTCCGGAGTGTTATGAGAGAGTGAGAGAGTGATGTGTATGGACTCTAATTAGGGATTATTTGTCCTCCATGATAGAGACTACTGAACTACCCAGTAGATTGGCACATTATAGGTACACTGCAAAAACTGAGCTCTTGGCAGGTAAAATGATCTGATTTACAGCTGACATATCTTAAAATTCTCATTCTGAGATTGCTTTAAACTCGTTTTAAGATTAACCTGTAATTTAACTCAGTTTTAGACATTTGACTTGTTTTAGGTGGTTTTTGTAGGCTAATTGTTTTCACTACATCAGCAGGTATTTTGGTTTGTTTTCCTAAAATCACTTAAAAACGAGATAAAATACCTGGAAATGAAATACTTCATTTTAAAATGAGCTTACAATAATATCAAAATGAGAGTTTTAGGATATATCAAGATCATTTTACGTGCCAAGATCTCATTTCTGACTTTTTTTCACTCCAGCGTTTTCAGTCTCATCGATATCTGCTGTATCTGTGGTGTTTGGTTACCACGGCTGGTTTACTGTTTGACACACTGCTTAGTACTTATAACAGGAATCTGTTGACACGTCTAAACACACCTCCAATAACTGCCTTTGTTAAAAACGTGTTTTGAGTAGGTTATAGGTATTTCAGTCACATCTGATATTCAGAAATGGGAATAATCTAATAATAACATCCCAAAAATCCAAATACCCCAAAAATACTACTGCCTATAGGACTACAGGACTCCACCTGTATTAGCGGCAGCCAGTCAGTCTGAAGTCTTTAAGACTAAAGGACTAGTTCTAATCCCATCGTTCTTCACCCTGCTAACTCCAAACACACAGAATGTTGAGTTTGCTGATACCAAACGTGATAAATTCACTAAATTACAGTAAAAGTTTTATTCAATAGCATCAAATTAAGCCGAGCTTCCTGTTTACTGGAACTTTTCTGTTCAGCTTCCTATGTGCTATAGCTGCTAACCGGGGAAAATTAGATCTGGTCCAGTAAAATTATCTTATATGTAGTCGATAGATCTTAGAAATTCTCATTTTGAGATTGTCGTAAGATGATTTTAAGGCTATCTAACGTCTAGATATTTTTTACTTGCTGTAAGTGATTTTAGCAAGCCAAATTTTTATCACTACACGGGCAGACAATTTGTCTTTTTAAGCACATTTATTAAAATAAGTAAAATAACCTGCTGATATAGTCAGAAACTTTAAACTTGAAACTTCCAAAAACCACTTAAAACAAGTAAACAATATCAGAGAATAAGCTAAATAATCTTAGAATAAGACTACAACCATCTTCAAATGAGAAAATTAGGATATATCAACTAAATATCGGATTTTACTACAAAATCTCATTTTCTGCAGTAATAATTATTATCCAGGGTAATCAGCCATCCAGTAATCCAGCAGACAGAGATTAGCCTAAAAACGCTGGAGTTTCCTTAAAAACAGAAACACTGCCACAACATCTGTGTAAATGAGTATTGCTACACTATTGACGTCCCACTGTTAAAAACACTCGTGTGCAAATGTCGAGAGAGGAGCTACAGTAGGAGGTGCGGTGATGCTACCAGGTGTTCAGAGACGTTAATGAACACCTACAAGCACTCCATCTTTTGGCACAGTGATTGCGTCTCAGGTTTTCCACCTTAATCTCCCTCCGCCCTCTCCCCTCTCTTCTCCTTCGGTTCTCTCACTCCGTCTTCCAGACCTTGTTGAGAACCTTCACCACCTCTTCATAGATGATAAAGACGATGGCTACATCCAGACACACGCGGCCTAGCCGGGGAATCGTGCCCTTGTAGAACCTAAACGGAAACAGAGACACGTGAATGTAGGCGGCGTTCTTCGAAGCTGCAGTCAGAACCTTCCAGTCACGGAACCTTCCAGTCATGCCCTTGATTTGGCTTGGGGAGGCCACAGACACACGCTCTGTTCCTCCTTTACTCCCTCTCTTTCTCCTTCTGACCGTGTAAGCTTTGTTACAGATCGGGACAAACCACATAAGAGAAAAGCCTGCTTTGATCCTCCTTTAGGCTTTATTAAAAGGGTTTGCAGAACTGTGCGAACCTGCACAGGCATTTCAGCCGAGAGAGACAGTCAAAACACAGACGTGCACACTCAGCCATTAGAGGGCGGCATTCCAAAGGGAAAGGCACTAAAGCAGCATTCCGACCTGAAACTAGTGTTTAATAATTTGTTTGTGTTATGTGGCCTGCCATTGCATCTCTCACTTCAGTTTAACAGCATTCCCAGTATTTCCATTTTGTGTCCTTCTTGCATTTTTTGCATCCATCAAAGTTCTTTCACTACAATACCCAGCATGCAATGCGCATAAGTGTGACGTAAACAGCCATTTCCAGGACCAAATGTGCCAACAGACCCCAAAACAGACCCGTAAACCTTCTCACAGTCACTTCCTAATTAATTCAGCTCCACTGTGGGTTAAAAAGGGTTCAGTTCTTTCACGTTCTTAACACGTCCAGGTCCAAACCTCTACTGACCGGCTGAGGTTCTGTCTTTCCAGCATGCAGAAGTTTTGGGTTCCTCGCTGTTTGAGTCCACTCAGGTGTCATTCTGTAGGTTTTATAGGGTGTTTCTTGCGATGTACCCACATCTTCATGTTGCGGTTGTAGTTCTCAGCTAAAGCGACAATAGCTAGCTATAGCTCGCTCGCTCTGCCTTAGCTCCGCCTTAGCTAGGTAGCGGTCTTTGTCAGCTCGTCTGACTGACAAGCCTGACATCCGAAACACGAAACTGTGGGTTCATAAGCAAGAAACAACTTACACTATATCAAGGACATAAACAAAAAGCCAGCTTTTGCCAGTAGACGCTAACGTTAGCTAGGTTAGCTAGCTAGCCAACATTAGAGCCCACTGACACCAGACTGAGTGTTTGTTCATTGGTGTAAGACTGTAACTCAGCTTATCAGCTGCAGCCTCTCCTCTTCTCTTTCCCATCACAAAGAAAGAAAGAATAGAATGATAAAAGAGGAGTTTTTTGGGTCCAGCGTCCGTTTTTTGGCCGGACTGTCCAGCGTAGTTCCTGGACGGACGCCCATTAGTCCTCTATTCAGGATGAACTATATAAAATCTTCACTCGCCAACGATAATGTCTGTGCCATTGGCTCACGTATGTGTCAAAAGACATGTCTGCCATTTCATTGATTTAACAAGGGTATGTGACATGGTGACTCGCCTACCGGCTAACCGCAGGTCACCCCTCTAAATGCTAGTCAGTTAGTAAGCTCCCGTCTGACTCACGAACGCCATCCATTCCCCCCAGTTAGGTGGGTAAAGCATCATGTATGTGTTATACAGGTTAGATTATGATTTTAATGATGTTCTGGTGTCGTGCCCGACCACCTTTGTGGTGTCCTTTTGTGGTTATGAAAGTGACCACCCTACCCAGCCGTGAAGGTCTGTACGTCACACCTTATAAGTCGATGCATGTACTGATTTAGAGGCTCTTCTGCTTCCTAGCAGTGACCTTTCCTGTCTTCCTATCTGTGTTAGCCAGCTAGCAAATAATTAATAAATAAACAAACAAATAAATAAACAGCCTAAGTTTCTCAAAAGTTCAACACTCAAAGTGTTTAAACCGGAAGGCCTCACCCTTAAGCCTATTGTTTCACTGTAGGATGGGTTAACTTTTAATTTTGGCCGCTTTAGAAAAAAAGAAAAGTCATTATCACACACACACACACTTACGCGGTTGGTCCCTCGTGTTTCATGATCTGCACAGCACAGTCTACAGTGTTTTTGTACTTGTGAGCCTCCAAACCCTGCAGGAAAATACACAGAACAATAGTTAACACCGTACGAACATCCTGCACACTCACTCTCTCAGCTCTACCCTCCGCCCCACAGCACTCACCTGCATCCTGGTCTTAATCACATCTAGAGGTGTATTTCCAAACACACTAGCAGCTCCTGCTACAGCACCAAACACCCCCGTCACTAAAGGGTTCATAGGCCTGTTGGGGTCATTACCTAGATGCCGTAGAGAGAGAAGGAAAGAATGAAAGAACCGTAATATTGCAATATATCTAACTTTGGAGGTCATGTGACCTGCTTTATCAGCCACAGGTCACCAGAGGGCAGCATTTCAAATGCACACCTCACACACAGAATTGGGCCAAATTCTCCCTTTGATCTTAGGTGCATTGACAAATTAGTGAGCTTCAAATAACCAAAAAAAGACAAACCCACCTTTGTACCAGTTCTTCAGTGAAGTCATGACAAAGAATCGGATGGCCTGATTGGAGCCCTGTTTAAGGACCGTTGCTGTGAGACCCTGATATGTTCCCCTAATCCCTGAGAGTGGGGGGAAAGAATGCAGGCAATTGTGAGCGAGAGAGAGAGAGAGAGAGAGAGAGAGAGAGAGAAGGAAAGACAGAGAGTCAGTTACTAAAGAACATGCATGCACTTTCATCATAAGCTTTAGACTTCATGGCCAAAAGTTTGTGGACACCTGACCGTCACACCTTGTATGAGCTTGTTGAGTATCCCATTGCAAAACCACAGGCATTATAACAGAGTCATCTACAGTATAACAGCCTCCACTCATCCGGGAAGGCTTTCCACAAAATTGTGCCCATTCGGTCAAAAGAGCTTCTGGGAAGTCAGGCACTGATGTTGAACGAGAAGAGGCAAACAATATTCCAATTTATCCCAAATATGTCCAGTGGAGTTGAAGTCTAAGCTCTCCACCGGAGCTCCTCCACACCATTCTCAATAAACTATGTCTTTATGGACCGCACATATAAGTGTCTGAAATGTCTTTGTGTGCTATAGCATTAATGCCACCCTTCGCTGGAACTAATCCCTAACCCTGAAATACAGCCCCAGACCATAATCCCACTTCCACCACACTGTACTGTTTGTGTGGTCTACTGTTTTATAGATGACAGCTCCATGTTTACATTCTCTGAGCTCTTCATTCATTCATCTTGCAAGCCATTTGTCCTTCCAGGACATCCTCGGTTAGGTCAGACACACACATTCACACCTAGGAAGGTAATTTAGTAACTCCAGTTCACCTGACTGCATGTCTTTGGATTGTGGGAGGAAACCCACACAGACATTGGGAGATCCAGCACAGAAAGGACCCCAGTTGGGAACCAAATCCAGAGCATTCTTGCTGTAAGATGAAAGAGCTACCCACTGCACTAGCGTTCCATCCCTGAGCTTCTCAGTGCGACTCATTCTCGGGTCAGTGTCTGTCTGTCTTGACTTAACACACCTGTTGGCAATGTGTGAGGCTGAAACACCTGAACTCTATAATTAGAAAGGAGTCCACATACTTTTGGCCACAGAGGATCCTGCCAGGCTGTATAAGCATGGACAGCTCTGCACTACCTCTACCTCTGACCAGCAGGGGGCACTGTTGTTATAGTCATATGCCTTCAGTACCTTGAGTTCTAACAATCTCTCGCACTCCATGAAAGAAGCCTCGGTACTTGGGGTTGGCGGAGGTCTGGTCATGGATGAATTTAACCTGGTAGAGAAGAACAGAGAACGCTGAAGAGCAGACAGCGCAGCAGCTGGAACCCATAGATTACAGGGTTTAAACCTGGTCACCACAAGTTACACAATGACGACTGGGATGAATTCGGTTTGATTGTGTTGGTTGAGTCAGCCGGGACCGTGTGGGCTGTTCACACCAAGAAACAAAAGGCGCTGACTACAGCTTTGCTACATCTCATCAATTACCATAAGAAAGAAACAGTCAACTGAAAATCACAGATACGTACACCAATCAGGTCCTGCCGACAGGTTCAGGGCGGTACCTTATACCACAGAAAGCTATTTAGGACATTAGTCATTTGCAAAAGTTCAAAAGGTCAAAAGATCAAAAGGTCAAATAACATGTTTTCTGTATGTTTTGTTTTTCCCCACAATGTAAACATGGAAAACAAATGACATATTTACATCATATTGACATAGTTACATTGGAATCTGACCAGGAGTGCTCAGACTTTTGCATGCGACTGTGTTATAAGATGTGTTTAGTGGTGGATGTTTTAGTACCGCAGCTGCTGATAGAGCTTCAAAAGAATCACTCACCTTGACTGTTTCCATCGGGCAGACAACAAGCACCGCCTCCATAACCCCCGCACCCAGGCCGCAAACTAAACCACGCGTGCTGTCCAGTCTCCCAGCCTCATCACGCATCTGATTACTCAGAATCTCAAACACACCAAACCTACAGAGAGAGAGAGAGAGAGAGAGAGCAACAGAGAGAGACAGAGAAACAGAGAGAGAGAGAGAGAGAGAGAGAGCAACAGAGAGAGAGAGAGAGAGAGAGAGAGAGAGAGAGCAACAGAGAGAGACAGAGAGAGAGAGACAGAGAGACAGAAACAGACAGAGAGAGAGAGAGAGAGAGAGAGAGAGAGAGAGAAAGGGAAAGAGAGAGAGACAGATAGAGAGAGAGAGAGAGGCATAGAGAGAGAGAGATAGAGAGAGACAGAGAGAGAGAGAGGCACAGAGAGAGAAAGAGAGAGAGAGAGAGAGAGAAAGGGGAGTTTAG
>CM067484.1:769199-786239 GCA_034552555.1 Semaprochilodus insignis | reverse complement strand
GGGGTCCCCAAGTTCTATTATTATTATTATTTTTATTTATTTATTTATTTATTTATTTTTGGCATTAGTTGTTGCAAATTTGAGAAATTGTTGATCATGTTTTACACTCAACTCAAGACATGGGAGCGGAGAATGCATTAACAATTTTAAATTAAAATAATTTGGTGTGAATGTGAGAACCTACACTCTTCTATTTCCTCTACTACAGCTTGCACATCTTTTTTAAATTTGTGAGGTGTTGAGTCGATGTTGAATAATTGCTTATGATGTCATAAATAAAACCACAGAAGAAGATCTGTGGCAAAGTCATCTACACCGGTCAGTACAGCAGCATGATATGTCCTTTCCAACAAGCCGTGGATCGACATACAGGGAAGCAGAGATATGGAGGCCGGAATTTCACAAATTTGCCTCCGAATTTATCTGTACCCAATGTGTCCTTGCTGAGATGCTGGATCATGGTGGAAGAGAGCCAGGGAAATTCTGAGTGCTGCAACTCTAAAGAGAAAATAAGAGTAAATGATTTTAAGATTTACACAATGACACATGACTTTTTAATGTGGAATTTGGGAAACTGGAGATACAGACCCGGAATCACCAGGCTCCTCACATGTTGTCTTCACTGAGGCGTCCATGTTGTTAGTGTCATAATCGTAGGATCAGCGACTGGTTAACATCCAACTAGTAAAACAGTCAAGTCTGTACAGTCTACACTCATCATCAAAAGAATAGTTGCATCATTTATTGATCCTGGTAACCTTTATCTTCCTCCTCAACAGACCTGCAATCCCACACCTCCTTCTGGGTGCAACTTCTGTTTGGTAAAGAGGGAAGCTGCTCCTGTTATTGTCCAAGACAGAAATCTGCCAATAAACAGCGCCACCAGCTGATGCACCACAGTTTAGCGCTCCCTGGTTGCATTAGCATGGTAAATTTATCGTAGCGTCTTTTCCAGTCACCACAATGCATCTAAACTTCGTTTTGAGTAGAGTGTTTGCTGGTGTTCTATAAAACTCGTCCAACAGTCACAATGAAAGAATGCATTCATAAACGCAGCATAGATAGGTCACTTCTAGCTGCTGAGTGCAAATCCAGAGTGTCTAATTAGTGTGAATATCAGTTCTGGTGGTAGAATATGGTGTGGTGGCCAAACCAGAGGAAAAAGGCTAGTGAAAAATATTGTAACCAGAAAGAAAAGGCGTTAAAAGTCAGAAAAGAGGAGAAAATAGACATAGAGTTGGGGGGTGGGAAGCTTTGCCAAGAGGGTCGCCAATTTTTTTCTTTCTACAAGCCTTTTTATCCTTGATCTGGCTGTTTTTCCTCTTTCAGCAGCGTCCAGAGCTCCTCCCCTGCACCCCCCTGCAGAGCCACACATAGCCCAGCCAAAAGCACCGACACATGGGCTCAAGCCCAGCCAGCTGCAGGGCCCTCCGGAGCTCCACACAGAGAATGAAACAAGAAGAAGAAGGGGGGAAAAAGAAGAGTGAGCGTATGTGTGTGTGTGTGTGTGTGTGTGTGTGTGGAAGCATTAGAGAGCAGGAGACAGAAGGGAGAGCCACTTGATGACAGGCAAAGTTTTGGGGGTGGAGGGGGCAGGGGTACACCATTCCGAGACAAAACAGAGTGAACTGGAGTGCTAGAGTTTCAAAGGCCCAAAGCTTGAGGATTTCCACAGGGCTGGACTTCCTCCCTGGAAGCTGGCCAGCAAGTAAGCAGGGGGTCAAACGTCAGACGATGATAAGTCCAGTGAAACACCCGGCAACTGCCCGCTAACTATCCATGATGGTGCATGACAAACAGTTGAAACCTATGACGGTCTTTAAATGCTGTTTAAACAGCTTGTCTCTCATGTTTATGACCGATTTGTGCGGAATAAGAAATCTCTCTATTAATTACAGCCATAGGGGGCGGAAACCCGATTTACAAGTTGCCCTCTTGCCATAAAAACATTCGACTGCATGTCTAAACAATTAATTTAACGGTAAATTAATTTACCCTCTGTCACAGCATTAGCTCAGTCATTGGATTTGGAATTTACAGCCAGCAGTCGACATCTCCTCTGTGATGTTCTAGGGGTGTTTTAGTTACGTGGAAATGGGTTCTTTGGTGACAGTAAATGTGAACCACAGTGCCTACACTGAGCTGCTGGACAGCCAGGTTTTACTTTTTGCTCATCATCTTACTGAGGAACATAACATTCCTATCCCTGTATTCCAAGATGACCATTCTCATGTTTACAAAATCCCCAGATTTGAATCCTCTTGATAATCTGGAGGACTACCTGGAACAACCAGTAAACCGCCAGGGAAGGCATCCACCAAATCTGGACCAACTAAACAATACATTGATGCAGTCACTACAAAAGTTCACCGGACAAAAAACTGAGCCCCCGTGTGACTGAACCATACCTGATAGTGTGTAACACCTCCACCAGCACCAATAACAGCTGTGACTGGACTGGGCATGTACTGGACAAGTTTCTGGATGTAGCCACATCAATGTTCAGACACTCTTACATCAACGAATTGGTCAGTTGGTCCAGATTTGGTGGATGCCTTCCCTGGCACAATTCCGAGGAGAAAAAATGCCTGTAGACTGGGATTTTATCCACTGCTGGTAGATCCGTATGACCGTACACTTCCATACACCTGCAGATTCAGCTACTTCCTTCACACTATGGTCTTTGGCACGCCCAAATGCAGTCACTCCTTTTAGCCAATCATTAACATCTGCTGTGGAGCCATTTTCCACACATGGAAGGAGACATTCCCTGCACTGTACCACCTCTTCCCAATCTATGGATCCCGTCACTCACACCCCGCAGGGATTTATAGACCCATCATCCTCGTACAGCGCCATCTGCAGGAGCCTGAAGGTACTACCACCTTCAACACACTTATTTTTTGTCTGATGAACTTAATACACAGTATGACTGATATTTATTGGACAATTGAAAGTTAATCAAAGGCTACTAGAAAGGCTGGAACATGACCATGCTAACATGCTAATTTAAGCTCAAGAGCATGACCAAAGTCAAATGTGGAAGAATCCCAACAGAGTATCCCAATCACACATTTACAAATTAATATAACTTGATAAGAAAGTTATTTAGTAACGGTTATAAATGATTGTGTAGCTATCGACTACTTCAATATGTATGTATTCAGTAGTTATGATTGTCAGATGTCAGGTCATATGGAGGGGCTTTGGTGCTGGAGGATAATGATATTGCCATCATTATCCTCCTTATCAGCAACAAAGTCTTGAACCCGGAGAGGAGACAATTCCCTCTGCCATCAAGTCAACAATCCTCCCCGCACACTCCTGGAAAAAAACACCATCTGACAGGTCTTTTATCAAGACATCAGACACAAATATCCAATCCCTTTCCAAAGTGACAGTTCTTACCTTTAGACCAGAGCCAGCACCAAACCCCCTCCATATGACCTGGCATCTGATGCGCCAGCGTCAACCCACCTGCACCCAATCAATAATAAATAAGAGCCCTGCCCACACAGCTGCGTGACGGATGCTACCTGAGCATCACCCCGAAGACCAGCCGCGCACGTTCCTCTGCTGCTGATGGGAAAATAAGGCCTGAGCTTTTCACCGCAGGAAGCCATGACCCAGCGTGAACTGCTGGATCTGATAAGCACATGGTTCTGAATAAAGCTGGGTTTTCATTTACAAACAGCTCTGAAAGAGTAATGAAGAGGGTGATGCAACACCCTGAAACGGTACACAATTTAATGCCACTGTGCACTTTGCAAAATGCTCTTTCATGCAGCCATTGTATGCAAATGTCTGCTGACAGGGTATCAAAGGAGAGATTAAAAACTTCCCTGACATTTAGTTCACGATTGTTGACTCTAATATGTTTCTTCAAAGCAGAACTGTTTATTATGCATGTGCATATCTATTTCACTGGCATTACAGTCCAGCTTAAATCTGCACTATGTACGTTGTGGGGATTTGGAGACCCCTCTGGTGGAAAAAGACCCAACAGCCACGATTCTAGACATTCAGTGAGCAGTGATGTCCTCCATGAGTCCTGTTAGTACCAGCACCATTGGCAGACGGCTGCACCATGCAGGACTACATGCACACAGACCGTTACCACGACTGTNTGTTGTTGTTGTTGTTGTTGTTGTTGTTGTTTTTAGACCAAAGTAAAACTACACTATTTACTATTCCAGTTGGGGCTGAGTCTGATTGTAGGGCTGGACCTGGGCTTCCATAAACCAACCATCTCCATTTATTTAATTACCATACAAGCATGATTGCTGAAGCACGCTAGGTAATCCCAAACACATTCAGTGGTGTTGAGGTCTGGACTCTGTAGTGGTCAGTCTGTTGTTCTGGGAACACCAGAAGCTTCTTTCTTTCTTTTGCATTGTCTTCTCACAGTGGAAGGATGGACAGATACACCTGTGGATCTGAAGCAAGAGTGGAGCTTGATTTTCTCTCTCTGAAAAGATGAAAGTACTGTTTATTTGATGGGGCCAGTTTTGGTGGTCTATTGCCGCTTGCACAGTTGTTAGGAGTCCCATTATCTCATAATCATAAACTCCAGTTTAAATTCTGGTTCATGGAAAAGCTTGTTTTTGGGCCATAGTATCCTTTGATGCTACCTTGCTACCTTTCATTATGCAAATGAATTATCTTATATCTCCTCAGACATGTATCTCTCTCTCTCTCTCTCTCTCTCTCTGTATATATATATATATGTATATATGCTTACAGAACTCTTTGAATTATTATGGTACTGACTGGCCCTGCACACTGTTCTGCCCTCCTGTCAAACTCATGCCCAGCCGTGTGTGTGTGTGTGTGTGTGTGTGTATGCAGTGTCTGCACTGGCTTCCGAACAAACAGGCCTGAACAAATCTGAACGTGTGTTTGTTTTAATGCACGTTGCCGTTCCTGCTGCCTAAACAGATTGGAGGCGGCACACACTGATAAATAATTCACCTCTTTGACAGCAGGTTCATGCTCGCATGCACACACACACACACTCACACTCACACACACACACTCACATACATACACTCAAACACCTTTGATGCTTGGCTGCTGTGGCAAAACCACTGGAGTTAACACTCAGCCTGCATAGCGTCCAGGAGTATGATCCTACAAACGTACACACAAACACGTGCTTTGATACAGTATCAGGACGTGAGGTCTCACATATGCCCCTTATACTCTCTCTTACATATAGAACAATCTGAGACCACGTTGAGTTTTCATAATTAAAACCTGGAAATAAACAATAAAGTATTTTAGAATATATATGACAAGTAAAATAAGTTTTTACTCAGTTCAAGCAGATTTGACCATGCTAAGGCCTTTGTACAAAAAGTGACAGTGTTCAGGTTGATTTTCATTACTTATCAGAGTCTTCTGCACACAGCTGCAGAGTCCAGGTCAGGTCAGAGTGGACACTGTCCTTAAAGCAAAACAGAGAATCTGAAATGTTGGAACTGTTTACATATGTGCAGTTTCACTCTGATAGTTATACTGATTTCAGAAACAAATGGAAAATAAAAGCATTAAATTCAGTGGCTCTCAGACTTTGAACTCCACTACAGTATATAGATATAGTGCTCTTACAGGCACCTAAACACTTTGCTTAACACCATTTATCTCAGATTTCTTACATTCCATCAGAAGCACACTTGATCCCTTGGAATCTCCAAATTTACACAAATGAAAGATTGTGTCTCAACAAGGACACTGCTGACTCATCATTGGTCTCTACCTGTGAATCATTACGTCATCAAGAAGTTCATCTTTTCTGGAGAAAGATCCCCTTAATTCAATTACCATTGACCAGACTGTAAATCTGAACATCATGAGTGGGTTAAGGATTTGTGGTCAGATGAGATAATAAAAAAACTGAGCTTTCAAAAAGGCAAACAAAAAAACCTAACACCACCCATTCCTGAACAAACACGGCCCCCAACAGTGAAGTATGGTGGTGGCAGTGTCATGTTGTGGGGATGATGTTCCTCAGTGGGAAGTGGGCTGGATGGATGGAGGGAGCAAACCCGAGGGAGATGATGCAAGACACCCTCCTTCAGTCTCATAACAGACTAAAGACACTAAACAGCACAAAGGCGAACATTCCAAATCAAAGTTATACTACCAAACATTGACCAACACTAAAATCACTACCAAACACTGACCAACACAAAAATCACTACCAAACACTGATCAAAATAAAAATCACTACCAAACACTGATCAAAACAAAAATCACTACCAAACACTGACCAACACAAAAATCACTACCAAACACTGATCAAAACAAAAATCACTACCAAACACTGACCAACACAAAAATCACTACCAAACTCTGACCAACACAAAAATCACTACCAAACACTGACCAACACAAAAATCACTAACACACCAACCCACACAAAAATCACTACCAAACTCTGACCAACACAAAAATCACTACCAAACACTGACCAACACAAAAATCACTACCAAACACTGACCAACACAAAAATCACTACCAAACACTGACCAACACAAAAATCACTACCAAACACTGACCAACACAAAAATCACTACCAAACACTGACCAACACAAAAATCACTACCAAACACTGACCAACACAAAAATCACTACCAAACACTGACCAACACAAAAATCACTACCAAACACTGACCAACACAAAAATCACTAACACACCAACCCACACAAAAATCACTACCAAACTCTGACCAACACAAAAATCACTACCAAACACTGATCAAAACAAAAATCACTACCAAACACTGACCAACACAAAAATCACTACCAAACTCTGACCAACACAAAAATCACTACCAAACACTGACCAACACAAAAATCACTAACACACCAACCCACACAAAAATCACTACCAAACACTGACCAACACAAAAATCACTACCAAACACTGACCAACACAAAAATTACTACCAAACTCTGACCAACACAAAAATTACTACCAAACACTGACCAACACAAAAATCACTACCAAACACTGACCAACACAAAGTCATTTTTGTTTACTGTGTTGTTGTTTACAGTCACTGGGTTTGTGTGAGCCTAACATAGTAATAGTGGCTTTCTGCTGATGTGACAGTAATGTACACACCGACACACCGACCACCACAACACTGTCCCACGTGACAATACGCCACTGTCCTCTCACCTGCATAATACTCATATGTGACTTATCTACTGGTTACTGCAGCTATCTATGAGTCTGTACAGGAATGTAGGTAGTACTCTGCTCTTGTTTGCTCTTTGATGTTTGTGTGATGCTGTAATATATGACTTTCTCTCTGGGATTAATAAAGTTAGTTATCTATCTATCTATCTATCTATCTATCTATCTATCTATCTATCCATCTATCTATCTATCTGTCTATCTATCTATCCATCCATCCATCCATCCATCACTACCAAACAGTCTGCAAGACTGGTAAAAATGTAACAGACTTAAAGTTGTTATTGCAGTACAGTTCTGTTTTACATTCATTATTTGTTTACTGTTTAAACTGTATACTAAAATATAAAATGTGCCAAAACTTTCAAACATGTCACAGCTTATATTTATTCGAAAATTTCTAATATTACATTAGAATAAAATGTACAAATAATTTTAATTAAACTGTAAAGAAATGTGTTGATCATCTCACTTCACTTAGACAATCAGACATGTCATTTGACCGTATTCAGTATATACCTAGTCCCTATATATTTAGTACCTATATGTTATAATTATCTTCTAAATCTAATTTGAACCTGAACTCCGGGGCATGTTTCACCCTTGAAGTATTAAAGCATGAAACACGCAGCTTCTGGGAAAAAGCCCTTCCGCTGCTCTTCAGTTTGTCACTCTGTATATATGGTTTTCTAACATACATGTTTTGTCTTGGAATGATGCATGTTCAGGCTCATATCATAGGCATCGTTACTGTCAGCTGTTTACATTCACACACACACATACACACACACACACATACACATATACGCACATTAACTCACCCACTCCTGAGTGTTTCTGTCCTCTCATGCTCTTTCGCATCTCACTGATGAGTCAAACGCACTCATGCAAGCCAAGCGCAAATGATGAGCTAGGATTCAGAGTGATAGCAGTGTAATATCTCACTGCATTGCCCAAAGCGTTCTCTGTCTGAGTCATGAGCAGCGCACCTACACCTTACTGCTTCTACTGTAGACAGAGAGTAAGCCAGCTCCCAATCAGGGCCTCTATCGCATCTCTCCATTTCCAATGTTCAACACTCCTTCACTATAGCCGTGGCCTTCAGTGATGCCTCCTCAGCAACCTTCCGTAATGAGATGGCAATTTGTCATGAGGACGGGTTTAGTCATTTGGTTCTTGCCTCCTTGTGTTTTCTTCACTTTAGTGGACTCTGTCAACAGAGGGCGCTAGCACTCAATGGAGTGTGGAAGTGCTCTCCAGGTCAAACTTGAACACAGTTGCTAATGTGTCACTCTGGTTCAGCCTGAATGGAGCAAGAAGCATTTCAATAAATATCCCAAGGCTGGCTAAAGCTGTGGCGCTTGTGGTTTTGTGGGAGAAGCTAATGTGCAAAGGGTAAACAATTATTCAGCTTTTATATTCTCACTTAAACCAAAAGAAGAAATACATAAACAGTAAAGTTTCACAATGCCTTTATTGGTTTAGGACTTTTTCATGATGTGCATGAAAGAACAAACAAACAAACAAACAAACAAACAATCACAACAAATCATAACTCAGTGCCGAGTACAGGAGAAATAGTTTTCTCTGGGTGTTTGAATCACAGCCCCGCTCAGTAGTGGCTGGACCAGACCCCCCGACCCCACAGGCCCTTTCGTGTGAAGGGTAAAGCGTGCCCATGTTTAAAGGGGAACAGGCGCTCTGTCGAAGGTCCGGGCAAAATAAATCAGCCCTAAAGAGACACGAGCCGCGAGAGGCTTTACAGACGATGCAGAACAAATGCTATCATTTCATACGGTAGTAACTCATCCTGTAATGACCCTGCACCGCAGCTAGACTTACTCCCGCATCTCATCCCTCCAGGAGAACTACACGGAGGCCTACAAGCACTTGACGTCCTCCTTCTGGATCATTTCCTGGGGGTCTGAGTCGGTCATTTCAGAGTACAGTGCATCTACAGTGTGAAATAAGCCCCACACAGCGTATGAGCTGATAGAGATCTATAGAGATCGGTTCCTTCCAGGCCCCTCAGACACACCGTGGAGAGACGGTTTGTGTCGAAGGATGATTATTGGCAGCAGCTCTCTTTAAAGACCCTCTTCCGGAGCGAAGTGATGGACAGCTCTGTGAAGTAAAATCTGCTCCTGGTACCTGTGTGCCCCCCGAGCGGCTCAGCCGAGCGCTTTGAGTCTGCGGAGTTTCCTGTGTTACGAAAAAGGAGATAATTCATTCATCTAACGGGACCAATAAATTCAAGTATTAACTGCGCCACACCATATAACCGAGCAGAGCTGGGAGAAATGGGAGACAGATGAAGGCTGGAGAAAGAGGGAGAGAGAGGGGCAGGAGAGAGAGAGAGAGAGGGTGGGAGAGAGGGAGAACCAGAAGACCAAAATAAATAGGAAGAAGGGAGAGAGAGTGAAGAGAAAATGAAAACTAGATGGAGTCAATGGCAGAGAAGAGGATATAAAAAATAATAAAAGAGAAAAGAAAAAGAAGAAATGAGAAGAATAGTAGCAGAAAAAACAAGGAAAGAGAAGAAGAAATAAAAAAGAAGTGAACAGAAGAGAGGAAAAGAGGAGCAAAGAGAATAGAGGAGAAGAAAATAGAAGAGAAGAAAAAGGATGATGAGAGAAGAGAAGAGAAGAGAAGAGAAGTGTGGGGCCTGAGGGATACTGGGCTGCTGTGTGGTAAAGTAAGAGAGGAGAAAGGAGGGAAAGAGTGAGAGAGAACGAGTGAGAGGGAGGGATAGAGAGAGCGGGAGAGGCAGAGGGAGGAGGGGAAGGGCTGGGGCTGTGTGTTGCTAACAGGCCTCTAGGGAGTTAGCGCTTGACGGACCATATGGGTAACATAGGAAGAGGCAGAGTGAGAGAGAAAGAGAGAGAGAGAAGGAGAGAGAGAGAAAGAGAGAGAGAAAGAAACAGAGAGGGTGGTGCTAGCCCTCAGGCTGGCAAGGCCCCCCTGCCACAGCTTCAGCTGTTACCCATGAGCCCCGGGGCCTTGGGGATATAGGCACACAACAAAGACGACACCGGGAAGCACAGCACTACCAGGTTACACGGTAAGAGAGGTGCATCAGCCTGGGCTCAGAGAACACCCGCGCCCCCCCCCACCACCACATGACTCTATCTACCTGTCTGGACACAACAGGGTGATGCTACACACGTCTGATGTGACATCATACCGCTAGAGTGCAACCCGCACTACCACTACTATCACTAATCAACTACTACTACAGCTTCATCAAAGAGAGAGTGAGCGTCCGGAGTGTAACGTGGTGATGTGGAACGTCATGCAATACAGTACCAGGGTTCTAAATGGTTCTTTGCTAATATATATATAACTGGAGTCTTCTTAAAGGTAAACAAGCTAATCTGTACTACACTCCTCCTAGCGTGTTACGTCATGCTGGTCAAGTGCTAAAGCCAAACTTGAGAGCGTAAATATGTACCCTGCAGAAAATGAGATCTTATTATACCCTGTCTAGTTAATATATCTTAGAATTCCCATTTTGAGATTGTTTTAAGTGAAGTTTAAGGTTATTTATCTTATTTCCAGATATTTTGTATTTGTTTTAAGTGATTTTAGTAAGCCCAATATTCTCCCTATATTGGCAGATAATTTTGCTTATTAAAAGTAGAAATTTAAGATATATTAACTAGATATAAAATTGCCAAGATCTAATTTTCATGTGTAAAGAGGTTCAGTTGTCAGCTAAATGACTGGTAAAGAATGTTCACATGATCAAGTAGTCTCTTCAGACTTTAACAAGGTTCTTCACGCTCACACAACTCATCTAAAATAGTGTTTCTTTACAGAACCATCAACCCGGAAGGTTTGTTAAGGAGCTGAGAGCCACCTTTACTTTTAAGAATGTGCCAGTAATAAAACCAGAGTCTTCTTAAAGGTAAACAAACAAGCTAATCTGTGCTACACTGCTCCTAGTGTGTTACATCATGCAGGTCAAGTGCTAAAACCTTACTACTAACCAAACCTGAGAACGCAAACATGTGCCCTGCAGAAAATGAGATCTTGGCAAATAGAATTATACTAGAACTAGTTAATATATCTTATGTTAAATTAGAGGTCTTAAAATCTAATGTTTTAAGTTTTTTGAGGTTATTTATCCTATTTTCAGATTTTTAAAATTTGTTTGCCCAGTTTTCACTATATTGGCAGATCATTTTGCTTATTAAACTTAGAAATTTAAGCTATTTTAACTACTAAAATTGCCAAGATCTCGTTTCCATGTGTAAAGGTTGTCAGCTACATGGTGGTATATAACTGGTGTAGAATGTTTACATGATGAAGTCGTCTCTACATCTCATTAATATATCTTAGAATTCTCATTTTGAGATTATTGTAAGCTAATTTTAAGATTAGTTTTCTTATTTTGAAATATTTTTTATTTGTTTTAAGGGATTTTAGTAAGCCCAATTTTCTCACTATATTGGCAAATAATTTTGCTTATTGAAATTAGATATTTGCTTGAAATACACAGGGCAGTGGTGGTCATCCTCTAGTCCTTCATCAGTGGTCACAGGACACTGCCCACAGGACACTGCCCCACATGACGCTGTTGGGTGGATAGTTTTGGTTGGTGGATGATTCTCAGTCCAGCAGTGACACTGCTGTATCTGATCCACTCACACCAGCACAACACACACTAACACACCACCACCGCGTCAGTGTCACTGCACCACCCACATAATACCTGCTCTGTGGTGGTCCTGTGGGGGTCCTGACCATTGAAGAACAGACAGTAAACAAGCTCCAAAAGACTCATGACACATCAGCTAAGCTTTTATCTTTAGCTGAACTAACAATGTATCAGTTTGTTACTATCCATTGCTACAAGTGCTCATGCAAATTAGCAAAGATCTAAGAATTTAAGAATGTTCAAGTTCATGATACCACAAATATGAATTTATGACTGATTAATGGTGAACAAGAAGTGTGTAATAGCCAGTAAGTGCCCTGGCAGAGGACTCTAACACAGAGTTTATGGGAATTCTTTGTGTTAGCCGTGGCAGAATTACACAGGGTGCTGAATGAGGTGATTCAGCAGGTACTTATTCAGACACACATACACTCATGTAGAGCCCTTCCCTGCTTCATCCAGTAGTGTAGCTAGAACAGAATAGGCTCCCAAAATCAGCTTGAATTAATGGGAAACAGACAATGCACTTTGGCTCGTGTGCTTGTTATTGTTATGTCCCAATAAAACCCTACCAAATATGTGCAGTAATGTAGGCTAGTGGTGTTGGGGTTGGGTACTGAACTCGATACTTTTGAGGGTACCGACTGGATGACGTTGGTCCTACCGAGTCCTGGTTTATGTTAAATCAGCTGGTGCCAAATTCCGGTTCAAGCCCAGTATGCATCTCAATCACTAGCCAAAGCAGTCTCAGGCATGTTTACACTCAAAACTTTACAACAACACCGCGTGTGTTTGCATGCATTCAATAATCTGATAATCGCAGAAAATCAGATTTGGTCAGTAATCTGTTCACCACGTTTATATGCACTTGAGTATCAAGAAATTGAGAATCAGATACAGGAAGCTTCAGATCTACATGGGTCACAGTAATCAGATTTCTGCTTTGCAAGCAGCCAGTAAACCTATTTCATCAAGCAGGTAGGTTGGTTTCAGCCGCTCCCAAAGGTGTTTGGTCCCCACCTTGCTGTTGCTGTGTTGAACGCAGGCTTATTTCTGGTACTGGGGTCTGTTTTCGCACATGCACAGAATGAGGAGTCCAAAAGAAACCTGAATAAGAGTATACATCTGATATATATCTGAGCTTAGTCCGACCTAGGAAATCAGAGTATGCTGTTTACATGGCCACTTCAATAATCAGATAACTGCAGAATTCTGATTATGATCATTCATTAAGCGCAATCACTATTTCCATTATTTCCAATGTGAAATGCAAAGCTGGCCACCGCACACGGCAACACACCTAACCTGAGGACACACCTGGTCAAACGCGAAAGAAAGCTAAAGAGTGCACCATATTTGTTAGCCTGCGAGGCAAGTCCCCCTGCAGCAGCTGCACCCAACATTAGCAGCATGCCTGCAGCCAGTGCGAAGATGTTGAAACTTCAGTAGAGGGTAAAACGTTAAGTGAGGCACTGACAACTTCACTGACATCTTCAGTTCATTAATTAGCTAGTCGGGTAACATTAACTTTCTTGGTTGACTTTAACTTTAGCATTTTTGCTAGCAGGACACTGAGCCAATGCCAGGATTGAAATTCCTTTGGGAATTTGGGGAGTTGGGGGCAGGGGTGCGCAATTCAGCATCTCCAGTTCACTTGACTGTATATGTTTGGACTGTGGGAGGAAACCGGAGCACACAGAGGAGGAAACCCACACAGACACGGGGAGAACATGTAGACTCCACACAGAGACAACAGCTCTACCCGCTGCACCTCCATGCTGCTCCATATCAACACGTTTGTTGGAAGAAGTAAGTGAACTGCCTTAAAGTGGATAACACAATTATCAAGACAAAAAGAAAGTCAGTTAAGAGAAAAACATATATGAGTCAGAACTGGTCACAGCGATGGGAACCAGACGTCTGAACTGTCGAATGCCTCTAAAAGATCTATCTATCTATCTATCTATCTATCTATCTATCTATCTATCTATCTATCCTGTTCAGTAGTTGAGGCCTCTGCTTGAAATATAAATGACTTGTCCTCAAAGCCTGTTAACTGGAAATGAAAATGTAAGGGGTATAATAGAGAGATTAACACTACAGGTCCCAGTATGACTTCCCAGCATGCACTGCTCCATAAATGAATACTTAAAGCCCTCCCAGCACTGCTCCGAACAATGCAAATTTATAGAAACAATGCGCTCGGCAAAGCAGGCAGGTATTTCCTGCTGAAGGGGATAATATTAATATCTATTTGGTGTTTGTTCTAATTGAATCTGCACCATTAAACACTCTCCTGACAGCAGATGAACAAACAGTACGGTGGTCTCCCACAGTGTGTGCTATTCCACTGAGGGCGGCCCGATTCTGATGAAGGCTATTGTCATCACAATGGGCCGAGAAACGCACACACACACACCCACACCCACACATACACACACACACACAGACACAGAGCGCTCTCACCTCCCACTGCAGGATTGATGAGTGGATCTTACACACACTGCATCATTTAGAGAAGGTTTCATTTTGAAGAAGCACCTGCAGAGTCCCTGGTCACCCCCACTGGTGGCACACAAACACACACACACACACGCACATGCACACACACACACACACACACACACACAGACACACACACTCACTCAAACACACACACACAAACACACTCACACAAACACACACACACACACACAAACACGCACACACTCACACAAGCACACACACATACACAAACACAGAAAACACACATACACATAAATTCATTTCTTAAAGACCTAAACAAACAACACTGTTTCATGAAGTACTGAAATGATGAAGGGAATTGAGTGAATGAATTCAAATGTATGTACATGGTTTTAAAATATTTCAACACATTCATTCATTCATCTTCTAAGCTGCTCATACTTCTGGATTATGGAGCCTCTATCCCAGCAGTCACTGGTCAGTAGGCAGAAACACCCTGGACAGGCCTCCAGTCCATCACAGGGCAGACACACAGGCATACACTCTCACACCTGGGGGAGGCGGGGTGGGGGGGGAATTCAGCATCTCCAGTTCACCTGACTGCATGTGTTTGGACTGTGGGAGGAAACCGGAGCACACAGAGGAGGAAACCCACACAGACACGGGGAGAACATGTAGACTCCACACAGAGACAACAGCTCTACCCGCTGCACCGCCATGCTGCTCCATATCAACACGTTTGTTGCCAGAAGTAAGTGAACTGTGGATAATACAATTATCAAGACATAAAGAAAGTCAGTTAAGAGAAAAACATATATGAGTCAGAACTGGTCACAGCGATGGGAACCAGACGGCTGAACTGTCGAATGCCTCTAAAAGCTCCATCACAGAAGTTATTATATAACCTGGTTATGAAGACACGGCCTGAATATTAAATGTTGCTCAAAGTGGAATTTTAAGGCATTATTCTACACGTGTAGATTCACTGATTCACTTTTTAATCAATCAAGTCACTAGAATTGTGTTGTGTTTCATTGTGATGTACCATTCGTTCATTCATCCATTTATTCATTTGTCTTCTAAACTCTTTATCCTTCTGGGTTGTGGGGGGTACTGGAATCTATCCCAGTGCTCTTTGGTCAGAAGGCAGGAAACTCCCTGGACAGGCCGCCAGTCATATGATGTACCATTTTACATCAAAATAATCCGGATTGTTTGGATGTTACTGACTAATTTATGCAGGAATCCTGAAAGATCAACTCCCTTTCAATGTGCGGTCAATCTACCAAATTGGTTCAAAGTCTAAACACATTTCAGACTCAAACATATTATTGTTGAGTTGGAATTTGGACTAAAACCATACTCTTCTGAATAGCCATAAACCTTAATTATGTTTATTAAATTAAAATAACAAAACCAATTTGGAAGAAAAAAAAAACTCATTTTGTCATTACCAAAACTACCATTACACTACTTTACCAAATGTTTGGTAGTGACAGTTTTAAATCATTAATCATTTTAAGCATGAGACTTAAAAGCACTAGACTGGCAAAATATCCTGCAGGATCTGTGAGGGTCTGAACGCTTCAAGACCTGCACCCAGGATGAGGCCTACGGCAAAGCCTCTTTATTTCTTATGAACGATCATCATTCAAACTGTACAGCTTATAGAAGAAGGTGGTTGGTGTGCCGCAACGGATAACACCACTTGTCCCTGAGCTACCGCACCCTGTGGGAGATTGGGGTTTGATTCCTGGTGACTATGCTGTGCTACGCCACAAAGAGTCCTTGGGCAAGACTCTTAACACAACATTGGCCTACCTGTAATATGGTTAACCTTGTAAGTCGCTCTGGATAAGAGCGTCAGCTGAATGCCATAAACGTAATAGAAGATCAAATTTTGTTTAGCCGTTTGGGTCTTTCTGGCAGAACGAATTCTCTTTGTGTTGTGGTGGTGAAATGAAATTATGTCTTTATGAATACAGGTGTTCATTTAAATATGTAACTCATGACAAATCAAAATTTTTCAACATCCATGTAAATAAAAATAAAATGTATTTTAAATAAATAAATTTGAAAAACCTGATATTTACCTGCCAACTGCAAAACACTCTATAAATTACATTGTGTATATATTTAGTTTATCTCAGCTAACATCTTGAGTTTGAACAGGTTGTAACAATCCTTGTAAATATCTAAAGTTATGTTTAATTGTTTCATATATATATATATATATATATTTCATATGTGTGTGTGTGTGTGTGTATGTATGTATATATACAGCTCTGGAAATAAATAAGAGTCCACTCCAGTTTCTTCTTAAATCAGCATCTCCACATGTACAGCAGGTTCTTAGTGAGGAACAGAAGGTTGGGTTCTAGCTTTACTGGCAGATACAGTGAGCGTCTGGTTCATAAGAACAAGGTCAAGCAGCAAACACACAGGACAACACAGCTACAGACTGGCAGAGGGCCAAAACCCCTCTCTACTGACCGTGATGAGCGCCACCTCATTCCAATGTCCCTTAACCACCGTAAGATGACCTCAAGTGACCTACAGAGAGACTGGCGAGCGGTGGCTGGGGTGAAATGCACAGCGAGCATGGTTCTAAAAACAGGCTTCTGGAGGGTCATTAGTGATTTTCTAAATAAACAGATTTAAATACAATATTTGATCTGGAATTTGGGAGACGTGTTTCCAGTAGTGTATA
>CM067484.1:719480-736832 GCA_034552555.1 Semaprochilodus insignis | reverse complement strand
TTAACTCCTGCAGGCTAATTAAAGTGTCGGAGGGAGCGAACACGGTGTGTGTGACAACACAATGAAAGACTGAAGTGGGGAGGAGGGAAACGAGGAGACAGCGAAGGCCCAAATCACAACAATGCCCAGCGCTGCCTCCATCTACCATATGCTGTCGTTTGTTCACTCAAATCCCCTGGAAGAAGCAGTGATTGCAGGCCAGGCAGCAGAGGACTGGCCGCTTCCTCTGTGACCGCGTCCCTTAAGCCTGATCCACCAACTCCCAAAGGCTTTCTCACAGCTATTGTTTAAACACGACATCTCTCTGACGATTACATCTCGCTTTCCGTAACCATGATGCACAAGTTTCATCCACAGGACCATCCATCATGACACGGTCACACAGCTGGGCCGCTGGCGTGTCTGAGTGGCATAGAGAACGTAAACATCACAACAACAAAGGTTTAATAATGACCCCGACAATTCATCAGTCAAAACCAGGAGTTCTTTGTTTGTTCCTGGACTCGCACCTTTACCAGCATTCCCAAAACAGTTCCTGGCCTGGACGTACACTTCTACAAAAACCTTAAAAAGACCTAATCCTAAACTTAACCTTAACTTCAACCCAACACCTAAACCTAACATTGACTTCAGCGCAAATCTGAAACCTAATCCTAAACTTAACCTTAACTTCAACCCAACACCTAAACCTCATTCTAAACTTAACCTTAACTTCAGCCCAACACCTAAACACAATCCTAAATTACACTTTAACTTCAGCCCAACAACTAAACCTAATCCTAAACCTAACCTTAACTTTAGCCCAAAGCCTAAACCTAATCCTAAACTTATCCTTAGCTTCAGCCACAAACCTAAACCTAATCCTAAACATAACCTTAACATTAACCCAAAACCTAAACCTAATACTAAATTTAGCCTTAATTTCAGACCAAGGCCTAATCCTAAATTAGCCTTAACTTCAGACCAAAACCTAATCTACACCTCAACTCAAGTCCTAAATCCAATCCTAAACCTAACCTAAACCCCCAGGTGTCCCAATGACAACAGTGAGCATGTGCAGTAGACCTAACAGCACAAGCCAATGTGGCGGTGTGTTTACCTGGGAGAGCTCTACTTCTGCAGCTTGCATCAGTGCAGGCCTGTGGTGTCAGGTATTCCCAGAAGCAGACGGCCCGCTTTGGTGAGCTTGTATTCATCCAGACAATATGGAATATGGCTCACATGCAAGACGTGTGTGGTGTAGGCTGAACCGTTTGGCTTACGTTGTTGTAACGTAACCAGAATATGTAAATAATTAGGTCCACCCTTTAATTAATCTGAATCCTAATTAGAGGTGGTAGCCAGGTAACTGTATCAGGCGGATATCAGCGAAGTTATTGGATCTGTTGTTGGTAATAAAAGACTGAATCTGATCCAGTCCGGTAACCACTCATCTTACAAGGCCCTCATCGTAAGTGAACCTGTAAAGTGGTTGGTACAGGAAGATTAACTGTGTCAGTAGCGACTGATATTCAGGGTTTACTATGGGTGTCAGTATTAGTTGTGCATTCTGAGATGCTTCTCTGGTCACCACAGTGATACAGAGTGGTTTTCTGGTTACCTATAGCCTTTCTGTCAGCGCCAGAACCAGTCCGGCTAATCAAGTCAAGTCGCTTTACAGAGAATCTGGGTCCAATGCACCCAGTGAGCAAGCCAAGGACGACAGAGCAAGAGGAAGAACCCTTGAGAGGAACCAAGACTCAAAATCTCTGAGTCTCATCAATAAGGCGTTTCCATCTGCAGAACTGAATCTAGATGTTCTTTCTTCATTGCACCATTCTGAGTGATCTCTGGAGTGGTCACCAGCCGTCCTCCTGGAGATCTACTGTTATGCAGGGTTTAGCTCCAACCTGCACAGTGTGTGAAATACCCCCTGGAATTTGGGAGGGGGAAGTGGGTCCCATGTTGGTTCACTAATCCAGTGTTGGCTGCCTGCTGATTCACTTGCCATAGCGGCACTGATACGAGCTTCAGCAGCAACAAACTGTCTGGTCTAACAGTTCTTCTTCTGGAACTGACATCTTAGACGTCATCTCACGTTTGTCCTCAGGTTGGGAACTAAGTAGCAAACCGCTCGCTCCACCGATCTCCTGGGAAAACTGGGCAGGTTTTCAGATTTATGAATGTGCTACAGTTCACAGTTACTAGGCTATGAAGGACCAATTGGCTGAACCAGTTTGCTACAGTGCCACCTTGAGGCAGTCCAGTGTTGGAGCTCTAGGTAGTTCTGAAAACCAAAGACAGAAGCTTGTGGGCGAAGCAGCTAGACAATGACAGCATAACAGCAGTTTATTTTTAGCCCCATAAATCTGATTTTGAGATTTTCAGGGAGTCAAAGAGGTTAATTAGGGGGTCCAGGATCCTATTCACAGCTTGATCCTGCATCATAAACGCTGCCTCCACCTTACCTAACACGGATGCACCTGATCCAGGTAATGAATGACTCCTGCAGTAGTTAATTAGCTGGAGCAGGTGTGGCAGATTGCAGTTGGAACTGGACTCAGCAGGAAGGTAGATCTCTGGGACCTGGGCTGGTGGCCACTGCTCTAGAGACTGTTGTACCTGAAAATCCCAGGAGCGAGCAAATTTTAGTTAGCTAGCTGACCACAGAAAACTGATTAATGGATTGGGAGAATAAAAATACACTAGAAATAAATACTGAGTCGTTCACCGTGGTGCGTCTTTGCCAAGTAAGTTGAGAAAAGGTTCTAATGGATTAACTAAACAACATGGACAATTTGACCCATCATAGAATGAAACAGAATAGAAATGCTCCCAAGTTGAGTCATCAAGCAGGGAGTGCATTTGAGTGGGTTGAATAGCCATTAAGGTCCTTTAGATTACTAATAACAAATACACTGATCAACAAATAGCTGCACCCAGAAGGAATTAACTGGAATGGAACTTGGTGTGTAGGTTTGACATTGCGAGACATACCAATGATTCAAGTTTCACGCTCGGACACTCATGTGCCGTAAGCAGGGATGGGTCTTATCTCTGTACCTGACTGACCCAACAGACACGATTACAGACATCCAGCGAGCAGTGATGTCCTCCATGAGTCATCCTGTTAGTGCAGCACCATTGGCAGACGGCTGCACCACGCAGGACTACATGCACACAGACCGCTACCACGACTGTCCTTAATACCACATCACCGTCACCAAAGACTGCAATGGTGTCGTGCCAGACTGTCATGTGACTCAGAATGGCAGCGGGTCATCTTCAGTGACGAGTCCCGCTTTTGTCTTGGTGGAGACGACCAACGAATCCGTGTGTGGAGGCACCATGGTCAGCACCAAGATGAACGGCTTGTAGTCACGCGTCACACATCCAGAAGGCCTGGTGTCACTCCACCTCCACCCCTACCGCACCATCTGCAGGAACTGTGTGAGGATATTCAAGCTGCATGGGATGGATTATCACAGGACACCATTAGGAACCTCTACAGCTCCATGCCGAGACGGCTGGCGTGTTGGGTTAGCAAACACGGCAGCCCGACGCCATACTGAGAGGCACTACTTCTGTATGTGTAGCTCAATAAATATTGATCATATCAGTCTAAATTTATCATCAGTTATTGATCCTGGTAACCTTTATCTTCCTTCCCAACAGACCTGCAATCCCACACCTCCTTCTGGGTGCAGCTGTTCTTTTAGTACCACACCACAGCTCCTCCTCTGGCTTTGACAGAGACTATACCTCTTGGTTAATATCACACAGGGAAACTGTGTCTGTGTTTATTAATCTTTCAGATTCAGAACGTTTTACTAATTCTCATATCTCAGATCCTGTCGGGGTATACTATTTTGTCTGATTATGATTTCAGCCAACATGGTCTACAAAGTGTCCTGCTCATGTCCCACAATTCCCCATGTTTTCTTTTGTGTGTTAGCCCCCAAATAAACGTCCAAGCCTCTCAGTCCACATGACGTTAGGAGACCATTAAATGTCTTGAACTGAAATGCAGCTGAGGCAATGGTATGTCATACAGAGTTCAAACAAGGGCTGCTAGCTTGCTCTGAGCTAGAGGCTTCAGGGTCTGCTTCTCTGAACTGGGTCCAGGGAGGGTTAGTAAGGCCTAGAAGACCTAATTTTGATTTTGCGTAAATGTGGTAGAGTTAAAGTAGAGGCTAGCGCAGAAAGACACAACCAGCCCATGTAAAGTCCATATACCAATGAGTGGTATTTAATTAGCATTTATCATGTTATTTGATTTTTTATCAATTTAATTAGTGTGTGTTTTTGTTGATCCTACCGACATCCTCATAATGCTGTGGAAATGAAAGGCTGTTCTATAAGTCTTTTACTTTCCTTATTCACCAGTTCTACACACGCTCAAATGAGATGTGAGCTCAGTTTAATGATGCCACACATTTCAGGTCAACTTGAATGATCATCATAATCCGAATATGTCATCTCAAAAATGCATTCTATTTTTTTGCAGGCCCCTGTATTTACAATCAAACATCCGCTTCAGTTCAATTTCTGTATACATGATGAAGATAAGGGGACAATAAACGAGTCTCATCAGTGATGTTCTGGGGGTGTTTAATTATGTGGAAATGGGGTCTTTGTTTGAGGTGACAGTAAATGTGAACCACAGGGCCTACACTGACCTGCTGGACAACCTGGTTTATCCTTTTGCTCATCATCTTACCGAGGAACATAACATTCCTATCCCTGTATTCCAAGATGAGTGTTCACAGGGCTGCAGATGTGACTGAGTGGCATTATAAACATTCAGGAGCATTCACACATCTGGACCATGAAATCCCCTGATTTGAATCCTCTTGGAAATAGGTGGGAGTTACCTGGAACAACCAGTCAGGGAAGGCATCCACCAAATCTGGACCAACTGACCAATTCCTTGCTGCAGGAGTGTCTGAACATTAACGTGGCCCGTTCGTGGGGGTATTACACGCTATTACGTTTTAGTCATAGGTGGCAAATTTTCTGTCTGGTGAGTTGCAGGTGGCACTGCACGAGGATGGTGGAGCTATAAATACCTGTGGGGTGTGAGTGGCGGGATCCATATATTGGGAAGAGGTGCTACAGTGCAGGGAATGTCTCGTTCCATGTGTGGAAAATGGCTCCAGAGCAGATGTTAATGATGGGCTAAAAGGAGTGACTGCATCTGGGCGTGTCAAAGACCATAGTGTGAAGGAAGTAGCTGAATCTGCAGATCTGGACCAACTGACCAATTCTTTGATGTAAGAGTGTCTGAACATTGATGTGGCCTACATCCAGTAACTTGTCCAGTCCATGCCAAATCCAGTCACAGCTGTTTTTGGTGCTGGTGGAGGTATTACAGGCTATTAGGTGCGGTTCAGTCACAGGTGACTAATTATTTTGTCTGGTGAGCTTACTTACTTACACAATCATTATTGCTGGATCTTCTGTAGATATTCCAGACGTAGCCCAGCCACTCTTTCCAAAAAGACATTGGCTGTTCAATACAAATCCCAAGATGAGATCAATGTTCAACTGCTGACTCCATAATCTCCCTTCCATAAGCTGATCTCTGAACAGCAGACTCAACCTGTAATCAAGCCCTCTGGTTTTGAGGCAGGTCTGGAGACAGATCCCCGCGAGCACTCAATTCCCTCGCCTCACATTCTCGTTCCCACAGCCCTCCCCCGGCTGAGTGCGCTTGTCAACACCAGAACACATGTTCTATGTTAGAGCTGTGTTTAACAGTGAGAGTCTGGTTCCACGGGAGCCACCAGAAGCCCTCTAACAGACAAAGGAAGAAGGTGGGAATCCCTGGAAGAAACCATGCCCTGTAATCCTGTTGCTTGATTTCATGGAGTTTAACCCAGACTCCGTCTCCTGAATGGAGGGTCTAATTTTCTAATCCTCAACCAGGCGCCAAGTCTCCACGTCCGCGATGAGACATTCAGGAATCAAACGGAACCTTGGAGATTTGGGTCTCAATGTCAAAGTCAGGTGGTGTCCAGTGAAATCAAGCTGAAAGGATAGCGATCAATGAGAGCTGTTCAATTACAGACGGACGCAGGTCCAAAGGTGGTCCTCATTAAGTTCAGCCCGGAACGGAAACTTTGAAGCTTTTTCAGTTTCAGGTTAATTTTACATGCAAGTTTTTCAGTCATTATTTCCAGTGCCGTTCCTCGCAACGAGCTTTCCCCAAAGCTCCTCTCCGGGTCCGCAAGCGCAGAAAGCGACAAAGAGTGGGGAAAGGTCACCGAATTTCACCCAAGCCTGCAAACTCGACTCCTACCACTTCCTAAGGCCACACGGCACAAGACAAGGAGGTGGGGAAAAGACGAAAACAAGAAGGCCTATCAATGAGATGCACTAGAGCTGCGAACAGAAAGAGCGGGGAGAAATTAAACTGTTTTAATGAGGAAAGGTAAACGGCGGAGACGGCTCTTTAGAATAACACACTTTGAACACTTCACACAGCGGCGTCGCAGCCGAGCCATTAGTCTTCTGTCGGTTTGCAGCAGTGGAACACAGGCAGCCAGTTTCACTGGGAGCTATGTTTTAACAATGGCGGTGATTAATACAGAGAGCTCGCGCTTTGAAACGGCTCTTGAAAGTCTCAATTTCCTCCTGAACGTAACTTACAGTCAAAGATCATTATGAGCCATTTCTAAGCCACTAGGATCTGTCTGATGTAAACATCATTAGGGGAACGTCTTTGAGAAGGTGATTAATGTAAATTCCTCAATTAAAAGAGAAGGTTATTTAAAAATGCTAAACGGGAATGTTCTCACGTTATCCAGTTCTATTCCAGTATGCTCAGTGGATGGTTCTTTAGAGAACGCTTCTTTGGCAAATGAAAGAAACTCTATATGATGCAATTGTTCTGGCTTTGCATGGCGACGAGGTCATGCAACTTTAGTGGCTTGAAATTTTTGCATGAGCTTAAATTGCATGGTGTAAAGCATCCTGCAGCTCAGAAAGCATCTCAATAAAGATGTTTGGCTGTTTAATTAATCAAAACAGCAATGCATCACACGATCCTGCCATTTATAACAGTTGACTTCACTAAATTAATGGACACCCATGGTAGATGGTTTATTGGGTGGCTTAGAAAGGGACCCACCTGATCGAGTGCATGCAAGGTTTTGTCAGTCACCTGAGACGGCTAACCAATATGTGTTTCTTGAAGCTAACAGTTTTGAAAGCAGCTAGCTAACAGGAACATCTGCTTATTTATCAACAACTGGAAGCAGAGATGTGAGATACACCTTAAACAACATGAGCTCACAGTGGAGTAAACTCAGTGTTAAGTGTAACATTCATTGCTTTTCTGTTGCTGTCAAGTTGCACTGAAATTAGATTGCATGCAACTCACAATATGCAACTAGCAACGCACAACTTCATACTTTCTGGAGTCGACTCTGACTTTCAACTCCTGCCATTGAAATCAATGGAATCGACTCCTCAACTCCACAACTCCACCAATTCAACCAAGATAGCATGAAGAGATGATGATAACGAGATACAACAGATAGTCAAACTGCAGTTTAGCCACTTTTGAAATCGCAATATGATGACAGTTTGTGGTGTGCCGTGCCGGAATGTAACTGCAGCACTGTTCAAGGTGGACCGGAAATTTGTATCATTGTGTATTGATTCCCAAATCATGAAGATAATGAAGATCTGTGGAGCAGGACGTATTGAGATCGTTTCTGTGAACAGGGTTTGTGGTCACACTAGCTGGTGAGCAGCGCTGGCGTTAAAGCTGGTAATTGCACAAACTTGCTACGCAAACTCAATGCTTTTGGACTCACCTCCTACAGAACGTCCCTCGAGCCGATTACAGTGACATAACACGGAGTCAAAGAGTCAACTCCAAGCATTCAGACTCTTGAAGTCAGTGCTTCTTTTGGAATTGATTCCCCGTTACTACATGCAACTGACAGCCCCTTTCCACCAACATGTTGGTCCACCAACGTTTGAGTTCGTGCACCTAATTTTAAACCGCATGGAGCATTTCCACCAAAGATAAAACTGGTTTGGAACCCAAAAAGTTCTGGAACCAAGGACGGCTTGAACTAAAGGATAGTAGGTTCTTCAGTATGAACTGGGACAACATCTCTGAGCGTGTCAGTTGTTGAGGACAGAGACGGCAACAATGGTGCCACCCAGTGGTCTGCTGGAGAACCTCTTCTACGTCTTCTTATCTCCAGTAGTTGATCCGTGCTGCTTTCTGGATATAAACAAACATCTGGAATAACAGCCCAAACACTCGCAGGTCATCTATACGCTCCGCCATCTTGGTACTACTGTCTACTACCGCTGTGCAGTGCCCCCTGTTGGTGTTGTATCCTTTGATGTTCCCTGGTTACAATAAAAACTGGGTGCAAATGCAGACTGGTTCCCTAAATAGCACCAAGGTTCTAGAAAGCCTCGACGGAACTAGTTCAAGGACCAGGGTTATCAAAGAGCTCTTTGTGGGACCTTATTTTAACAACTTCTGAGGAGAATTTCCTGTAGACTGGGATTTTTGCGACTACACACCACTATACCACTACACCCTACTACACACCATTACAAACCACTACACCACTACAAACCACTACACACACTACACCCTACTACACACCATTACAAACCACTACTCCACTACACCCTACTACACACCATTACAAACCACTACATCACTACAAACCACTACACACACTACACCCTACTACACACCATTACACCACTACAAACCACTACACCCTACTACACACCACTACACCACTACAAACCACTACACACCACTACAAACTACTACACCACTACACACCACTACAAACTACTATACCTCTACACACCACTACAAACTACTACACCACTACAAACTACTACACCGCTACACACCACTACACCTCTCTACACACCACTACACACTACTACACACCACAGTAGTAGTGGTAGTCCCAGCCTAATTATAGATTTTTCCTAAACTTTCCAGTTGATGGAATCTCATGATCCACCACATCCATGGAGCAAATATAAGCATTGTATTCCTCCAGTCGGAACCAAGAAACTTTTCCAAACTATCCCATTCCTTCTCCTCCCTCCCCCTCACTGTTTCCTTTTTTTCCTGGACATGGAGCTGGGCAGGAAGTCCCTCTAGCCTCTGCGAGCCCTTTGGATAAAGGGTGGGATCTGCCAGCGATCCTGCTTGATCTTTTGAGCTGGGGGATGAGGTCAGCTGTGGTGTGAAGACCACAAATTGAGACAACTATCTGACACCTCTGATCCGGCAGTCACACGGCACGGCCCAAGGAGCCGCGCTCGGTCCGAGCATCTAGAAAACGGAGCTCTCTGTCCGTGTAGCGGTGGGAAGTTTTATGCAGTTTGGGAGGTGCAGAGACAACAATGAGCCTCGTCTGGTTGTGTTGGAACGTCGAGGCCAGTGACGAAGCCTTTCCAGAAACAGGCCTTAATTTTCCAAGACATTCCCATTACAACTCATTCGGCTCTTGAGGAAGCAAAGTTAACTTTCTTACCCAGAGGCCATCTTGATTTGGTGTTTGGTGTGTTATGGTTGAAGTAAGCATGTACATATGTGTGTGTGTGCGTGTGTCAGTGTTTCCTCAGCTTCAGTTTGTGGTGTATTTCTGTCCCAGTGAGGCCGGTTGCTAGGCAACTTGCGTACACAGGGAGCGGCTGCTGTTGGCGTCCCTGAACTGTGCCGAGAGAGAGCGACTAGATGAGGGAAAGAGGGAGGGAGAGAGAGGGAGAGCTCCTTAAGGTTTCTCTCCTCAGATACAAGGGGAATAATAAGAGTGGGTTGTTGATGTGCTCCGAAAGAATGTCTCTTGTCCTTAGTTAGCGGACTAGCCTGTTAGCAAACATCAACTGCCTAAAAAGTAGAAGCTGATAGGAAAGTACAGTAGAGCCAGCAGAGCCGAATACATCCAGCAGTATGCTAATCTAACCTACTGCATGTGTTATCTGCCGAACTTGTTGAGTGACTCCTCTGATAGCCATCAGTCTCGTCTAGATGTGAGAGCAGCAGTGACGACAGAGTAACCGAACGTCAATCACACCTCGGTGCTCTGGATCTCTTGTCTCTGCTTGTTTTCTTCCTGCTCCACTCTGATCCTTGGGGATCTTAGACTAACCAGCATGGCCCTGGGCTTGCTTTCAGGGGCGAAGGGTATGGACTACTGCTGTTGTTTTGCAACAGAGCTCACACACAAAAGTTGAATTGGATTAGCAAGTTTACAGAGCAGATGGAGTCTCTATGCCTTGGCTTGGTCAGCTTCAAATCCTGGTGCACAAATGCCTATAAAAATATGGTTATTTTGGTTCATAGGGTGTTATTTTATTTAACTGTTGATTACTGCTGTTGATTAGCCAGATAAAAATATATATGTATACACACACATACCTCCTTAATAGAACAGCTGCACCCTGAATTGGGATTGCTGTGCTATTGGGAAGGAAAATAAAGGTTCAATAAATGATGATAAATTTAGACTGATATGATCAATATTTATTGAACTACACATACAGAAGTCTGTCTCTCAGTATGGCGTTGGGCCGCCGTGTTTGCTAACCCAACATGCCAGACGCCTCGGAGAGGTTCCTAATGGTGTCCTGTGATAATCCATCCCATGCAGCTTGAATATCCTCACACAGTTCCTGCAGAACCGTTCATCTTGGCGCTGACCACGGTGCCTCCACACACGGATTCGTTGGTCGTCTCCACCGAGACAAAAGAGTCACTGAAGATGACCCGCTGTCATTCTGAGTCACTCCATGACAGTCTGGCATGACACCATATTGCAGTATTTGGTGACGGTGACGTGGTGTTAAGGGCAGTCGTCGTAACGGTCTGTGTGCATGTAGTCCTGCGTCGTGCAGCTGTCTGCTAATGGTGCTGACACTAACAGGATGACCCAAGAAAAGCAATCGTGGCTGTTGAGTCTGTCAGGTACGGTGATAAGGCCCGTCCTTGCTTATATCACATGCGCGGTTGAGCGTGAAACTTGAATCAGTAGCATGTCTCACAAACCTACCCACCAAGTTTCATTCCTGTCCACTGATTCCTTCCGGGTGCAGCTGTTTGCGCAGCTATTCATTTGATGATGAGTGTATTTAGCATACTAAGTATTTGTATGAAGACCTAATTGCTTGCATTTGTGGCTAACTTTATTGGCTGGTTAGCATGCTGGGTAACCTAGCTAGACTATAGAGTGACCTAACTCAACAGAGACCCCAACAATATCGCTACTTTCTTACACACTTCATTTTATATATATACACATTTTGTATATGTACAAAGACGCATCATATAAACTGGGGAAAGAAGAAACAGCGGTTATGAGCCTCTCCTCCGTGTTTACCACCACACTGCTGAGAACTGGAACCAAATGCTGGTAGGAACAAAAAGCTCGGTGAGCAGAAGCTGCCGGGACCTCAGACTCACGTGTCTACAAATGGCGAGAAGGATTTGATAGAGCCAATCATTTAGAACACCACTTGACTGTGTCATAATTAATTTGCAAGTTGTGAAATTCTCAACTCGATTTGTCGCTTGTCGCCCTGTCACCATGTTGCTTGTCGCTAAATAGCGGCTCCTATGTACTCATAGGAAATGAGAGTGGTTGCTTGTTGCTCTGATGCCTGCTAGTGTGAACGTGGGAGTAGACCATCTTCAAGGTGAAGACCTCTCTCTGCAAACAACCCAGGAAGCTTTGAAGGCCAGAAATGTTCTCAGTTGTGAATAGGTAGCATATTCATACAGCTGAAGACCACCAGTCACCAGTGTCCCACAAGTGGCCGTCCCAGGTAGCCACGCAGCTATGATGCAGCATAGCTTAGGCAGCCAGCCCAAAAGGCATGTAGCTCCGGTGTAGCGTTGCTCATGTATGCAGCCAAACCCTAACAATCCAGGCAACTTCATAGCTGCAATGCAGCGTCACCCAGCCAGCTGGCCCAAGCAGTCATGTAGCTGCAATGTAGCCTTGAACAGGTGCCCGGTCCAGGCAGGCTCATAGCTAAGATACGCCGTCACCTAACTGGCTGCATCTTAGCGCTAACGTAGCATCGCGTGAACAGCAGAGCCTTGGAGCCGCGGGCGGAAAAACACTTTTCCGCTCTCAATGGATGTGACGCCAAACATTAAAACAATGTACACAAAGAAGACAAAGCACATGGAATGAGTGCAAGAAATACAGGACCAACCTAGCTGCATTAGCTGGTAGCGACAAAGGCATCAGTTACTACGTAGCTGCCCTGGTGACGTGGCCTTCAGACGGAGGCCTGGATACTTGGATCTGACCCTCCAAGTATCACCCTCATCTCTCTGCCCAGTGACGTTTCACAACTCCTTGGTGCTCTTCTTGAATCCCAGCACTTCCATCCCTCTGGATTAGACACTGTTGTCCTTTGTCACGTTGCGAATGAGACTTTGCAATCCGATTTGAGCGTCCAGACAGGCACATCCGTAAAAATCAGACTGGAATTGCATTTCAGTCCACCTTCAATTGTGGATTGGATTTTATACAGATGAGCTTTCATGTGGGTTTTCTGCTGTCCAGACTATCAAAAATCAATCTGGATATGCCAAAAATCAGATTTGGGCTGGCAGTGACTACAGTGACTCGCTATCGCCTCTTCTGGTACAAAGTGGTATTGCGAGACAGCCTGGGCTGGGGCTAGCTTGTCAGCATGCTAACTTCAGTAGGTATCTCTGCAGTATGATACATAGACGTCTTTCAAGTTCCGTCAGGAATGTCATTTCCTCATATTTTGTGATTTTAGAGAATTTGGGAATGCTTAAAAATGAAATTCCTACATATTGCACCCTTAATAGTTCAAAAACAGCAGTAATTAAATATCCATTGATGATAGCATTACCGAATGAACTAGTTCACTAAAATGCAAAACATCATCATCATGACTGGAATACCAAACCGTGTAAAGTGGATTTGAGTGTGTCTTAATCACAGTAATAATATATTTCATTTCAAGTGCCTTTCTAAGCACCAAGGACACTGTTAAATCAAAACGAATAAAAACATAATAAAGACATTTAAAAAAATGACTCCTGTAGAGAAAGCAATTACCCACGAGCCTGACCCGCGTGTGCACCAGTTTAACAGCGTTTATCTGGTGCGGAATCTGAGCTGTATGTTTACAGCACTTCTTTTTCAGGAGTTCCACCGTTCCATCCAAATTTGATACGAAATATTTCCTGTCCTGCCGGATTTCCTAAGAAAACATCTCCTTCATAGCCGGCTCGGTAATTTGAATGAATTTTTGAAGCAGGGAAAAAAAAGAAGTCCCAGCTCGCTTTACAAGATGTGCAGAAACATTTGATTGGAATGCCGTAGCTAAATCTCAGCAGACAGAGCAATACCCCAAGCAAATTAACCCATTAGCCCGAGACAGGGTTTCCAACACGCACTTTATGATCAGCTCCTATTAGAGCCTGCCAGCAGAGGAGCCCTTTGAAAGAGAGCCACTCAACGCACTGGCTTCTGCAAAGCATCCCAAGCAGCTGCTTAACCGTGAAGCCCAGGGTGCTCTCCAGAACGACACAGGGTCTACATTCTTCCTCAAAAACGAGCTTCCCCGTCCGCCGGGCCGCCTCATCTCTCTGCAGCTTGTTTGGAAACTGGATGATGTATTAGCTGAATGAAATGACTCACGCTCATGTGGCGGCTGAGATGCATGACTAAGACGGCTGAATGGCTCTGGATTTCAGATGAAGGTGCTTGAGTCTGGTTTAGACTCTGAACCACAGGCTGGCTTTGTCTAAAGGAAATATGGACATACGGTTCTGTGGAGAAGTTTAACCTTATGTGGACTTGTTATATATTCTTGGATCCCGGCAATTCCATTGCTCTGGATTTGATATCATTGTTGCTGTAGTTTGTCATGATGTGAATGACCCAAAAGACACTTTGAAATCGTCCAGACTGAGACGCATCCGTAAAAATTCATTTGGAATTGCCATTTCAAACCACCTTCAAAGGTGGTTTGGATCTGATTTGTAAAAAATCGGATTTTATGTGTTTTCAGAAATTTCAGACATCAATCTGGATACAAGCTTGACAAAAATTGGATTTGGGCTGGCAGTCTGAACACAGCCAGGATTTTCCAACTTTAACTAACTAATCTCAGGTTTGGAAAATATCCTAGTAGATTTATTTTAAAATTTGCATTTGATGTATTCAACTTGCAGAAAAAAGTGTGTAGAGGACTATATATATAGTATATGGACTTTAATAATCACTCTCACATTACATATCATTTACTGATATTTTGTTTTAGTTTTTTCTGCCAAAATTAGGTCATGTGTGGTCACTGTGTGGGTTCATGTACCAAAATCAGAGTTAATATGGTATTCTGCAGTCCCGACTTTCAGAAATCAATCTGGATACAATCTGGAAATGCCAAAAATTTAGGCTGGCAGTCTGAACACAGCCAAGATTTCCAAATGAAACTAACTTCTAAAACAGAACTTTTTCCATCCATTGTGTGGGTTTGTGTATCAAAATCAGATTTCATGTGGCTCTTCACTCTCCAGACCATCAAAAATCAATCTGGATATGGCAAAAATCGGATTTGGGCTGGCAGTTTGAACATAGCCAAAACTGTCCAAATGAAACTAACTGCTAAAACAGAACTTTGAAGGTTTAGAGAATATCCCTGTAGATATATTTGCAAAAACAAGTCCCTAAGAAAGAATGGAAGAATGGATTAACACTGAAAGAATGTGTTCAGCTTATGGAGCTTCTGGAGTTATATGGACTTTATTATTATATGGACATTAAAAGTTCTTCACTCTCACATATCCATATGTTACATGTAATTTAATTATATATGTATATACATATATATATATATATATATACACATTTAAAACTGAGACCTAATCTAATGATCGTGTGAGTTCATGTACCAAAAGCAGGCAAAATGACAGAGAAAATGAGCTCTGTTCTGATTGGTTTTCCTGTATTGTGCTTCATTCAAAAAGCAGTCTCGGCTGAAATACTCCTTATAACGTCGACCTCATTGTGCTGGGCTAAACTGCTGGAGTTATTCCTGCAGCTTCATTTCCATAGTCTAAATGGAGTGAATGATGTGTTTCAGACCGTGTGTTTACATCCTACGTCACACACTGGTATTCCAACAAAGCAAGGAAAAACTGTTTTTCCAAGATATGGCTTAAAGGAATCAGACTTGGTTCTATGGAGGTGCTGCAAAGGGCCCTTTGCAGGTTGTAGCATCAACGTCAGCCAGCATCTCTTCGCTGGACTGTGCCGCGGAAGGAACACAGTCCGATCCAGAAGTTAAACGAGTCATTAGGAGCTGAAGTAGGTCTGGCAGTGGCACAGGCTGTAATGAAAGGCCTCCACTAGACCTGGTCATGAAGGAAGCATTTAAGGCAGACTGCTAGGCTGTAGGTAACCCCTGTTCCTGTGAGTCAGAATCCTCTGAAGGTCTTGTCGTCGGTCTGGCTCACAGTAAGTTTATTCAAGCCACTGTTGCCAGAGGCGCCCTCCTCGGGGCTCCATAGTAAAGTGGCCCAGCCTCGGAGGTTCGGAGCAGAGTTGAATTTTTGGGAGGTTCTGCGCTCGGCTTGTCAAGATCTATTACTGTTAGTTCAACAATGAGAATGAAAAGAGGGATTTCTGATGGAGAACGGGATGTCAGGAAAGACTAAGGCAGGTGTACGTGTGTGTGTGTGTGTGTGCGTGTTTGTGTGTGGTGCTGGAGAGAGAGTGGAGGGAACCCTGGTGCCAGCCCCCCGGTCACAATCACATAGATTTGCATTCCACTCTAACAGGATATTGCCCAAAGTCCCCCTGAGGAGCTTAGTCTTAGTGTTGGACCTTAACTCCTTGTGTTCTCTCTCTCTCTCTGTTTCTCCCTTCTCTCTTTCTGTCACTCTCTCTCTTCATCCCTTATCTCTTTCTGTCTCTCTCTTTCTTTCTCCCTCTCTCTTCTTTCTCTCTCTCTCTTGCTTTTTCCCTCTCTCCCTTTTTATTCTCTCTCTCTCTCCCTGCTCTTACTCTCCTACTCTTTCTTTTCACCCAATCAGTTCTGCCTAATCCTTTTCTCCACCATTTCTTTCTCTTATTCTCTTCTTTATTTCTCTCTCTCTCTCACACACTTCTTTCTTTCTGCGCTCTCTCTTTTCTTCCCCTTTCCTCCCTTTCCTCCCTCTTCCCTCTCTGTCTAGCCTCCCTCTCCCTTGCTCTTATTCTCTTTGTGCTTTTCTTCCTCTCTCCCTTCTTCCTTCTCTTTCTCTCTTCCCTTTTTGTTTTCCTCCCTCTCCTCCTTTCTCTTACTCTCATTTTTCTTGCACGCTCTCTCCCTCTTTCTCCTTCCTCTCGCTTCTTCTCTCTTTTTTCTTTCTCTCTCTCTATTTCTCTTCTTCTCCTCTTTCCTTCTCCCCAGCTAGTTTTGCAAAATCATCTTTCTCTACCACTTCTTTCCCATTTTCTCTTCTTTCCTTATTCTCACTGTTTCTCCCACGTTTCTTTCTTCTCTCTCTCTCTTTCTCTCTTCTTTTAGTTTTCCTTGTTCTCCCCTCCTTTTTGCTTCCTCCTCTCCTTTTCTCATGCTCACTCTACCTCTCCTGCTCTTTTCTCTCTCCCTCTCTTGCTCTCTTTGTCTCCTTTTTCCATTCGCTCTTTCTTTCTTTCTCTCCATGTTCCCCATCTCCTCCTCTTTCTTTCCCCCACAACTAACTCTGTCTAATCCTCTTTCTCCACCTCTTTCCTTTTTTTGCCACTTCATGTGCTGCATTAACACTCTCCTCTCCATCTCTCATCACAGCCTCAATAACAATAAACAACAATAAACAACAATAAATAAAAACAAATAAAAATAAATAAAAATAATAAAGACGAGATGATCTTGTTAATAAAGGTCTCAGGTAGAAGAGAACACCGTGACCTGTGGACTGGATGTCTCTCTGAGTGTGTTTGGGGGCTTTATCGGGTGTCTATACGGGCCGTGAAACAAAGGAACCAATCGAGGGGAAATGGCATATAAACCGAGCTAAAGACCGAGCCCTCCATCGGACCAGCAAACGTGCTTCTGAGAACGCAGTCAAAGATTTTACGAGATTAATTCAGAGCACCCCCCACCACTAACCACAACCCCACGAGGCCTTAACAAAAACGCTCTCACACATATGCTCTCTCTCCCTCCCTCCCTCTCTCTCTCCCTCTCTCACACATACCCCATGCAGGGCATCTGGTCTGGGGCAGGGCAACACATGTTTTAATTTTGACTGACTCACCTGTCACCTATACTTCTCCACCCCTCCCTCATCCCCCCATCCTCTGCCTTCACACACACACACACACACACACA
>CM067484.1:697514-710769 GCA_034552555.1 Semaprochilodus insignis | reverse complement strand
GCTGAGCCCCCATATTTACATGGATTAGACTTCTTTCACGCTGAAGAAAGGAATCTGGTTCACAGTCAAAGGCCCGAGCAGCGGCCTACACTGCCAGAGCGGCCACGTTATTCACTGCCAGACAATGACCATATTGTGGGGATCTGAAGGTGGTGGCAGTAGAGAGGGGGGGTTCCCCCTTTTCGCCCCAGTCCGAGCACAGAAAGCCCCCCCCACCCCCAACCCTCCCTTTTTCGTCCGTGGCAAAGGCCTGCGCTTGTGCCACTCAGTTTTGGAGGGCCGAGCCCCGTCCGCTCTGCTGACAAGAGCAAACAAAGGCCTGCCCACTGTGAACTAGATGAAGATGTCAAAAGCTTTTGGGCCCCCCCCCTCTTTTTGGGGGGTTGGTGGTTGGTGGGGGGAGTAAGAGAGGGTTTAGGGGATAAACCAACAAAACCAAAGAAAAGGCCCTTTTTCCTCCCATGGATAAATCCCACTAAGTCTACATTTCCACATCAGCTTTACTTTCGCCCAACAACAACCCTGCTGCTCTCTCTCGGCTCAGCGAAATGATGAAGAACAAATAAACGGGGCTTTTCAGAAGACGAGGCCCTACTCGCTTTGCAACACATTACAACACATCATGTAGTGCTTTGAACTGTCAGTTAACCCATTCGTGTCCAGCGACTGAAATTAGTATTAAATTGGCATTAGTATTGGTATAAATTAAATTATCATTGTTGGGAGTGGACTCCTGCATTATACCTCACCTGTTATTCTGTCCAAAGACGTATTACATCCAGAACTGCTACACATGAATATACAGCATTTTGGAATGATACTCTAGAGTCATCGAATTGTTCTATTTCTATTCACACTACACTTCAGATTGGCTGATATTTGATTAAAGTATTCTTCATGTGTCAACCAACTGGAGGCTGTGCTCCTGACTTGTTGACCAGTCAGAGGGTGTGTTCCCAACTTGTTGACCAGTCAGAGGGTGTGTTATTGGCTTGGTGACTAGTCACAGGCCATGTTTCTGCCTTGTTGACTAGTCAGAGACTGTGTTATTGACTTGGTGACCAGTTGGAGGCTGTATTATTGGCTTGCTGACCAGTCTGAGGTTGTGTTCCCAACTTGTTGTCCAGTCAGAGGCTGTATTACCAGTTGGAGGCTGTGTTACTGGCTTGTTGACCAGTCAGAGGCTGTGTTACCAGTTGTAGGCTGTGTTACTGGCTTGTTGACCAGTCAGAGGCTGTGTTACCAGTTGGAGGCTGTGTTACTGGCTTGCTGACCAGTTGGAGGCTGTGTTTCTGACTGGTTGACCAGTCATATGCTGTGTTTCTATTTTACCTTTTTTTAAGTAAGTCAACAAAACATGTATTTCACCTTTGTAGTAGGTTTGCCATGGCTCCAGTCCAGTCATAGAGCTGCTGCTGGTTTCCATTTCTAAGCAACTAACTGAAACCCAGACTACAGCTGGTATTAACAGTCTGAGCTGTATCAGAGGGTCTAAAATGACCATATTTCCTCATAAAACGGGTCCCATCAACAGAACATGATTTTTTTATTACACTTATAATTTAAACATTCACAACCAACAGGTGTGTTAGGCCTTCTGTCCAGCTCCTGAAGGCCCAACCCATAGAAGAGCTAACCTGGCAGTATCAATCAGTCAGCCTTTATTTTCACTCAGACATATGTTGAGGGTGACCCTCATTTTCAATGCAGCTGAGCATTTAGATCTTAAGGGATTGAAAAAAAATATAGAATTTAATCTGAAAAAGACTACCTAATCAATCTGACAATAAACCCAAACAAAATAAATAACTCAACATTTAAAATAAGTCTTAAAATAAGAATTAGAACATTTATAAGAGTTACTTAAGAAAGCAAAAATAAATACCTTAAAATTTAAAATAAGTCAAAATAATACGGATTATAAAACCTAAAGTTGAGATCAAATAAAATAAATAAAAATAAAAGTAAAAAAAATTAGAATAAAAGATAAAAGCAAGAATAATACAAATACTAAAATTAATAAAAATGAAAAAGGAAACAGTAAACTCAGTAAAAACAGTTACAGGCTGTCTAGATGTGAGAGGTGCAAAGTATCTACCTGGAAACCACAGGGGAAAATCCAGAGTATTACAGTTATTACAGTTTCAACACAACAAGCACAAGAAACTAAAAACTGCAGGCATGGTTTTCATTTTAGTTGCAAGGAATTATTAGGCCTGGTCTGAAGGCCTGGAGGGTACCGAGGGTTCCCCACTGACATCTACAGCATGTAAACATAATGGCTAGAACATTTACAACAACACAGCACAACAACAACCTGAACGTCTGTGATTCAACAGCTTCAGTATGCGATTCAGTGTACGCATGTATCTGTTCTAGGAATGTCTGTTGTTCTTGCGATCAGTGGTCACTCTCCTGTATCACGGCGAAGCTTCATGCAAATGGTTCTATTTCCTTCTGTAATATTTTGGCTCTGTGTGTCTCAGACATGCCTCCTGGCCAGGCTGCCCTTGTAAAAGCAGCTTATTCGTCTCAGTGGTCCTCGCTGTTCAAATGAAGGCTAAATTGTACGGAGCAGGATTTTAATGTTTAAGTAGCTTTCCAAGACAATAACAACAATCACAGTGCTAATTAAAGAACCGCACTCGACAAATGACCAGAATTCATCAGCTGTTGGCCTGTTTGTTCAGAAATCCCCCCATCTCCTGTCAGATCGGTTATGAATTTAATATGAACGCCACAGGCCAGGTGTTCTACACGATGCCTGTTTAATTTAAGCAAGTAAACATGTTTAATAGAGCAAATGAACAAACACGCATCCCATTTGACCCTAAATTCATAAACCTACAAGAAAGAGTAACTTCAATAGTGAGGCTGCCTCAACCAGGGATTTTCATTTCACCGTATGCACCACCATGTGCACACACACACACATATGCACAAGTGGTGTTAAGAACTAATGTGCGATGTAGGATGTTAATTAGCGCTTCCTCCAATCCTGCAGGCCAGTGGCCCGAAAGAGGAGGTCACCGCTGCATGTGTACCTCACAGTCAGAGAAGGAGAGAGTGCATTGTCTTTCTCCAGCCTGGCCTTAACACTGCCGTCAACCAGCAGACAGGAGATGAGGGGGGTTGGGCTCTTACGCTTCACAGTGATTATAAAGCACCGCTGATCATTACAAAGAAGGAATCATAGTCAAAACGCTAATCATGCTAATCACTGAGTGACTGTTACACTGTGCTACACTTATACTCACTTCATACAGTCACATGGTAGAACCTTGGTTACCATACAGTGATAGACCCTCATAGCCCCCTACAAATAGCTGCACCCAGAAGGAATCAGCCCACAGGAATGAAATTGGTGTGTAGGTGTGACATCGTGAAATATGGCTATGATTCAAGTGACATAAGCAAAGGACAGGCCTTATTGCTGTATCTGACTGACCCAACAGCCACGATTACGGATATTCAGCGAGTCCTCCATGAGTCATCCTCTTAGTGCCAGCACCATTGGCAGACGGCTGCACTACGCAGGACTACACGCACATGCCCATCTACTGTACTTCTACTTGACTGTGACCTGCTCTCATCTGTTTGTCTTTTTTTAGTCTTCTAGGGTCTCAGATCCCCAAACTCTAATCCACAGCCATACCGACCCGCTCTCCTCTATCTGTCGTTTACCTCGTTCCTCCCATAGACTCCCATTAATTTTCACCCCCATTCAAACCCTATTGTCTCCTTTACCCTACAGCCACCAAACTGTATGTACTCACTCCGGGCAGATCCCCAAACTCTAATCCACAGCCATACTGACCTGCACTCCTCTATGTGTCGTTTATTCATTCCTCTTTCCTTTCATAGACTCCCATTAAGTTTTAGCGTTTGTTAGCAACTGGCTAGCCACAAGCTTAAAGCGGCGCAATCACTCTGCACTTTCTTCAGGAAGTGCACTTTTCTAGTTGGATGTGTTAATGGTAAAATGCTGAATGACCTCAGACCCTGCACAGCGCAACGCATCACATCCGGCATGTGGTGGCCTTAAAGGTTATAATAGCAATCAGAGGTTAGAAATGGTCTTATTTTCATAAGGCTCATAAGGTGTCTCAATAAACATCAATCATTTGTTTGTTCTTTCTGTCGCAGGGCAAACTGTAAAAGATAACATCTATGGAAAATAGCTGTGGTCAGTTTAAACAACTGCAGCAAGTAAGTGTAATGCGTTAGTGTGCTGTAAGTAGTGTGTTGGTGTACGGTAACTCCGTTAGTGCAATGCGCTAGTGTGCTGTAAGTAGCGTGTCGATGGACAGAGCTTGGTTCTAGCTAATGGAACCTGTTCTCCTTCAGTGTTCTGTGCTGATGGTGATTGTAATAGACGTCAGTGTCAGACTAATTAATGAGATCCTATTAAAGACTGGTGGACTGAGAGACACTAGCGTCTCTTCACCTACACTGAGCTGATTAAGAGTCTTGTTCCAGAAATGATAATAGGACATTAGAGCCATAATAAATCATGCTCCTGTTACTCTCCATACTTAAGTACATTTGAAGGGAAATACTTTAGTACTGTTACTCCAGTGGAGGTCTAAAGGGAGGAACCTCTACTGACACTGGAGGAGGATTTTAGCTTGGGGATCTCTACTTTAACTCAGGTACATGATTTATGTTCTCCATCCACCTCTGATACCAGCTACACTCTCATGAATACTAGCTTCACTCTCAGGGTAGAAATTGTTATTGACGCAAATCACCACACTTATTAGTCACCAACAAGTGACAAGTAACATGGAGGATTAGCAGCCTGCTAAACATAATTGAGTGAGTTAGTCAGAATTATGAGGTGTTTCACAGTATACAAAGTCATTCTGAATGGTTTGGCATGAAATGGTTCATTGTAAAGACACTTACAGGCTCAGGGTTCTTTGGTGGGGATAGGAACCAGGGTTTGTTATGTATGAAACCTCAAATATAGCCATTTGATCTACATTCCAAAATGATTAACGAACCTACACGTCTTCAGTGTTTTTGTATGTAATGTTGATAATGTTAAAATAGAGGTAAATTAAAAACAACAAGTTTTCTTTTGGGACTATTTTGCTGTACAATGCTCTACAAAGACCCTTCTGCCATGAACAGATAAAAAAATAATAAGTTCCAGTTTAAAACCTCATCTCAAAATGATGCTAAAACAATGTCTTGTCAGACAGTGCACTCAAAATGTAATGGTAATGATGGTAAAATAGTCTAAAATCTAAAAACAATATGTTTTTTGGGGACTATTTTGCCTCAAAACACCCCGCATGAGCACCCCTCCACCTTGAACAGATTGAAATGAATAGACTGCCAAGACATTATAGGGCTGAGCTTTATTACAGAACTGCTGCAAAACAAGGTCTAAGGCATTATTCATAATAATTTTATTAATAATACTGTCTGTGATGGAGCTTTTAGATGCATTGACATCAGGTTCATATCACCGTTGAATTCAATACCACTTCTTGTAATTGCTTTTAGAGCCATTAAATTCTTGGTGAAATTGTGAATCTATTTTTTCTAAAATGGTGTTTCACATTAAACCATTCAGAATGACTTTGTGTACATCTTAACTGCTAAATTCATCAGAAATTCAATACTAAATTCAACACATCCAACACCAACCAAAGGTTTCTCCATGCACCCAAGTTAAAAAAGCACTTTATTTTTAAGAGTCCATATAAAATAATGTGCTACTCGGTTGCACCACAAAGTTGCTCTACCTATGGGAGTACAAATCTGTCAATCAATGAATCAAACAATCAGCAAGTTCAAAACGTTCCCTAAGATGTTTGTAGCCATGCATGTTCCCAAATGAAAACCCCTGACCGTCTTACTGTGGGACTTGTAAACCAGCACAGCTGGACAACAACAACGCTACCTTGAACAGGAAGCATTTTTGGTTAGTGTTTACTTTCCACCGCTGCTTTCTCTTCCAGGCCAAAGCAATAGTGGGAAATAGGAAGTATTTAAAGGCCAAAGCCCCGGACCCCATTGAGAGGCCACTATATAAAGGAGTCCAGAGAGGAGACCACGGCCCATTCAGATGGTAATACACACGCCAATGCGCTGACTCTGATTAACTCCATGTGAGTTAATAGTTGCCCTGTTAACAAAGAGTTATCCTCCCATTCAAGCCGCCAGCACGTTTAGGAGGAGAAAGACAAGCAGAGAGAACTTGTACTGAGCCTTTACAGTACAAGCCCCTTCAGGATATAATACAGCCTCCGTCTCCTCGGAATAATCCCAGCCTGCAGATGCTGGAAGGAGCCCACTGCTCTTACAGGGGGCTTGGAGGGGGGGGACAAAATAGCAGGAGAAAGGAAGGAGAGGAACAAAAGAAACCCCGGCTTACTGTGGTCTTCTACACTGGACCAGCCTGAGGTCCTCCACCAGCACAAGACAAAACCAAGTGGTCAGGCAAAAGAAGCTTGTCCTCTTTGCAAAGGGAGTGTGTGTGTTTGGCAGCCCTCATGAATACTGATTGGAGGAACCCCAATAGTGCACCTATCACTGGACAGACACACCTCTGTCTGGAACACAAGCAATTAGACCATGTTAAGTTACTGCCGATGGCATGGATAACGATTTATCCCCTTGATTTTGAAACCTCATGAACTAATCGGGCGTGCCAGGGGCCGTCCAGCTTTGGGGGCAGGTCAGTCTGAGGCACGTCACGGACGTTTCTAAACCCTTATGGACCGGTGGACGCATTCTGTACGGTGTTTGTGTTGGACGTCTGCTGGAAAGTCTTCTAGAGTCTCTGACTGACAGCTTCATATTACATGTTGAAGTCAGCCAGTAATCAGTGCCAAATGTGGCCCATGAAAACACATGGACCGGCCTTCTAATGAGCCAGCGTCCACCCAGAAACCCGATCCAAAAAACTGGGAATATGATTGGTCATTATGCCAGGACATTACACAGAGAACAGCCCGTAAACAGCAGCTTTGGAAGCAGTGAAAGGAACTCCAACAATTTTTCATAATTAAAAAGTTCATGCGTAAACAAAGCCATTCTGGAGGGGTTTGATGTGAAGCGCTTCATGCTGAGTCAGAACTTTTCCCAGTGGTGGTGATAGGAACCAGACAGCAGTGCATCTAATAGTAGGAACCAGACATCAATGCATCTGAACACTCCTTCACAGACAGGTATTACAGTAACATGGTTATGAAAAATGCCTTTTACATTGTCCTACAATAAGTCTGTGATCATGTTTTGCCCTACAATGTCTTGCCAATCCATTGATTTCAATCTATCCATGGTGGAGGGGTACATGCAGGGTGTTTCAAGGCAAAATAGTCACCCCAAAAACGCACTGTTTTCAGATTCCACACTATTGTACCATCATTAACATGCTATATACAAACTTTGCAGACTTGTAGGTTCACCGGTGGTCTTGGATAGTAAATAAAAGGGCTATATTGGTGCTTCAAACATCACGACCCTTGGCTCCTGTGTGAACCTACCATTTACCCCTACTGTGAAGAAACCAGAGTCTGAGCCGTTTCCCATCAAACCATTCCGACTGGCTTTGTTTACATCACAACAACGAAATTATGTCGCAATTTTGGGGTGGAATTGCCCTTTTTAGGCAAGCAGCCCATTCCCAATCAGAGAGCTGAACTGGAACATGAACGCTGCAGTGCCAACCAGCGCGCGCAAAGCAGTGAAACCAGGTTAAACAGGAATTGCATTACGCACATCAGCTACGCGCATTCATTCGGAGACGTGGAGTGGTGCGCGCTAATAGCGCACCGCGCCAAAATACCGCCAAGTTTGCCGGTGCGAGGTGCCGGGCGCGCTGCAGGCTCAGCTTCGTCACCTCGCAGCCCTTGATGGATTTATTTAAAGGAGCCGGTGGCAGCTGCGCTCGCGCTCCGCCGTGTCTATTCTAAGCAGCTTGTCTTGAACTTGGTTAGGGGAGCTCTTTGTTTTGGCCACGAGCGCTGTGTTGATGCATCATTTATCAGCAGCCAGGCTCTCTGAACATGAGGTAACCAGCCGCAACACGCTGGAGCGCGCACCACGCCACTTCCGCTCCGCGAGAGCGCGCGGCGCCACAGAGCTCCTCACTGACAGGCCGCGTGCCATCAGAGCTCGCTCGCCAGCTCCCAGCTCCTGTACAGAGACAAGAAAGAGGGTGCATGCCTGACAGGTCACGTGCAGCCCATTTATCAAGCGCAGAAATGACGCTCGCGCCGACATTAATAAATAAATAAGTGGATCGATGGATGACTGCATAAGTAATGTGTAACGGTATTAATAATGATAAAAACATTACTAATAATTGTTATTATTATCAACGTGGTTTATTAATTGTTACCTCATTATAAGTTACTGAGCACAGAAATGTTTTTAACACAATAATAATAGCGTAAAAATAGTGTAATATTAGCGTAATAATAGTGTAATAATTGTGTAATAGTATAATAATGTGTAAAACGATAATAATAATAATAATAATAATAATAATAATAATAATAATAATAATAATAATAATAATAATAATAATAATAATAATAATAATATAAGTGTTAAGCACTGGTGAGTTATTATTTATCTAAATTTAGTTTACTCGTTTAAAAAGAATACATTTTATTAATATGATATTGCATTACTACATTAAGATATTGCATTAAATGTCATGTATCTATCTATCTATCTGTCTATCTATCTATCTATCTATCTATCTATCTATCTATCTATCTATCTGTCTATCCATCTATCTATCTATCTATTTATCTATCTATCCTTGTGGACTTAAACATAAAAAACATAAACATGCACAATGTAAAATAGAATTAATTGATTTACATTACTTGCTTCTACTGATCTCTCATTGACTTAACCCCCACACACACTAGCCCTCCCACCAAAAGCATCATCCTTCGCGCTTCCATTTGAGAGGAGTCGCGTGAGGAGGAAGTTGTTAGTCGTTTCCGGTCTAACACCTCATCGGAAGAGTGTGATTGAGGGATCGTGGGCGGAAGGGAAAAAGGGAAAAGGGCAAAGCTTGAACTCATTAACAGGTTAAACAGAAAAGAGCCCCGCAAACACCAACCGGCTCTGGAGTGACCGCGTGGCTACAGGGCTGATAACAGCTCCACTGCTGCTGATCTACACGCTAAAGCCGCACTCAGCGCTTCAGCAGCGGAGCGGCGGGCCGCGAATGTGGCCTCTATCAGCATCACTTAGTCAGTGTCAGTGAAGGGAGCCTGCTCCTGGAACAGCCTGCTAAATAATGACTTCTGTACTGTGTGTTTTAGTTGAGCCGGTTTAACCCGGTAGATGACCGGCTCTGACCCGGCCGATCTGGCGAATTGTATGTGATCTGATCCCGGTTTTCCGCGTTATATGGAGCTCCTCAGAGCGGCAGGGTGGCCGGACTCCAAAATCTCTGCACATCAGCGGCACTTCGCGGTTTGATCAGCGCTGAAATTGTCACGGAGGAGGAGGAGGAGGAGAAGGAGGAGGGAGGGAAGGAGAGAGGGAGGGAGGGAGTGGGGATACAAAGAGAGCAGACAAAACGTGCCTGGTTCCCCCCGGTGTTTCAAGACAAACCGTATTAAGCACCGCGCCGCCGTTATTAGCTCTGACTGGAGCAACACACTGAAGAATCTGAAAGCAGCGCTGATAGGAAACGAGAAAAAAATGACTGGAGCTCAGTGGACGAATCTACAGGGGGAATTCTACACCCGCACATTCCGTGCGCCAATCGGTCATTTAGAGTGGTTTGATCTGAAATACCGTATTGTTGAAACGTATCAGCTCAGATTGCTCTAAAGTGGTGGTGGTGGTGGTGGTGGTGGGAACACGGGGTCGCAAAGTCAGCCATGCAAATATAAGTAATTTATTTGCGACTTTCTATCTTCTGAGTTTTTATAGACAGTACTGACTATTCTAAATTCTATAAATCAAATTCTTGATATGAAAAATAAAGGTTTGCTTTGGGGCTATTTTGACTTCCACCACCCTGCATATGTACTGCATTCAGTAAAAATGTTTAAGGTCAATTAAACACCATTAAGTATTTTATTTATTGAGCATTGGAGGATAGATTAATGGTAATTAAGAATTGAATAATGAATAATAATGATCAACGAATAGCGACAATGTCGTTCTGTCTGATAACTTTTTTACAGGGCTGCCAACAATTCTGACTCGGATCATTTCACAATTTCAAATCAACTTTGCACATATCTCAACCGTTTGGTTCCTCAAAAACTGTGTGAAATTTAGCGACATTTCCACGTTACAACGATTAGGCAAATCAGCACCGGTGTAGTGTTGCTCTAGTTAAACCTTCCGCCTTGTTGACAATTACAGGTGTTGTTTATTCTTTTTTTTTGGAGGTCCTCACCCTCACCGCCCACCTCACCCCACCTTCCTCCTTCTTGATTTGACGAGCTCACAAAATATCATATTTCTTACACGCCCGAAGATATCCCCAGCACCGAAAATGTTTAATGTATAAGCCAACATTATTCTAGACAGAGAGCACAGATTATAAATATGCATGTATTCAATTAAGGGTATTACACAGGATTTCATTTGCATAAGGATTTGGGAGCTTAACATGCCTCTTCATATTTGCGCAATAAAACTTTAATATAAACCCCTGCCCTTTAATGCCTTAGGTACTTCCATTAATAGGCCATCTTCTAGCCTGGACTGCAGCTCCTGCAGCACAAGATCAGTTTCCCCCTCACTTCTCACTTCTAACAACGCGCCACCACTCGCTTCCAGGAATAAGACGAGTTGCATGACCGTCTCTCTCTCTCACTCCCTCTCTCGCTCTCTCTGCCTCTCTCTCCTCTCTCTCTCTCTCTCTCTCTCTCTTTCTTTCTTGAGTTGGGCTGCTGCCCACGTCCCTCTATTAGTGTATGCTTACATGCGTGTGATTTATTATGTAAAGACCGGCGGCCAGCGGTGGGAAAAGTTCTCAACCGGTGGGTCAGGTATGTGTATCTGAAGCCAGTTTCAATGCTAAAATATCTTCTTCATTTCTACTATTATTAACAATCATTCTACTGATTGTGCCAGAAACCTTGTGATCAATGAATACCTTCTCCTCTGTGTTTAAAGCAGTAATATCGCCTGACTGCACTTAATAAAGCGACCCCAATATAGAAAACAGGCAGCCCTGCTACTTCGCGACCCTACATCACTTATGATGAGTGAGCACTGGATGTGGCATATTTAGCAATTGCTTTCCCAATGTGATGACTTGCATTCAGTCTGCAAGGCTTAATTATACCATCATTACGGTAAAGTGGTTGGAATGCGCTTCTAACTTGTACCTTTCATATGAGGAATTATTAATAATATATATTTACCCACAAACCAAAACGTTCATGCGTGTATTATAAGACCATGCAATAAGATGAAATAGGAGCAGGATGAAGACATCATGGGGAATCAGTTATAAGGCTGTACGTATGGGAGCCTGAATGGTATAAAGCATTTGTTTGATCACTTTCCCTGACTTTACTTTTGGAATTGGGATTAGCGTGTTTACGGTATTTCCATGTGCTCACACCAGCAAGCATGCAAGAAACTGGAAGTGGAGTTTCTCTCAACGTGCTCGCTAATACCTGATGGATCTAAGCTTTGGAGAACTTGGCAGGAGGCTTGGACGGTCAGTAACCTGGATTTGGTGTAGTGTACAATATCCTTGTCCAAGAGAAACAATGCACGCGTTTATCCGGAAGGAGGTATAGAATAGCGGCGAGCCTCTGATCCATACTCTGTTTTCTATTGGTATGTTTTACTCTATCTGAAGGTGGGTCATGCAGGAGTAGGCTGGACTCTAGAGGGATTCTAGTATATATTTACATTCCATTGCAATCTAGGAATGATTTCCACGGTTTTCCACGGGATTTCCCAAGACCAAGGATGTGATGGACTCATGATATCCGACAGATCAATCACATTTAGGCATTTACACATTTCCTACATATTTTTCTCATTCATGTAGGGCCAAAGACACAGGAGGATGCGATCTATTTCCATTTAGGAAAAAAGGACAAAATGACACGAAATTCCAATCATTTTAAAAGCAAATTTTTTAGCTTTTTACATTTTTTAATTTCCAATATTTTGGAAATATAATAGTCGCCCGATGCAGGTTGTAAGCGTGTACAGCCCGTTGCAAAGCATCAGCTGAACTGAAAACTAAAAGTCAGATATTCAGATAATGACTTTTACTGCGCTGTTTTGCGTTTGTTCCATATATCTTTAGGCTGCATGTTTCGTGGCATTACCGCTAATACTCACACACTCGCACACTAAAATATACATTGGGCGTTCTTTACCAGATAGTTTTAATTGTAGAGCAGTCGGGTATTTGTCTGTCCTTGGCGTTTGAGGACCTGAAATTAATGCTTTCTCGCCAATTAAGCTCAGAGCGCCAATTAAGAGTGTTGAAATGTATCTGTGGTCTGGACTGTAGCGTTTTTAAAATCCCAGCAAAAGTGCATTATTGGAAAACAGAGGTCGGCTGCATTAAAGGGAAACAATTAGCCACTGGTTAAAAGCCATTACAGCGTTCTAATCACCAGTGAAGTGAAGTGAATAGCGTGTCCTCTTTGATTTCTCCCTCTTCTCCATGTAATACTGACATATGTTGGCCTGTTAAAGATTACCACCTCTCTGGTTTTAACGCAGACTGGACTGTCTCGGTGAAAGAGACGCACTGGCTTTGTCGCGCGCCAGTTCAGATGATCATTAATAATGTGTGATCCGAGATGTTCGATAGCGATATTATTCCTTTGCGGTCAACACGTTTGGCACGTGAGAGGTTTTTGTTATTTTTGAGGGGGGGGGGGGGTGGATTTTTAGCACTTTGATTTGTAACCGCATAAAATGGAGGGAAGCGTGAATTTGCTGCGGAATGAAAAAGTGAAGATGTGAAAAAGTTAGATACACTTTAAATACGGTTGAACTGAATGAGATTAGAGTTGATTTGCGAAATGCAGAATGCAGTTTGTGAATAAGAATTATATATTTGAGTGTAATAAATATAATAAGACTAAATAAGAAGAGTACAGATATTTAAAAACTCTCGTGTGAGAAAAAATAAATATGTAGTATATTTACAAAAACAGTATCCGGTGAGGCGGCGTGTTTGTCCGCCACCGGTCACTCTCAAACCGGGGAGAAATGCGGGGTTAGATTATTAAATAAGCTCCATTGAGTGCGGCGCTGGCGCTAATTGGCC
>CM067484.1:685512-697014 GCA_034552555.1 Semaprochilodus insignis | reverse complement strand
AAAAAACAATAATAATAAAATAAAATAAAATAAACAAAAAAGGGGTGAGCACCAACTGTTATTGTGATCTGTTAAATATTACTGTTGTATTTGGACAGGATTTAGTTTGTGTGTGTGTGTGTGTCCGTAGAGGGACATGATTTATTGGAGTTATGTATAGGGTGATTTTGAGTTTGGTATTGGATCTCAGTATATCTGTTTTTAATCACAATTGAAGGAAGTCAGTGAGAGGAAGTCGGCGATAGGAAGTCGGCGATAGGAAGTCGGCGATAGGAAGTCGGCGAGAGGAAGTCGGCGATAGGAAGTCGGCGAGAGGAAGTCGGCGATAGGAAGTCGGCGATAGGAAGTCGGCGAGAGGAAGTCGGCGATAGGAAGTCGGCGATAGGAAGTCGGCGAGAGGAAGTCGGCGATAGGAAGTCGGCGATAGGAAGTCGGCGAGAGGAAGTCGGCGATAGGAAGTCGGCGATAGGAAGTCGGCGAGAGGAAGTCGGCGAGAGGAAGTCGGCGATAGGAAGTCGACGAGAGGAAGTCGGCGATAGGAAGTCGACGAGAGGAAGTCGGCGATAGGTGTCCAGATTGAATTGTATTCAGTGTTTTTGTTTCTGGTGGAAGCAGATATAAGTGTTTCCAGTGAGTGGTAGTAATGGTGTTTCTCCATTTCCAGTTGATGAGGACGGTGTTCTTGGCGATGGTTGGAGCTGTGAGTAGAGCAGTGGAGTGTTCCTGTGTTGTACTGATTGCTGATGTGGCTCCTAGCAGACACAGCTCTAGGGACAGGGGGATAGTGATATTTAAGCATGTTGCTAATATGCTGATAATTTCTTGCCAGAAGTGTTTTATGGTGGGCAGTATGGATGTAGTTGTTTGTGGTGTTCTGGGTGCAGTGTGGCCGTTTGGCCCGGTGTAGTGTGTTCTGTGAATGACTGTATGTTGTATGAGCTGTAGATTAGTGCTTGTGATCATGTGGAATTATCTTTGTTCCCACTGTTTAGTTGGCAGTGTTATGTTTGGGTCTGGTTTTGGTATTAATTTGTACATTTTGGATAAGAGCTTATTTGGAGGAGATATGTTAATGTAATCAGTAATTATAGGAGGCAGATCGAATGTATTTTCAGTTGTTTTGATTTTGGAGCTCAGTAGGGATTTTAGCTGGTGGAATTCAAGGAAGTGATTACTCCCAATGCTGAAATTCCGGGTTAGATGTGAAAGTGTACCAGGGTGTTATTGTGGAATATGTGTTTAAGGTGTGTGATGCCTTTATCACTCCATGCATTGAAGTGCAGTATTTTTCTAAATATTAGGCGGTCAGGGTTATTCCAAATGGGAGAATTAATGCTCAGAGAGAGAGGAGTTTGTGATTTTGTGAAGTTTCCACCGAGCTGTCAGAGTTGTTGCTGTTGTTGATTTTTGAGTGTGTGGCTGATAAATGGTAGGTCTGCTGTCTTGATATCTTTGCACTGAGTTTGTTCAGTGTCAGTCCATGTACTGTGTGTCTGATCAGGGTTAATCCATTTCAGTATATATTGTAATTGAGTTGCAAGAAAATCGCTGTAAACGTTTGGGGCTTCTAAGCCTCTGTGGGTTTTTGAGTTCTGCAGTGTGGTAAGTTTGATTCCAGGTGGTTTATTTTTCCAGTAAAATTTAGATATATAAAGACCAGTTTGTGGGAGGATCAACAGGAAGCATTGAGGATAGGTAATTGACTTTGGGAAATACAGTCATTTTAATAACGGCTATTCTACCTATGAGTGAGAGGAAGATTTACCCACCTTTGAAGGTCATTGCTTATTGTTTCTAGAAGGGGGGTATAATTGAGGCGGGTAATTCTGACAGCTGGGGGGGATTTTAACACCCAAATATGTGATGAAATTAGTGTTCAGTGGAATAGAGTCTGTCTGAATTGGAGTGTTACATAGGTTTTAATTTAATGGTAGAAAATCAGATTTAGACCAATTAACGGAGTAGTCTGAGATCTTAGAGTAATTTTCAATAGTTTTAATAACTTCTTTTATTGAGGATGATTAGTTTTGTCATTTGCATACAGACTAATTTTATGTTGGGTATGTGACGTCTGAATTCCTTTAAGTTTATGTTCTGACGTATCGCTGCAGCTGATGCTTCTATAAATATGGTGAATAGACGGGGAGAGAGTGGGAGAGAGTGGGCATCCTTGCCTCGTACCTCTGAAGAGTGAAACATTGTGTAGTACCCCGTTAGTGCTTACAGTGGCCATAGGTGAGGTGTATAGGATCTTTATCCATTGTATACATGATTCCCCGAAACCCAGTCTGTGTAATGTGGTCAAAAAGAATTTCCAGTTTACTTTATCAGAAGCTTTTCCTGCATCAAGGGTTCTGACTGCTGTTTGTGATTTCTGGTCGGTGGCATGTTGGATTATGTTGATAAGTCTGCGCATGTTGGTGGAGGAATGTCTGCCTTTTGACCTGTTTGATTGGGGTGGATTAGATATTATGGGGTGGATTACTGTTTCTGGTCTATTAGCTAGAGTTCTGTTTATAGTTTTTGTGTCGGTGTTGGTGAGTGAGAGAGGTCGGTAACTGGAGGGTATGGTAGGGTCTTTGTTAGGTTTGAGGTGGAGGGAAATTGTAGCTACATTCATATCAGTGGGTAATTGTATATTTTGTATATTATATTTCTTTTATTAATTTATTGAAGAGTGGTGATAATATTGACCAGAAACCATCCGGACCAGGTGCTTTTTGTTGGGCATTTGATTTAATGCTTTGTGGAATTCTCCTAATAATATAAGTGTCTGTTTTTGTTTTTCTGTTAGTTTAGGTAGATTAATATTTTTGAGAAAAGTGTTGATATCTTCCAACCAATGGTTGTGGTCTGGTGAGTATGAATTTACAAAGACATTTTGGAATATGTTATTTATTTCAGTTGGGCTCTGCATAATGTTTCCCGTGGATCTTTGATTACTGGGATAATAATTTTTTCTTTGTTTCTTTTAATGAGAAACATTACCAACTACTTAACATTACAGACTGTTTAACTGCACAGACTGACCACTAGAACATTACAGACTGCTTAACTGCACAGACTGACCACTAGAACATTACAGACTGCTTAACTGCACAGACTGACCACCAGAACATTACAGACTGCTCAACTGCACAGACTGACCACTAGAACAGTACAGACTGCTTAACTGCACAGACTGACCACCAGAACATTACAGACTGCTTAACTGCACAGACTGACCCCCAGAACATTACAGACTGCTTAACTGCACAGACTGACCCCCAGAACATTACAGACTGCTTAACTGCACAGACTGACCACTAGAACATTACAGACTGCTTAACTGCACAGACTGACCCCAGAACATTACAGACTGTTTAACTGCACAGACTGACCCCAGAACATTACAGACTGCTTAACTGCACAGACTGACCAACAGAACATTACAGACTGCTTAACTGCACAGACTGACCTCCAGAAAATTACAGACTGCTTAACTGCACAGACTGACCCCCAGAACATTACAGACTGCTTAACTGCACAGATTGACCACTAGAACATTACAAATTGCTTAACTGCATAGACTGACCACTAGAATATTACAGACTGCTTACCTGCACAGACTGACCACTAGAACATTAGACTGCTTAACTGCACAGACTGACCATTAGAATATTACAGACTGCTTACCTGCACAGATGACCACTAGAACATTAGACTGCTTAACTGCACAGACTGACCACTAGAATATTACATACTGCTTAACTGCACAGACTGACCACAAGAACATTACAGACTGCTTACATGCACAGACTGACCTCCAAAATATTACAGGCTGCTTAACTGCACAGACTGACCTCTAGAACATTACAGACTGCGTAACTATGCAGACTGACCACCAGAACATTACAGACTGCTTAACTGCACAGACTGACCACCAGAACATTACAGACTGCTTACCTGCACAAACTGACCACTAGAATATTACAGACTGCTTACCTGCACAGACTGACCACTAGAACATTACAGACTGTGTAACTACGCAGACTGACCTCCAGAATATTACAGACTGCTTACCTGCACAGATTGACAACAAGAACATAGCACGTATACTGCATACTGTTCTGCCTAGGGTGGCCACAGGTCTGGTTTTAGGTCAGACAGTCCGGATTTTCAACTCCCAGTCCTCCGTCCGGCGCAGTACCTGGTCGGACGCCTACTAGTCTTCTTTTTGGGATGAACCAATTAAAATGTTCACTCACCAACAACATTGTGTGTGCCATCGGCTCACATCCGTATCAAAAGACATGCCTTGCAATACATTGGTTTAAGAAGGTCATATGAGTCGCCTACTGGCTACCCGCAGGTCAGCCCTCTAAATGCTAGTCAGTTAGTAAGCTCCCGTCTGACTCACGAATGTCATCCAGTCCACCCAGTTAGGTGAATAAAGCATCATGTACGTGTTATAATAGGATTATTATTTTAATTAATTAAGAGATGCGTTTTCGGCATCATTGCTGTAACGCTCTCAGTCTGCGAAATGCAAACTGAGAAGAGGTACGTATTATCAGCAGCTCTGGCTAAAACAGTTATATTAACTTTATAAAACTACACAAAATGAGCAGTATGCAGTTCAACACGTCAGCAGTAATGTTGTGAACACGTAGATATGTTGTCGGCCGAATATGAACTTTGTAAAAGGTTCATTTTTCGAGTTTTATTGTAACATGCGCTTCTTGGCTCCACCGGGTCCCCCCTGGTGCGTTTCAGGGGACTGATGACCTGTGTGTGTAAGAGAGAGAGGGCAGCGTGAATGTTCACTCTGGAGCTACTGCAGAGTTTTAACTGCTGCATTTATTTTTGCATACAGACAGACAGCACCAGCCAAATTAAAGAAGCAACCAGCAGTTGTCGTGGTCCGAGTCCTTCCTTCATGCAGCGCAGCACTCACAGAACACAACGCAGATATCTAACCTGTTAACGGTGTATGTCTGGTTAACACTAACAACGGTGAAGCACACATCCACACCCGTTACACCTTTCAAAGGTGCATTATATTTGGATGCCTTCTTACGGAGTACTGGGAGGCGTAAGAATGTCATTGTGCAGTGCAACTGCATGTTCTCTCTGTGTATATGACAATAAGCTCTTGAATCTTGACTAAAAGGGTCTCAGCTCAGGCTAATTAGCCTTCATGCTAATAATATCAGCCCACAACTGATACCTCAGCGGTCTGCAGAGACTTTTACCGGTGAATTTGATCTATGGCCACCATGAAAGACATTACATTCAGATAAAATAATCTTCTTTTGTTCTCTCTATTAATAATTTAACCTTCCCTTCCTCCTGCTTTCCCTCTATTTCCGCCTGTCCTGTGAGCCCCTTTACAGGCTGTAGGCTGCACTGATGATGAGCTATCGCTGCCCTCTAGCGGCGAAAGGTGTGCACTGCAGTAATGACCTGTCCTAGCAGGCCTCGGCCTACCCTGACTCGCTGTATCCCGCTGGCTAGCGTCTGAACCGGCATGCTAGTAGGAATGCGTCGTATGTAACGCCGCAATATGACTTTAAATGATATTTGCGGTGTTCTGAACCCGGGTTCTTCAGAAGAACGACTCCAGGCCTTGTTAATGAACCCTCCCAGTGATCTTGCACGTCCGTCAACAGGAAAACAGGCCTCTGTTTCACCTCAAACAGCATCCTCGTATGGATGGGTCATGCCTATACGTTTACAAAATCACTCAATCATCTTCATGTCCGCCTCGGTGTGAGCGCGGAGTGCCGTTTCAGTGCGCCTGTCAGCGCTGACAGTCCGATAGAGAGCCGCCTCTAATCATAGCAGGGTGTCTCAACACAGCGCCACGCTAACACTCAGAGAATGACAACCTGTGCCAACATTTCACATTCTCCCGCCTTATCCCGACATCTCTCTCTCTCTCTCTCCCTCTCTCTCTCTCTCTCTCTCCCTCTCTCTCTCTCTCCTTTCTCTCTCTGCGGCGCTTTCCAACCCTAAAATCCTCCTCTCGCTCTCCTGCTCTCCCTTGCATTGTTTTTTTCCCTTCCTTTCTTTCTCTCCACGCTTGTCTCCTGGCAGCAGGAGCGTTTCCGTCTCTTAGTGTCAATTAAAAGAGTGAACTATCTGCATTTGTCAACATATCATCTCCGGGCCCGCGTGACGCGCCGCTGATTTGTCGGCGATTCCTGACACGGCGGTCTCCCTCATTAGAGAGAGAGCGCGAGCCATCATGGCTGACATGATACTTACCAGCTGAAACCCCCCTCCACACACACACACACACACACACACACGCTCACACACCCCTCCCACCCCCAGCCTGTCAAGCATGTCACACGCCACAGTGTAACTCCGCATCTGCAGACACACACACACACGCACACACACAGACAGTGCAGGGTAGCAATACAGCACCACAGACTCTGTACAGCCAGTCCTCAGATTAACCTGGCTGTATACAAGCAACTGTGATTATCTCCAGTACAGAATTACATTCAGATAATTGCCCCGGGTTTGGGCAGGTGTGCTAGGTGATGTGATATACCCTCCGCTTTCCAAGGGTCCAGTATACCGTGCGCAGGGATTGCAGCTCTATAGAAGCAGGTACATGGCCACGCTGCAAGAGATCTTACCAGAAGGTCTGTCTGTAGTTGGCTTGTCTTCAGATTCTCATTTTAAGATTACCCAGATAGCGAGCACATAGGGATCCACTGGCTTACGGTCCGCCCTTGGACCACCCTGATTATTATTGTCCTGCACTGTAAAAAGTGCTTTGTTGGTCCAACCTAAAAGTAGCTGTTAGGCCATTACAGACTAGTTGGGCCTTACACACAATGTACAAAGTGCAAGCCAAAAAAATTTACTTTAATTATTACGAGCAAATTTATTAGGTTTATTCAACCTAATAAAAGGACTCTGAATGAAGATTTTTTTCAATCAAAGGAATTTTCTGGGCTGGGTAAAATGTATTCAGTTGCTTGTAACAAACTGAAGTAATATTTTAGGTTGCACTTTGTACAGTGTGTGTAAGGCCTAACTATCTTTAACGACCCCAAACAGATTTTAGATGTTTACAGTGGTCCGCTATCAACTTGAGCGGCTGATAGTTTTACTAACTTTAAGAACTTAATTGCTTAAAACAGGCCAAATTATCTGCCAATATAGTGCGAAAATCAATTAAATCAAGTAATAAATGCTTGAAAATGAGTTAAATAACTTTACAATGAGCTTACAACATCTCAGAATGAGAACTTTAAACCCCAGTTCCAAAAGAGTTGGGACGCTGTGTAAAATGTAAATAAATGAATGTGAATAAAAACAGAATGCAGAATGAGTTACTCATCTCAAATACAGAACCCCTATCAGATGCTGAAAGTGAGACATGTTACCATTTCATGAACATTATTAACTCATTTAGAACTTCATGGCATCTCAGAAACATTGGGACAGGGGAAACACAAGGCTGGAGAAGTAAGTGGTACCAATAATAAACAGCTGGAGGAGCAATCTGCAACTAAGTCACAAGACTGGGTATAGAAAGAGCATTTTAGAGAGGCAAAGACTGTGTACAAAATGGTACACCACTATCCTGCACACTGTAGACTACAGTAGTATGTACTGCACACTGTACACGCCCCCTGTGTGTAGTATATAGTACAGTAACAAGTTCTGACCTACAGTGTAGTATACTAATACAGTCACATGACCAGTCACCTCACATTTACCTCAGAGCTGTTATTACTGTATCCACTGTTTAGAGCTAGCTGCTGCTAACGCTGCTCAGTTCACCTGAAATACGTTTAGCCTAGCTGTTAGCTCCCCTCGGCTATTTCACTCTAAACCTGATCCTCTAAAGCGAGTTCATCTTTTATTAATCTTCAGACCTGAATATTTTAACTTTCTGAGGCTCATTCTGATGAACACACACCCCACTACAATCACTACACCCACATTTACACTCGGAGTGGGCTGCGTTTAGCTCCCCCGTGTTACCCGCCGCCATTTTCGGGGGGCATCATAGGATGCAGTACACCATGAAGATAGCTCCCCCTGTACACTAGAACATCTGACTGGAGTAGAACACCATCCGGGTATCTCCAGTGCACCATGAAGATAGCTCCCCCTGTACACTAGAACCTCTGACTGGAGTAGAACACCATCCGGGTATCTCCAGTACACCATGAAGATAGCTCCCCCTGGACACTAGAACATCTGACTGGAGTAGAACACCATCCGGGTATCTCCAGTGCACTACAGATCTTCAATGAGGTCACATACTACATACTACATACTACTTTTAGGTAGATTTAGTATGTGAGTAGTATGTGGTATGTACTACACCATTTTGAATACAGCCAGAGTCTCTAAGAAGAGAGCGAACATCGAGCCCATTCTGTCTGTGTCTTGAAGTATCAACGTAACTTCTTTAAGTCTTGCAGTGAAGCAAGTTGAGGTCATATAAGGTCATATCATATTAGTTATCCAGCCGAGCTACCTGTTGTAATGATAGTACAGATGACTCTGTACTATGATCTCATAATTATGACTTTACTATCTCAATTATGACTTAGCATCTCATAATTATGACTTACTACATGGGCTTTTTAATAAGCAGCTATAAAGCTACCACTGCTAATGCTAAAGCTGACAGTAAAGCGAACAACTGAGCAGCGTGGCGGTGGAGGCCTTGCACGTGAGGTCTTTTAGGAACCTTCAGTGAAGCTATAGAAAGCATGACCCATGAGTGAGTCAGTGTTTATCCTTACCCAGAATACAAATGTGTCATTAGACATGATCTTAAGTGTATTAGCAGATACAGTAACCCACACAGGCCGGTTCAGTTTTGCTCTGAGCTGTGAGTGCGAGTTTAGCTGTGAGTGTGATTCTCCATAGAGTTTAATTAAAACCTTTTTCACCTCCAGCAACAGCACCAACAACACCTCCCTTCAGATGATCAGGAGTATCAGTGTGGGCTTTCTGGGTTCCTCCTTTTTATTGTTTGCCTATATATACATATGACTAATGTACTGCCCCTGCTGTTCTCTCCGCAGGTTCCCTCAGTTATGGCAAAGTGACGACGGAGGGAGCAGTGTCTAGAGACCATTCTGATTGGATGAGAGTCGTATCATTATTGCCAATTATAATAATAATGGGTGGCAAGAAGGGCCTGGTTTTGATTCCCAGCTGGGGCGTCCCAGGTCATTCCTTTGTGGAGTGGGCATGTTCTCCCGTGTCTGTGTGGGTTTCCTCCTCCGGGTGCTCCGGTTTTCTCCCACAGTCCAAAGACATGCAGTCAGGTGAACTAGAGATGCTAAATTACCCTCATAGGTGTGAATGTGTGTGTCCTGTGATGGACTGGCGGCCTGTCCAGGCTGTTTCCTGCCTTTTACCCAGTGAGCACTTAATTAGTAAATAAATAAACTAACTCATTCATTAAAAAAATAAAAAAATAATAATAATCTATATTTATAGAGCACTTTCCTTACTGTTGGCAGCTCAAAGCATCTTACAAACAGAAGAAGCTATATATTTTAATAAGCCAAAGACACAGATCAAACTTATTAATAAACATGCAGGCCACACCATTCGCCAGAACTCTCCAGAACGCTACTTAAACCAATTCTTGGTACAAAACTTGGGCCCGATGGCACGAGGCATTATCCTGTATGGACAATCATCACTCTGCACTTTACATTTAGCATATTTATACTTGCACATATAGACTGACATACTGTTATCTTCACCCATATTGTATATCTGTAGTGTATGTATATATTCATATATATTCTATGCCCTGTATATACCCTGCATCTCTCATCTACCTCAGCCTTACCATAGTGCTATATGTGTACATCTGGATATATCATAGGTTTTATTCATAATTTTATATTACTGTTTATAAATATATAGAATTTATAATGTATATTAGGATAACAGAGATTTTGTGTTATTAGTATTGTATATATTTATTGTCTATGTATATTTTTTGTATCTAAGTACTGTAAGGGACTTTGCACCTAAGTTTTACACTCACCTTCACACCTGTGAAAATGTGACGTGACAATAAAAGTGATTTGATTTTGATTTGATTTGATTTGGAGTATCCCATCACTGTGGGTGTACATGAAGTCCATCAAGGGCTGCAAATTGTCACCAAACAGGGAAACGTAGCAGGCACCGGTCAATGATGTATTTAGGTGGACCAGTGGACCCAACCCATGCCGTGTGAACACACCCCACACCAGGATAAACACTGGAAAGACGTGTGTAGGTTATGTTGGAAGGTGTATATAGTAAATACAGTGGCTAGATTTGCTCTGCAGACATGGTGACCCCTGGTTCCCATCACCACCACTGTAAAGGAATCGGGGTACTATCAAATCAAACCATCATGCCATCCGGAATGGCTTTGTTTACATATGGCTTTGTTTCCGTAATCTCAATGAATTATGCAGAACAATTCTGTGGAATTTCCCTCTAATAGTAGTGTGTGTGTGTGAGTGTGTGTGTGTGTGTGTTGAATTGCCCTTGTGTATGAAAGGTGCTATACAAATAAACTTGCCTTGCCTTGTTATTTATTTGTGCCAACGCGTGGGTCGGAGCATCATCATATAAGCCCTGGCATTCCTGCCTGCCAGCCCCCACAGAGAGAGGAAGACAGAGCTGTCAGAGGGAAAAATTCCAAAATTTCCACTTAATTCTGGCCATGGATCCCATTTGTTAAGGAAAAGGTGGCTGTCCAGGACTGAAGGGCACACAGACAAAGGAACGCAAAACCCATCAGAAAGTCCAAAGAGAAAGAGGTGGGGGGGGGCTGAGTGGGGGGTGGAGGAGGGGGTCTAAATGGATTAAGATTCTGCCCACAATGGCAGAATTCCGGCTGCGTCATCACTTATTCTAATGTTTGTTCTCATAATCTGTGTCAGCATCACCTTTTTAATATGAGCATGATTTATTGTTACGCCTAAATTAAGTGCCTACATCAGTAGTCAACGTGGAACAGCCGTCATGCTTTATTGCTGAGGCTTTGGAAAGTGCGCAGGGCTGCCTGTCACTATTCTCTGTTGACACTCTAAAAATCTGGAGACCCACAAAAAACTTAAGTGCTTACATACGATCATAATCAGCACTTTCAGGAAGCACGGAGATGCAGATGAAACAGCAGGTGTGGAGCAGCGAGAGGACCGAGAGCTGTTTCAGGGTGAGGGACTACTGAATGATCTTCGGCTTCACTTCGTCATCAAAGGCCATGAAACCTGCAGTGCTGTAGAGGAGAACCAGAACCAGAACCAGAAGATATTATTAAAGCCAAGATATATTGAAAATGACAAATGTTTTATTTAGGATTTCAGGAGTTTTCCTCTTCTGCTTCTTCTTATTATTCTTCTTATTTTTTATATATATTTTTTATATATTTCTTCTTATTATTATTATTATTTTTTTCTTCGTCTTCCTCTTATTATATATACAGTATATATATATATATATATATATATATATATA
>CM067484.1:614561-680538 GCA_034552555.1 Semaprochilodus insignis | reverse complement strand
GCCCGACGCCATACTGAGAGACAGACTTCTGTATGTGTAGCTCAATAAATATTGATCATATCAGTCTAAATTTATCATCAGTTATTGATCCTGGTGACCTTTATCTTCCTTCCCCACAGCACTGCAGTCCCACACCTCCTTCTGGGTGCAGCTACTCTTTCGATGACGAGTGTATCCGTACCTTGATCTCGATGTTCACTTACCAATAATCACACTTCAATTAATCCTCTCAAACACCGTGCCTCCGTCTCAATGATTTATCAGCTTTAAGCAGATGTGTAATGTATACAACATTACTATTATTGCTAAATTCTTTGCTATAGCATTCAACAAACCAACTGGACCCAAACATTTTGGCACAAAGCGTTGACATCCAGTGATTCAGGGCCACAAAATACCAAGAATGAAAATGACGGTGACTCAGTTGTCAGTGATACACTGGCAAATGACTCACAGACTTTGTCCATTTGGGTATTTAGTAATGAACTGCCACATGCTGCAGTCGAAGCAGATGTCATCAGGTGGGCCAAACAAGATCAGAGTTAGATGACAGTGCTGTTGCAGGCTAATAATGAATTCACCATTTCAGACTACTGTACATAGTCCGAACAGTGGTTGTAGGCAGGTAGGATTGCAGTACTGTCCAGACGTCAGAGACCACCTCGTTTATTTCATTTCCAGTCAAAACGGCCATTAAGTCCAAACTGCTTTTAGGCTTGCTTTCAGAAAGCTCAGAGTTCAAAGTTCAGTCTAAAGCCATACTGGGATGGGATTAGTTCTACATGGGGAGGTGGAGTAGTGTAATTATGGCGAATTCAGCTGGGATAAGAAATCTCGATTTACACACTGCTGTCACCTGCAAAAACAAACATACAGGCATAATACATGACCTCCACTGCTCACAACTAGTGAACATGACGCCAACCAAAGGGAAGAAAACAGGGCTGGGTGTAATTGTGCCTGATTTCAGTTTGGGGTAAAACGTCGCTTCCAAAACAACTCAGTACATAACTGTTCTGTCTGTTAAGCCACATTTCAAGAGGTTAGCCTGAAATATTCCTCTGTCCTAAGGTGGTGTTTGGAGATTGGGTAAAATGCAGAGAGGGAATTGACTATCAGAGTGATTGCACATCTGATGCTAGTTGCTAGGCTCCTAAGATGATGCTAAAAATGAATGGGACTCTATGGGAGGAACGAGGGATAAATAAACGACACATAGAGGAGTGCGGGTCAGTATGTCTGTGGATTAGAGTTTTGGGGATCTGCCCTGAGTGAGTACATGCAGTTTGGTGTCTGTAGGTTGAAGGAGGGTAGGACCAAGTAGGGTTTGAATGGGGGTGAAAATGAATGGGACTCTATTGGAGGAATGAGGGATGGGGGGAAAAAAAAGACAAACAGATGAGTGAGGTTCACAGCAGCTTTGAATTTGTACTGGGGGGGTCTGCCATGAGAAGATGACCGTGAAACGGCATCAGACGGTCAAGCAGAAGTACAGTAGATTGCCATGTACTTCTCCACCCCATTCATTCTTAATGGGAAAAATTCTGAAATTAAAATTTTTCCGGAAACCGTACATCGGATCAAACAGCTGCATATAAGCATACCATTCCCGATGAGACCAAACCATTACATTACCCCACCTTCCCATGTAAAACTAATCCCATCCGAATAGGGCTTTAGAAGTTGGTAGCATTTCGGCTTCTCACAGTTCAATAAACCCCTAAACAGCTGGACTCTGGAGTGGTCAGTCCATTGTTCTGAGAACACCAGCAGCAGTAACAACTTCTCAATACAGCTTTTCAGACCTCCACAGCGTTGAGGAGTCTTCTCACAGTGGAAGGTTGGGCTAAAACTCCTGTGGATGTTCTCAGATCTGAAGCAGGAGTGGAGCTGGATGTTCTCTCACGAAGGAAGCTTCAAGTCCTGTCTATCTGATGGTGACAGGTCTTGGTGGTTCTTGCATGCTTGTTAGAAGTCTTACTGTCTTTATATCATTTAATATTACATCTTAAACTTTGGAAACTCCCTTTTTCCTTGGACTTTTTCCTTCCTAATTCCTGGATTATGTTATATCCTACATCTAATCTCTTACATCTGGAATGAATCGTTTTTCCTTAATGGCCGTTTGACTGGGAAAAAAATAAAAGAAGGATTCTCTGACGGTCCAGCATACACAGTGTAAACTACACAGATTCACAGATCATACTACAGCACCATGGACTGGACCATAATAAGGCCAAAGGAATGACCTGGGTCCTTGAATGGCACTGGAAAAGAGGTAAAGAACAACAGTGTGTTTGTAAGAAGTGAGTAAGACATTTGGAGCTGATTGAGTTAAATATGCACATAGTAAACTACATTTTAAACCAACAGAACACTATAAAACACAATACGAATACACGACAAACAATCCTAGAACAGAAAGGGAAGAAAAATCAGTATTTACACAGCATATGTACATCCAGCTTCAATCGGTATTCCGTAATCCTTCGTTGCAGGAAATGTAAACCACTGTTTTCCCAAACAAGCCTATTCACGTATGAAGTCTTTCTTGTATATTTAGTATAAGACCCAATCTGTTCGTCCCATCGCCACCCATATTTGGTGGCTTCGTCACAAGCCTAGTCACCTGCAGTGCCTGTCCGGAATACCGTTCGGTGTTGAGGAAGCCACACCCATGGTGTCTACATTCATTGCTTCTTGGAGTCCTTCTTAGGTCGGATTCTTAAAGGTCTTACGTCAGATCAATCTCTCCTCAGGAGGCACTTTGAGCACGCTGCCCATCTCCAGCCGAGCTCCCGCCACCTCCTGCTGACTGGGGCTGTAGGTGCCCTCAGACTGCCGCTTCTTCCGGGCTGTGAGCACCATGCACACCAGCCCTACCATGGCCAGCAGCGCGCCCAGACACATCAGCGGGATTGCCACCACCAACCAGGGAATGCGCTCCCTATGAGGCTGCCTCTATAGGATACAACAGGATAGAGAAGGGACGAGTAAGGGTGACAATTCACATTGTTCTTGGACCAATGGCTGTGTTTATATCACTGGGTCTAGGTGGTAGAAATTCAGATCAGATTCAAGACTCACACTGAGCGGCTGGACAACCGGGTTTTGCCTTTTGTTCCTCATCATCTTACTGAGGAACATAACATTCCTATCCCCGTATTACAAGATGACAATTCTGGTGTTCCCAGATCCGAACCCTCTTGAAATTGTATGGGACTACCAGAACAACCAAATCTGGACCAACTGACCAATTCTTTGATGTAAGGGTGTCTGAACAGTGACGTGGCCTACATCCAAACATTTGTCCAGTCCATGCCAAATCCAGTCACAGCTATTATTGGTGCTCTTTGGGGTATTACATTGGGTACATTTCAGTCACAGGGGACCCATTTTTTGTCCGGTGAGCTTACGTGGTCCTGGGGTGATTACGTCCAATATAAGTAGAGTTATAAGCCAATACATGGACTTGTGACCGCAGTGTGAAGAGAACAGCGGTAAGACTGGAATTCAGTTTTGTTTACTCCACATGTCACCACACAGGCCCATATCACTATCCTTATCATCCAGTGTCAACAGCATGTCTGAATGATGAAATGCAGGCATATGGGTCCTCTCAGAGCATCTCGCTACAGACATGGATCAATTACAAGGTGAAATGTGAACTGCCAAGAACTGCCCAACCAAAATATTAATTTGATCTAGTCATATGATGTAAATTCATTTTATTTATCTATATTTTCTATTTGAATACAACAGCATTTCTAATAAATGGTGGGACACTGCGCAAATAGTAATCAAAACAGAATTCAGTGATCATTTAAACCCTATATTGAATAGACAATAGTACAACATATCAAATCCTGAAACTGAGAAATGTCATTGTTATTTGAATAAAATGCGCCCATGGTAAATTTGATGTCAGCAACACGTTTCAAAAAAAGCCAGACAGGAGCATCGTCTGAGAGCACAGTCATAGATATAAACAATATAGATATAAACAGAAAAACAGATTTCTAGCAAGAATGGGAAAGCATTTCACTTCCAGAGCTACAGCAATTGATCTCCTTAGTTCCCACCCAAACACTTACGGAGCGGTGTTAAAAGTGTTCCTCAGTGGTAAACATAAACCTGTACCAACACTGTTGTGCTGCTGCCAATAAGTTCAATATATAATGTATTTGACAATAAAATAAAGTGTCTCAGTTTCTGTCTGATTCTGTTTTTACTTTGTACTAATTTCAATTAAATGAGTCTAAATGATTTGCAAATCACTGCATTCTGCTTTTATTTACATATATAGAGTCCCAACATTTTTGGAAACCGGGTTATACTATACAGTAAATACAGTGTACTGACTAATATGATGGTCAATTCTCAATTACCACACTTCTTAAACTCAGTTAAACAACAGAAACTGTCTAAATACCATCCTAAAATGATATACTGTAGCTCTGGGGGCGGAGCTACAGAAAATATGACATTACATATTCCTCTTATTCGACAACATGATTCCACAAGGGATTAAAGGGGTTTTATATCTACTGCATCAAATCTTTGGAAGGCTTTAGCGAGAGCCTGGTGGTAGAAGCTGAAACTTTTCATTCAGAGGATGATCTTCTGATACGATCATCAGTCTTGTTTAAGGTGGTCTGCTTCTGTTATAATAAGGGCGATTGCTGACATCCCATAATCTGGCTACTAGTTTTAACTATGCTACTTAAGAGATTCTTATTCTTGACGGTCAAATAGTACAAACTCTTTTTTAACTATGTTGCCATCAAAAATACAGTCCAATCTGTATTAATATCACATAGTTAAACAGAGAGTATTTCATAACGTGGTGCCCGGTGACATAACTGTCAGGAGTTTTGCCCTATCCAAGATCCCAAGTTTGAATCCCAGCCGTGCCTTATTTTTTGGCCAATCAATACATCAAGGTAGAAACATCAGAAGTGAGTAAAAAGACTTTGAATGTGACCGTAACCAAAGACAGTAATGAGTCTCAAACCTTTACAGACAGCTGGCTGGACTAAATGCAACCAAGAAGTGCTGGTACTCACGGTAGCCTCACAGTTGTCTCCGCTAAAGCCTGGCAAGCAGTCACACAGGTAATGATTCTGTCTGTCCATGCAGGTGGCTCCGTTGAGACAAGGGTTGGACTCACACTCATCGATGTCCACCTCACATCTAAAAAAGACAGTCAAGAATGTTCATTACACTCTGGAGTTTTAGGGATCTGCTCAGGTGAGTAGCTCAGGTGACAGACACCACTGTTAAATAACGTTATACTCACTTTTCTCCAATGTACCCTGGTTTGCAGGTGCAGTTAGCCCCCCAGAGTCCATCCATACAGACCCCTCCATTAGTACACTGCACATCCACTTCACACTGCAGAGGAGGATAACTCCACCTGTCGGTCACACAGGCAGAGATGAGAATGGTGGTACTTTTGGTTTACAGTCCTCTGATTTATGCCCTCCTTCAACACTGATGAGATAATTTAGTAAGGTAATTTGCAAGACCCTATTCATGCCTCTTGAACAGATCCGTCAAAATTATTACATAATCTATATATATAGAGCTCAACAGACAAAAAAACGAGTCCCCTGTGACTCAGTTGGTCCAGATTTGGTAGATGCCTTCCCTGACACAATTCCGAGGAGAATTCCCTGTAGACTGGGATTTTAGCCACTGCTGGTAGACCCGTATGAACGTACGCTTCCATACACCTGCAGATTCAGCTACTTCCTTCACACTATGGTCTTTGGCACACCCAAATGCAGTCACTCCTTTTAGCCAATCATTAACATCTGCTCTGGAGCCATTTTCCACACATGGAACGAGACATTCCCTGCACTGTACCACCTCTTCCCAAACTATGGATCCGGACACTCACACCCCGCAGGGATTTATAGCCCCATCATCCTCGTGCAGCGCCATCTGCAGGAGCCTGAAGGTACTACCACCTTAAACACACATGGTGGCTTATTTTTTTGTTTGGTGAGCTTATATATATATATATATATATAAATATGAGTGAGTGTGTGTGTGTGTGTGTGTGTAATACTGTATATAGTCTAGTCTCAAGGGCAATCATTTCCACAGTTAGTTTCCATAATCATATATTCACGTTGGACAGTATGACAATATGTAGCATTATTGTGATAAACTCCATCACTCTATGTAATAATATGCTTTTCTGAGCATGTTGTGAATATCGTCAGGACCAACTTCATGCTTCATTACAAAGAGAGCATGATTAAATGTTCTTCCTGTTCCAATCAGAAATTATATCAGTATCACAGTATAAGACCACCACTAGTTGCTGCTACACCAAGCAGAATGGAAATTCAGAGGCAAATGTATGCAAAATTAATATAAAATAAAAGTAAAATAAATAAAATGAATCTTACGAAAACAACCAAATTCCTAACTGAGGCTATAAGGCCTGAATGTTTCTTTATTTGAGCACAGGTTATGTCTACCGTAAGTTAGGGGTTAGTTGCTTTGATCAAGGGCACTTGATCAGTCGTGTCTTGAGACTCGGGGAATTAAACCATGGCATTTAAATGTCAGGTAAATGTAAATATTGTGCCAAACATTTTCACATTAGACTACATGACTTAGTTCTGATTTTAGCCTCTATTCTAAGTCTGTGCAACCTTGCTCTAGTCTGCAAACTGCAGTCGGGGCTGAGACTTTTAGCTTCCCGGTCGGACCAGTCGGAACATATAGTTGTAGTGTATACTGGTAAGCAACTCAATATGAACGGGTTCCTCCAACAGCCAATGAAAACGGAGCACACGAAAGGAGAAAATGCAGTAAACAGAAAAGGAAACATGGCCACAAGACTTTTAATGAACTGAGCTCAGTGTATCTCATGGTGTCTGTTAGGGCATTTAAAGTGGTGTAGTGCATTCAAGATTTCACTCACTGGCAGCGCGGACCCCTGTAGTCGGGTGGACAGGTGCAGTTGTATCCACCCACTGTGTTCATGCAGGAGCCTCCATGCTCGCACGGTTGCTCCTGGCATTCATCCACGTCTTCATCGCAGAGTGGGCCTTGGTAGCCCCGGGCACACTCGCACTGATATTTCCCCAGCAGGTCCCTGCAGGTCCCGTGGACACAAGGCCCAGAGACACACTCGTCTATGTCATCTTGGCAGTGTTCACCTCCCCACCCTGGGGCACAGTCGCAGCTGTAGTGGTTGAAGAGGTCCAAACACACACCATTGTTCAAACATGGCTGTGAAAGACACAAGGGGGAGCCGCTGCAGCCCAGCTCGGGCTCTGCCACACCACCATAGCGGTTGAACTGTGGGACGTGAGGCCCTTTCACTTGTAGGCCATCCACCAGTGGCAGATACACTCCCCCTACCCTCACCTCGCCAAGGCATCCAGTGAAGTTCTCCGCCAACCACACAGTGGAGTAGTTGAAAAAGTCCAGATTGCCAGCGACTACTCGACTCGAGCCAGCCGGTCGTCCGTCCACGATGAGATGCCAACGCGAGGTCAAGTGGCGCGCGCTCTTCTTCACTTCCACATGGTGCCAAGCTCCATCAGACACCTCCACATCGCTAGTGAAGACCTGTACATCAAGGCTGATGCTGTTGCGGATCTTGACCAACAAGGACGAGTTCAGGAGTCCCATGCAGAAGAACTCCAGTCCGTTGGATGCACGCAGGATGGTCCCGCTCTCCTCCCGAGTCCGCAGGTCCACAGAAACCGTTGTCACAGAGACTGACAAAGAGCCATTAGCAGCGTACTTCAAAGCGTTGTTCTCAAATGTGGCGTTGGCCAAGCCTGCAGTGAGAGTGTGGAGAGTAGATTGAAGAACATGATTAGGTTCAGAGCTTCACTGCTGGGGATTTGTAAGACCCAATGAGGTAAAGAACTTTACTCTTGAAAAGGTTCAAGAAATTCTCTGGACAGCATCTGTGCACTGCATGGTTAAGTCAGTTAGAGCCAAATCACTGCACCTACGTAACTGTAGATGTGCAAATGAACAGCAGTTTTTAAGCCCTATTTGGATGGGATTAGTTCTACGCGGGGAGGCGGAGTAATGTAGCTTTACTGCAGGATGTCTGTAATGACCGACTGACTTATGACCGATTTGCGCAGGATAATAAATCTGCACACAAATGGTTTACGCACTTCTGTCTGCTGTCACCTCCGAAAAACATGCACCTACCACCCAAATCCGCCTGTCGTTACCCAGTTGGAACTGGAAATCTGATTTGGACTACACACACATAGCACATGTACATACACGATATGGCCAAAAGTATTTGCTCGTCTGCCTTCACAGGCATATGAACTGACAGTCATGGAAACCCATTCCATGAAGCTCTCTACACATTGTTCTTGAGCTGATCTGAAGGCCACATGAAGTTTGGAGGTCTGTAGTGATTGACTCTGCAGAAAGTTGGTGACCTCTGCGCACTATGACCCTCAGCATCCGCTGACCCCGCTCTGTCATTGTACGTGGACTTCATGGCTGAGTTGCTGTCGTTCCCAATCACTTCCACTGTGTTATAATCCCACTGACAGTCGACTGTGGAATATTTAGTAGGGAGGAAATTTCACGACTGGACTTGCACAGGTGGCATCCTATCACGGTACCACACTGGAATTCACTGAGCTCCTGAGAGCGACCCATTCTCTCACTAATGTCTGTAGAAGCAGTCTGCATGTCTAGGTGCATGGTTTTATACACCTGTGGCCATGGAAGTGATTGGAACACCGGAATTCAATAATTTGAAGGGGGTGGGGGGTGAATACTTTTGGCAATACCATGTATATACACAGCAAAGGTAATGGGAAACAGGTGAAGTTAATCAGAATTCTGGGGAAGCAAAACAGTGGCGCCAATGACGTAGATATTCACACATGCACATGCAAATCATGGGACCCAGTCTACTAAAAACTATCCAGCTAGCAGCACCCTGTGGCCAGCGACCTGTGGGAAGTCTGCTGTAGACAGTGTCCTGCGGGCAGCATCCTGTGGACAGGGTCATGTAGGCAGTGTCATGTGGGTTGCGCCCTGTGGGCAGCATCCTGTGCCCACCGATACAGTAGAGGATGGTAACCATCATATAACCCACTTACAATAATAATTAAATTCTAGTGTGTAAATTAGCAGCTACATGCTCATAACCCATATGTAGTCTATACGCCACACCACACAATAACTCCACACCACAGACTTTCTAACTAAATAGCATGTAAAACTCTTTTTCCACAGGATATGATGGAATATTTACACACTTCTGCACTGGATTAATAGAACCTGAGCTTATTTCTGTGGCTCATTTACAGGTAAAGGTAAAAGGCCCCGGAATCTGTACTGACACGAGAGCACACAGTCAGTAAAATGCCTGACATGGCGCATTCAGATGGGACTAACATCACCCCCCCTCCCTGTGTAAAACTAACGGGGCTTTACACAGCGATGTGCTGTTTATAACCTTCTAAAAGCTTAATTCACACAACTGAGATCAGATTTCTAGCAAAATCCCCCAAAAGCACCAGTCCAAAATCTGACTCAGAGTTCATCTTAGCCATTATACTCTCCACAAAGTACTCACATTCATATCCATCAGGCAGGTCCACACACTGGCTCCCCATAACACATGGGTCGCTAACGCACCACACCCGAGTGTCGCATGTCTTCCCGGTGTAGTTCAGGGGACAGGAACACATGAAGTCATTCCACTTGACCAGGCATTCTCCTCCATTCATGCAGGGGTCCATCTACAGAGAGCGCCAAGCACCATTTAAACAGGGTTTGAAAGACTGCACATCAGTCATGTGTAATTAAGGCCGCGTTCTCAAGGTCAGTACGTCATGTGACACTGTGGTGTTTATGCCACTCCATCACTGTAGTACTCAAGTAGTGTGCTGGTGTATCTGAACTGAAGTGTTGCCATTCTGGGGTCCTTTGTACTTTAACTCCACTACATCATATCTAATATCTGACTGGTTACTCCACTACATTATGGCCAAATCTGTCCTTCCTTTTGGTTTATGTGAGTATATAAACATAGCATGTCCAAATGTACAGCGCTCACTTTGTTTTGAGCTTGTTTTGACTTGTTGGACAGAGCTTGGTTCTAGCTAATGGAACCTGTTCTCCTTCAGTGTTCTGTGCTGATGATGATTGTAATAGACGTCAGTGTCAGACTAATTAATGAGCTTCTATTAAAGACTGGTGGACTGAGAGACACTAGAGTCTCTTCACCTACACTGAGCTGATTAAGAGTCTTGTTCCAGAAATGATAATAGGACATTAGAGCCATAATAAATCATGCTCCTGTTACTCTCCATACTTAAGTACATTTGAAGGTACATACTTTAGTACTGTTACTCCAGTGGAGGTCTAAAGGGAGGAACTGACACTGACACTGGAGGAGGATTATACTTTGGGGGGCTCTCCTTCGTAGGATGTACTTCGTCCACCACTGATTCAGCTTGGACACACTAGAACGTAGTAAACACTACACTGAGCAGTGTTCAGTCCTCCAGGTTTGATAATCCTTGAAGGTGGCAAGTTTACGACTACACGTGCAGGAACCACAGAATACCATGGAACAGATTCCCAACTAAGTTGCTAAGTGCTGTGCAAAAGTCAGAGACGACTCTTGTTACATGTTTACTTAACATTAGTTAATCATTGTTAATGTGCTTCATGTTAGTTAGTCAACACTGTTTTAAGTTACTGTTAAAAACTACATCGTCGAGTCACATTATTATGACCACCAACTATAACCCAGAGTAACCGCCGTGTGCAACACGGACAGCAGCTAGACGGACTGGGAGTGACTCAGTAAGGTCCTAGTAGGTTGTCACAGGTATCTGGAGCCATGCTGACTGCAGTGCATCCCACAGCCGCTGGAGGGGACGTGGAGGAGGATCCATAGAGTGAACACGGCAATCAAAGTGGTCCCACAGATGCTGAATTAGGTTGGAAGTCTTGGTCATGCTCTTCCAAGCACTGCCGGACATTCCTAGCCATATGACATTGTCTTGCCGGAAGATTCCATTCACCCCAGGGAAGACAATCAGCATGTATGGGTGTACGTGATCTGCAGCGATGGATTCAACCCAACCAAATCAGTTGAGAGTGCCTTCCACACGGACGAGCCAGCCCAGAGGATGCCACGAAAACGTGACTGCCTTCATGAGCTACACACTGCTGCCGTCGAAAGTAGGAAGTGGTCATAATAATGTGACTCGACTTGATTTCTGCATTTCTCCTGAAATATGAGTGACTTTTATGGCTATTCTGGCTGGGAATTAAACACGCAACATTAGCATGCAACAAGAACAGGAACTGCAAAATGAACCTGATGTATAGCTATCTGATACTCTGGCAAACTGCCAGCCACTTCTCTCTGGGTTATATTCTGATCACAACACGGTACTTACCCTACACGCTTGGTCACTGACGCAGTTCTCCAGTAAGTTATGTGATATGCTTTGTAAGTAGCTGGAATGTTCCGGTTTCTTGATGATGCTGTTCACGTACATGTAGAACTGTGTGTCATCCAACCGCACATCCTGTAGACACCCTTTAAAGTGGCCACCCCACGGTGTGGTATCATCTACTTCGGGAAGTCCTCCAAGATATGCCACGTCTCCTGCCGCCACTTCAAAGGCAGTAAAATTCCCAGGACCAAAGAGTAATTCCGTGTGGTTGAAGTACAGATATGCTCCCCGTACGGAAATCGTAACCATGACTTTCTCCCCATCTGTGACGAACATAGAACTCCCTCTAATGGACGAGTACACAGCAACATGTATTGTGCCTCTCCTAAGGAACACGGTGAAGTACGGCCGATTCCCTCGCTTTAGTTGGACGACCAGGCCCTCGTACTTCAGCGACCGCAGGAAAAACGACAGGGTGATGTTACCACCATGGCTCTTGGCTATTGGAAAGGCAGCAAAGCTTCTGTTTCGCTCATGGTTGAATGTCCATGACGGGTGCTCTGAGGAGGAGAGAGTTCATACAAATGCTGTTAAAGTCTGTTAATGTATGTACATACAGCTCTGGAAATAAATAAGAGCCCACTCCAGTTTCTTCTTAAACTGGCAGATACAGTGAGCGTCTGGTTCATAAGAACAAGGTCAAGCAGCAAACACACAGGAGAACACAGCTACAGACTGGCAGAGGGCCAAAACTGCTCTCTACTGACCGTGATGAGCGCCACCTCATTCCAATGTCCCTTAACCACCGTAAGATGACCTCAAGTGACCTACAGAGAGACTGGCGAGCGGTGGCTGGGGTGAAATGCACAGCGAGCATGGTTCTAAAAACAGGCTTCTGGAGGGTCATTAGTGATTTTCTAAATAAACAGATCTAAATACAATATTTGATCTGGAATTTGGGAGACGTGTTCCAGTATACATCCAGTAGTGTATAGAATCAAACAGAACTGCTCATTTTGGTCCAACACAAACCCAGAAACTGTACAACTAGAGGAACTGATCATTTTCAGGTGGTCTCTTCAATTTTTCCAGAGCTGTATGCTGTATATTTTATTTATTTATTTATTTACTTATTTATTTATTTATTTATTTATTTATTTGTGTATATAAGCTCCCCAGGACAAAAAAACGAGTCCCCCCTGTGATGTACTGGGGTGTTTTAGTTATCTGGAAATGGGTTCTTGCTTGAGGTGCCAGTAAATTTGAACCACAGTGCCTATTACAGTAATACATTGAGCTCCTAAACAACCAGGTTTTGCCTTTTGCTCATCATCTTACTGAGGAATATAACATTCCTATCCCGGTATTCCAAGATGACAGTTCTGGCGTTTACAGGGCGGCAAATGTGGTTGATTGGCATGATGAACATTCCGGAGCATTCACACATCTGGACTGGCCCACAAAATCCCCAGATTTGAATCCTCTTGGAAATCTGTGGGAACTACCTGGAACAACCAGTAAACCACCAGGGAAGGCATCCACCAAATCTGGACCAACTGACCAATTCTTTGAAGCAAGAGTGTCTGAACACTGATGTGGTTTGCTCATGGAGGTATTACACGCTATTACATTGTGATCATAGGTGGCTAATTTTCTGTCTGGCAGACATAAAAGAAGTCACCTCATGTGTTTAAGGTGGTAATGACTTCAGGCACCTGCAGATGCACGAAGATGATGGGGCTATAAATACCTGCAGGGTGTGAGTGACGGGATCCATAGATTGGGAAGAGGTGCTACAGAGCAGGGAATGTCTCGTTCCATGTGTGGAAAATGGCTCCAGAGCAGATGTTAATGATTGGCTAAAAGGAGTGACTGCATTTGGACGTGTCAAAGACCATAGTGTGAAGGAAGTAGCTGAATCCGCAGGTGTATGGAAGCGTACGGTCATACAGGTCTACCAGCAGTGGCTAAAATCCCAGTCTACAGGGAATTCTCCTCGGAATTGTGCCAGAGAAGGCATCCATCAAATCTGTGCAATTCTTTGATGTAAGAGTGTCTGAACAATGATGTGGCCTACATCCAGAAACTTCCAGAAGCATTCCATGCCAAATCCAATGACAGCTGTTATTGGTGCTCATGGAGGTGTTACACGCTACTAGGTAGATTTCAGTCACAGGGGACTCGTTTTTTGTCTGGTGAGCTCTATATGTATCAGTAAACAGTAGTTTATACACTTACCATGGGCGCAGATGTTTCCATAAAAGGGCCTGTAGCAGTCACACCTGTACTCTGTCCAAAGGTCTACACAGTGGCCTTGCTGGGAGCAAGAATCTAGATGGCACCATTCAGTCTTTTCACAGCCCAGCTGGATGTTCATGGCCTGTTCTGGGGGCAAGTCCTGGGGCAGAATTGGTTGGGCATCGACTATCAGGTCTTCCAAGCAACCAATGAATCCCTTCCTTGTCTTCGTTTTGTCCAGAAATTCCTGAGGAACCCCACCGATATACACCTCCTCCAGAAGATGTGCGGGGAAAAAGAGGAGCTGATTGTGATCTCCATCATCAAACATTCGTTGTCCGTCCTCTAAAGTTAGAACCAGCCTCTCGTCCACAGAAACAGAAACACTGTGCCAGAGTCCATCGTTCAAATATATAGGAACCTTAACCATCGACTTCACGTCCTCAAATTCTGCCATGGCAAAAAGACTTCCGTCATTCATCTCCAGCGAGAAGAAGTGCTCTGCGTTTCCCCTGAAGAACAGAACAACGTCTGGTAAAGTTGTCCTGAACCTCAACGTAACTCTAGGTACCTGAGGTTGTATATCCCTTCGAGTCCTTTTCCCCGGAACCTCCACAAGCACATAGCCTTCTGTGGAGAAGGAGAATGTGGTGGGGATGCTGCAGTGGTCACCGTAGAAGCCAGGAGGGCACAGGCACCTGTACTTATGATGGTCTCCGAGAAGTGAAGGCAAGCAGGTGGCTCCATTCTGGCAGGGGTCATCCACACAGCCAGTCAGAGCAATGTCACAGTCATGGCCACCCCAAGGCAGCTGTTCAGGTAAAGGGGCGGGGCAATGACAGATGTATTTATTAATGCCATCCTCACAGGTGGCGCCGTTTTGACATGGCTCGTTTTCACATTCGTCAATGTTCATCTCACATACTACACCTGGAAGAGAAATCGAGACGACAGAGGTGATCAGGGCATACAGCAAACAGTTTCATGTGTAACCCAAGGAGCCCATAACACCACCAGTCAAAAGTTTAGAGACGGCTCCTCATAGCAGGTTCTCTTTCGGTGTATCTTAGAGCTTTACTGTAGAATAAATGTGAAGACATCAAAACATAAAATAGCCCTCATGGAATTATACAGTCCACCTTAAAACCTTCCAGAATGGAGCTTTACAGGAGGATGAACCAGCTTTCTTAACCTGCAGTGGAGGTTGGCTCACTCTTTAGAGGCTACATGGGAAGTTCACACTTTTGTTCTACTGCAGGTGATTGAGGGTTATAAAACCTTGATTGCTGAGCTCTGGTGGGCGACTGGGTTTAAGACCTAGGCCCCAAAAGGTAAACTAGTTATGAGGGAAGATGAGAATGAGGAAAGGGTTTGATTACAGTCATTAAAGCGTATGAGTTTTGAAGTTTAGCCCTGTAAACAGCCGAGTGAGTCCATTTACCTATGACGTGCTCCACAACTAAAGAGCAATCTGACCGTTTGCACTGCTGTCCATGTAGTTACTGAGTAGTAAGCCTTCCGAGGTGATAAGTCTGGGATTTTAAGGGGTTAAACAGCCACACAGATACTAGCTCTGAGCAAAATGAACTGAAAGCCTCTGTTATTAAAGGTTAATGCCTTCGATTGTTCATAGTGTCTGTATAGTTCAGTCAACGAAGTACAACCGAAAGTGAATTCAGAGTAGTTTGACACACACACTACCAGTCAAAAGTGTCTCCTCATAGCAGGTTCTCCTTCTGTGTATCTTAAAACTTTACTGTAGAATAAAAGTGAAGACATCAAACTATAAACTAGCACTCATGGAATTATACAGTCCACCTTAAAACCCTCCAGAATGGACCTTTACAGGAGGATGAACCAGCTTTCTTAACCTGCAGTGGAGCTGATAGAACAAGGTTTATTACTAAGCAGGTTTGGAGCAATTCTATTGGTCGGTCCCTCATGAATATTCACTAAGCTGAAAGGAGAACTAGAGCTTTTACACTGTGCAGAAAAAGAGATCAAAGTTTTACACCACTAAATATATATTAGAGGTGGAGATATGGAGAAATATCATACTGTGGTACATCAAGAGGATATGTGGGGTATCAGGGTATGTACTGGTTCAGACTCTCATCAGTTGGAGCTGTTAGATGTACGACTGTAGAGTCTTTAAGATCACTAACTACATCATTTAGAGGGGTGTGCCTAAACTTCTAACTGGTAGTGTATTTGCAGTATTTACATGCACATTATTTACCAGGCTTAGTATCAGAGTGAGCCCGAGAGTTTCTTAAGGGATACAGCCTTAGTAAGACCTGTTTGGGGGATTTTAAGGATTTGAATTTTTATAAATCCCGAGAAAGGCTCAAGGAACACGAGCAGACGGAATGTGGGCAATGCCTTTCTGATAGAACACCCACACTTAGAGCTAGGAGATCGCTCTCTAAGCCATAGCTATAAGTGGAACTGAGAAGTTGCACAATGTATGGCACACACCGTCACCCCTAATAGTAATTAGTGGTGTAATTTAAAGCCCTGCCTTGTCTAATAAACTACTGCCTGACTACAAACTGTATAGTGTTTAACAGGAAAGTAAATAGTGCTAGAGTAAAATAAACTTCAGTAGCTGTTAATGAAGTAGCCTTAGAGGTTAAAGGCGTAGTACTGTAATAAGAGCAACATACACCAATACAAAGAAGACCAATCTACTGTAAATTCAACTTATAGCACAGAACAAAAGGCTGGAATATATTCCTTATCAAGCTTCGGCAATGCACCATACATCTGTTGAACATACTGTGCTGGTATTTAAAGCCTGGACCTCTGCAGGATCTTTCCCAGACGTGAGCGAAAGGAGCACTCTGTGCTCTGCTAAGTCCTCCGCCCTTTGCTAATGCAGGCAGGCTGTGCCAGGAGCCCCGCAGAAAGCACAGAGCGGCGTTACCTGTCAGCGAAATCAGCCCACACCAAATCAGTGCCACTGTTAGTCCTCTCATCCTGCCAAACGTCCGAGCGACAGTGATGTTCCTCAACACGGCGAGCTGCGGCGGACACTGACAGAAAAGTGACAGGTCCCGAGGCAGCTGTCCACCAACTCTCTCTCTCTCTCTCTCTCACTCCCTATATCACTCTCGTTCCTCTCTCTCTCTTGCTCTCTTTCTCTCTCACATGTCTTAACACACTTACACAAACATACCCACACACACACACACACACAAGGGGATGAGTCCGTTACCACTCCTCCCACCGCCGAGCTGCCCTGCCTGGGCTAATAATCCACCCTGCCTCCCTCTCGCTCTCCCTCGCTCACCTTCCCTCCCTCCCTCCTTCCCTCCCTCCCTCCAATCCCAGCTGGTTCCTGTCAATGCTGACAACAGGAATGCCTGTCTGCCCAGGCCAGCAGCAGTGATGGCTAGCAATACCAGCCTGTGGCAGACTCATTACTGAGAGTGTGATTTTGGCCAGGAGATGAGGACGAGCAAGAGCACCACAAGAGCTGAGTGAGACAGAGGAACTGACTCCGCTCATGTAATTGATTAAGCCTGTTTCAGTGCTGCAAGAAGGTGTAGGAAGAAGCTAGCTTGGATCCTGTTACTGTGCACCACTTGGACTTCCTCGCAGTCCACACAGTGCTGGTCTATGATTGACACGTATCTCAGTCAATCAGATCCGTCTCTGAACGTTTCTTCCTTCATCAAAACTGCCCCAGAAACAAATCTGCAGCAAGACTGTCGGTGGCAGTAAAGTAGTATCAGACCATGAAGTGGTGGGAAGGTGTTAGAGAGGAATGTGGAATGCCTGACGCGTGTTATCCTGATGGTCTGGAGGGCGGTGCTGTTTTTATTAAAGCTGAAAAAGTTTCGGTTAAACTCTGTGGAGGACCATATAGCAGCAAAGCTATCGCCAGGCTTTTCTTAACAGGGCTGTAGGCAAGTCACGATGTCACATGACCTTGTTATACCAATGAAATGCAAGGCATTTCTTGTGACACGGACGTGAGCCAATGGTACACATAATACTGTTGGCAAGTGAACATTTTAAACAGTTCATCCGGAAAAGAGGACTAATAGGCATCCATCCAGGTATTAGGCTGGACGGAGGACTGGGAGTTGCAAAAACCGGACTGTCCGGCCTAAAACCAGACGTGTGACCACCCTAGACTACATGCATGCGGACCTTGACGCCTACCGCCCCACGTCAACGTCACCAAAGACTGCAATGGTGTCGTGCCAGACTGTCATGGAGTGACTCAGAATGGCAGCGGGTCATCTTCAGTGACGAGTCCCGCTTTTGTCTTGGTGGAGACGACCAACCAATCCGTGTGTGGAGGCACCGTGGTCAGCACCAAGATGAACGCTTTGTTGGCACATGTCACACGTCCAGAAGGCCTGGTGTCACTCCACCTCCACCCCTACCGCACCATCTGCAGGAACTGTGTGAGGATATTCAAGCTGCATGGGATGGATTATCACAGGACACCACTAGGAACCTCTGCAGCTCCATACCGAGACGTCTGGCATGTTGCGCTACCAAACACGGCGGCCCGACACCATACTGAGAGACAGACTTCTGTATGTGTAGCTCAATAAATATTGATCATATCAGTCTAAATTTATCATCAGTTATTGATCCTGGTAACCTTTATCTTCCTTCCCACCAGCACTGCAATCCCACACCTCCTTCTGGGTGCATATAGCATAAGGTTGGAAAACCAGCTAGCAACAGTTTGTAAGGTCTTCTCCAACTATAAAGCAAACTGGAACCCTGTGAGCACTCTTAGTGCAAAGGAGGCCTAGACAGTTTTACTAGCAGTTAGCATTTCCGCTAGTCTGCGTACACATTAGTTTTGTTTTAGTGCTGATCAGGTCTAAGAAGCTTTCTTACCTAATCTCCTCCACTGCTAAACTTCAAACACACATGCAGTCTAGCGCAAACACTGGGGAGGCCAGCATATGGCACCTGCAGCTGATGTATTCTCACTCAGCTTTGTATTGCTACTGTCTGTCTCTGTCTTCTACATCCATAAGGCTATTATTTCATGTAAGTGCAGTAATGAGCTGTAACGATTCTCCAAGCATGTTTCTGATGTCATTGTAAAAGAGTTGACTGTCTCACATTAGCTTTCATGTAGGTTGAGGGAAACCCATGGCTAATTCTACAGCCCCCGACCGAGACGGCAGGAAGAATGAGAGGTAAGATTAGGATTAGGGGGCTCAGTGTGAATCAGGAGATAAGGGTTACACTAGCAGACGTGCTGGGATCACGGATGGAACTGTCCTGAAGCACGTCTTTCAGCTTTACTATTCAGCCATTCAGTCACACTGTCTGCATGAAAGGAAGCCCACACCAGCTGACCTCCATGACGTCCAGAAACCAAAAGGTTCCTTGTCTTCCTCTGCAAGTCACTCGCCACTGGAGCACGAACTGTCGGAGCCCTGCTGCGAGTATAAACACACATACCGACAGATCTCACCTGTAAACCCTGGAGGGCAAACGCACTGATATGCATCGATCAGGTCCTCACAGCTTCCACCATTTTTGCACGGCGCAGACTCACACTCGTCTATGTTAACTGAGCAGTTTTCACCTTCAGAACACAGCAGAGAGCATTACTGTCAGTGGACACTTCACAGATCTGTCTTAACAGGTTATAACAACTTACAAAGTAAGCTGTGGCAGGTAAATGAGATCTTGGGGCTGCAGTAAAGCTCACCTGTAAAGCCAGACTGACAGCGGCACAGGAAGCCTGCAGCGTGTTCGTAGCTGAACTCCATATCCAGCTGGGGCAGGACACCGTAGTTGCTCCGGTGCGACCGCTGGAAACACTCTCCACTGTTCTCACAAGGCTGACGTGCACATTCGTCCACATCCAACTCACAGTTCTTCCCCTCATAGCCTACAGCAGAAGAGAACCATCAGGAAGTGGAACACTGTTTGGTCAGTGCATTAGGGAATCCTAAAACATGTTAAACTGGGACTAAATATAGGTCTAGATTGTGGAACCCATTAAGATACCTACAGTAGTGGGACAGTGCTTTAAGCTATAGTGCACTGACAGCACAGGAAAGCCTGGCACCCTGGATGCCAAAGCAAGATTTGGCATGAATGAGTGCACCTGTTGGCCAGTCCTCCAGACCAGTACTGCGGTTCCCCAAGGTGTCATTGAGAGACCCCCATAACAACCATGGAGAGAGAGAGCATTCAAAGTGATAGTCTCTCTATCATTTAACTTTGGTTGTTGTTTATTGACACTTTTGGGAAACACATCCCACCTCAACCACCTCCAACATGGCCAATGACCATAATGATATAGGTGCCTACACACCCCGGGCCACTTTGTTAGGTATCTACACTCATGGTCCATCTTATCAGCTCCACTGACCATATAGGACACGCTGTAGTTGTACAGATCCAGACAGCAGTCCATCTGTTTCTCTGTATACCCTGTTCTTCAATGGTCAGGACCCCCACAGGAACACCACAGAGCAGGTATGATGTGGGTGGTGGATCATTCTCAGCACTGCAGTGACACTGACGTGGTGGTGGTGTGTTAGTGGGTGTGGTGCTGGTGTGAGTGGATCAGACACAGCAGCGCTGCTGGACACCTCAGTGTCACTGCTGGAGTGAGAATCGTCCACCAACCAAAACTATCCAGCACAACAGTGTCCTGTGAGCAGCATCCTGTGACCACTGATGAAGGACTAGAGGATGACCAACACTGCACTGTGCAGCAGCAGATGAGCTATCGTCTCTGACTGTACATCTACAAGGTGGACCAGCAAGGTAGGAGTGTCTAATAGAGTGGACAGTGAGTGGACACAGTGTTTAAACACTCCAGCAGCACTGCTGTGTCTGATCCACTCACACCAGCACCACACACACTAACACACCACCACCACGTCAGTGTCACTGCAGTGCTGAGAATGATCCACCACCCACATCATACCTGCTCAGTGGTGGTCCCCAAATTTATGTATCCACCTGTACACGTGATTTGCTACAGGTACTAATACTGTAGTGTCTGTATTGGTCTCAGACAGATATGCGTCATTCATTCCCGCCTTTGTTCCAACTGAACACGTGTGCTGTACGTGAAACATGTAACACATAGACGACAATCAAATCAAATCAAGCTGAGCCTATCTTGTAGGCCTTTTCCATTTCCCTCCAGCCAGAAGGCACTAATGAGAGAAATGTACTTTAATTGGTTTAATTAATTCTCCATTCTAAATGGAAGCAGGTTCAGTAATTGAGTTAAGGTAAAAGCACTGGGGAGTCAGTCTGTACGGAGCCGGATTACAGCTCTAACAGATGGACCTCTGGAGGGGATAAGAGGCCACTATATCGCAGCAGCTCAGAGGTGGTTTGATAAGATCTAGTATATCTACAGTGAATGTGCTTACTGTCATATAAACCTTAAATCCATATATGATTGATATATATATATATATATATAGTAATGTGCTGGTTTACCAACAAACTGTAGAGTTAAATAATATTCAGTTATTATGTCTTATATTTTTATGGGCTTTATTGAAGCATACAGCGTTATGTGTTATGCTGGTCAAGTGACTAAATGTTTTCTTGAAGTGAAAATGCTCTACAGAGAACAAACTAATGTACAAGTACTAATTACTATTCGTTTGCTCAGCTGAACACACTGGAAAAAAAACTATAGAAAAATGGAAATATAAATATAAAATATGTAAATTCTCTACAATTATATACTTATATAAATATAGATTTGATGTGTGTTCAGTGCGTTCAACTGAGCAACTAAAAGTAGAAACCATGCACTACAGTTAAATATACACATATTATTTGTATTATTTTCAAATATTAATCTTCACGTGAGTTCTCTGTAAATGAGACTTAACAACAAAATGTATCATCTCACCAGGGATGCTCTGAATGTTGCACCTCTATTTATAAAGGCCATTTGCAATTTAATTTAATTTAATTTTATTTAATTTAATTATACACATTACTTATTTTTTTAAACATTTATTGGTTCTCAAAATTTGGTTTCCTAGGGCCTCTCACTTCACTCACTTTTGTGTGTGTTTTTTGTGTTATATCACGCCTGACTTAACTAATAATGATGATGATAATGATACTGTACCGATATCAACATTCTTCTTTTAACAAAACATTATTCCATTCTTCCCATATTCCATTACTTATTAAGGATGTGTGTTTAACAGCTCTATACTAAATGGACAAAAGTATTTGAACACCTACAGGAGCTTTTATGACACCTCATTTTAAATCCATAGGCAATAATATGGATTCGTTTCACTTTGAAGGTATAATTTAGGTGAGGCGAGTCATTCTCTGAGTCGAGAGTTTTTAGGGCCATTTTGTGCCGGTTGTGATGCACACAGAGGAATTTGTCTTCCGCTTTTAACCCATCTGTGAAGTGAAACAACCACATACACACACTAGGGGGCAGTATGCACACTTGCCCAGAGTGGTGGGCAGCCCTATCCACAGCGCCCTGGGAGCAGTTGTTGGTTAGGTGCCTTGCTCAAGGGCACTTCAGTCATTACTGTCGGTTCAGGGAATCAAACCGGTGACCATCCAGTAACAAGGCTGGTTCTGTAACCTCCAGCCCACGACTGACCCCAAATAACAACTTCCACTCTTCTGGAAAGGTTTTCTATACATTTCCAGAGAGTGTCTGTGGGAATTTTTGCACCCCTAGCATTCAAAAGGGCATTTGTGAGGTCAGACACTGACGTTGGACAAGAAGGCCTGGCTTGCGATCTCCATTCTAAATCATCCCAAAGATGTTGTATGGGGTTGAGGTCAGGGCTCTGTGTGCAGGACAGTCAAGTTCTTCCACTCAACCATGTGACCTTGCTTTGTGACCTGGGGCACAGTCATACTGGAACACAAAAGGTTTTCCCCAAAAGGTTCCCACAAAGGTTGGAATCATACAATTGTCCAGAATGTCTTGGTATGTGAAAGCAATAAGATTTCCCTTCCCTGGAACTAAGCTGCCGTAGGCCCACCCCTGAACAACAACCCCACAGCATTACCCCTCCTTCACCAAACTTTACAGTCAGCACAGTGCAGTCAGGCAGGTAACGTTCTCCTGGGGTTCTCCAAACTCAGACTCGTCCATCAGACTGCCTGATAGGGACTGGTCACGCGACTGGTCACTCCACAGAGTTCAATGGTGGCACTTTACGCCACTTCATCCGATGCTCTGCATTGTGCTTAGTGATGTAAGGTGTGTGTGCAGCTGCTACGCCATGGAGACCCATGAAGCCATGAAGCTCACAGTGTTAGGGCTGATGTTAATGCCAGTGGAGGTTTGGAGCTCTGCAGTTATTGAGTCAGCAGAGCGTTGGAGACCTTTACGCACTATGCTCCACAGCACTCTTAGATCCAGCTCTGTAACTCTATATGGTCTGACATTTCATGGTCTGAGCTGCTGTGGCTCCTAAATGCTCCCACTCTTCCATAACACCACTCACAGCTGATCTTGGAATATCTAGGAGGGAGGAAATTCCACCAACAGACAAAGGCAGCCTCCTATTACAGCACCACGCTAGAATTCAGTGAGCTCTTTAGAACCACCTACAACAGGACTGGATAAAACACCTGAAAACAGTGATTATCAGGTGTGTCCCAATACTTTTGTCCATATGGTGTATGTCAGGAAGGAGCCAGGCTGACTCAAGATTCTGATCAAGGTTAATAAAAGGACACGTTTCTTGGTCAGAACTACAGTTTTTTTGATGGACGATGTTCCGATTAAGCCTAGGAATGTAGCAAAACAAGTCAGTTATGACGTTTATATGATTATTATATAAATCATCATTATGGATGTCTTGAGTAGGTGAATGATCAGGATCAGCTTTCACTGTTGTGGTCAATCTGCATGCTTTGATGACTTTCCAAGAGAACGCACTTCTGCATTTGTAAATGCATTATAACTGTTTATTGGCTGAATTTAAGATAATATAGGGAAAATAAAAATAATTAATTGTGATCTGTGCAAAGGTTATAGCATTTTAGAACTTGTTTATTCCCTGTAGAGGATATAATATCTTATTTTCACTTGGAACATCAACGTGCAATTTGACATAGGACATATGCCATATGACGTTTCAGTGCTTTTGCTCACTATTTCTCTTATAACTATTTTGATGAAATGACTAATAAACCCAATCGATCAAACAAACAATCAATCAATCAACCAAATCTGGTATTAGGAGAAGGAATAAAGCACTTAACAGTGTGTCCCACGACTGACAGTTTGAACTGACATGCAACTGCATGTCCTGGCCTCTAGAGGACAGTGTTTGGTCAAATTTGGTGGGTTACGAGAGCCGGGAGTGTGGAAATTCACCAATCAGTCAACCAGACACAGTATTACATTACCTGGCCAACAGAGACAGGTGTACTGGTTAACTCCCTCCTGACAGGTAGCTCCATGCTGGCAAGGGTTAGACGCACACTCAGGAATGTCCTCCTCACAGAAGTCCCCAGTAAACCCGGTTCCACTGCACTCACACTCGTAGCTGAAATTCACACAGACGAAGTCAGGTTGTATTATGTGACCATATTATAAAATAGCCCAGTAAGACCATTATTATGGTCTGTACATCACCCACCAAGGAGGTGTACCTAATAAAGTGGCCGGTCAGTGTTCTATGCACTAACATACTGAGCCTAAGTGAGAGTAGAACGTAGATGTAGGCCACTCAAACATGAATGAAGATCTAACCAGCTATAACGTAACTTAGCACGGCCTACAACGGTTGTTTACATAACACTCTGTGTTAAACGTTCAGTTATCAGTAGGACGTGTGCTCAGTGGCGTGCTAATGAATGAAGCTAATCTCCTGGCAGACAGATTAGTGAAAGTGAGTCATGTTCATAAACAATGGGCTAAGGATGACCAACGTGTTGCTCTCAAAGACATTCTGCATAATCTGATGAGTCATAAGAACTAAAGCAGAATCAACAGCCTCGTAAAGCACAGAGCTGAAGACGGTAAGCTGATGCTGTAGTTACATCAACAAAGGGAAGACAAATCACACACTCGATTATACGCGGTCATATCAGAATATTAGGTCCACTTCCTATGCTCATGGTCCATGTTATCAGGTCCACTGACCATATAGGACGCTCTGTAGTTGTACAGTTCCAGACTGTAGTCCATCTGCAGTGACACTGACGTGGTGGTGGTGTGTTAGTGTGTGTTGCGCTGGTGTGAGTGGTGTGAGTGCTGCTGGACACCTCATTGTCACTGCTGGACTGAGAATCATCCACCAACCAAAACTGTCCAGTCAACAGTGTCCTGTTTGTAGCACCCTGTGGGCAGCGTCCTGTGGGCAGCGTCCTGTGGGCAGCGTCCTGTGGGCAGCGTCCTGTGGGCAGTGTCCTGTGGGCAGCGTCCTGTGTCCACTGATGAAGGAGTAGAGAATGACCAACACTGCACTGTGCAGCAGCAGATGAGCTATCGTCTCTGACTGTACATCTACAAGGTGGACCAGCAAGGTAGGAGTGTCTAATAGAGTGGACAGTGAGTGGACACAGTGTTTAAACACTCACACCAGCCGTGTGCATTCAAAACAGACGGGTTTTCGCAGTTTAGTTTTCGCAGTACAAACCATACGGCCTGAAGCTATATTAGTCTTTATTTACTGCTTATCAAGCTCCTTTATTTCATAAGAGTGGAGATCATTCAGTTGATTATCCTTGAAAATGATATGCGGGCTCTTTATGACACGGGTTGAAGCACTTCTGCAGCAACGTCTCTTCCTCCAACTTGAGGGAGTTTTTCCTTGCCACCGTCGCCTTCGGCTTGCTCACCGGGGGCTTCTTTCTTTTCTCTCCTTAATGAAATATTATTATTACTGAATTTCTGTAAAGCTGTTTTGAGACAACATCAGTTGTAAAAAGCACTATATGAATACATTTGATCGGATTTGACTTCCTGTTCAGCTTTTCATGGGCTTCAAAGGCTACCAGGGATCTTTACCAGGACAGTGTTTCCATATAGAGCTGTCTGAGGGGGTGCGCGAGTAGGGCAATGTGTGTCCGCATGTTTGATTAGGCTAGTATTCTCTTATGTACTGTTAGTTCTTAGGTGCAGACAAAGAACATGATGTAATACAGAACATGTTGTATCATATGTTTCCATGAATGGAACTGTACAACTGCAGACACTCTGTCAGGTTTTGTTTTTGTATGGCAGGATATGTCATCGCTGCAACTTGGCCTTGCTTGCCAGGACGTCTTGCCTGGACAGCTTAATAAATAAATATGTTTACTGTTCAGTCTTTTGTGTACCGTGAAGGAATTCCAACCCTTTGATCTTGTAATTCTGGATGTGAGGTGATCTGTCACTGAGCCTCAGGCACAGCTCATTCCACGGCTTCCAAAATTCTTTAACATATTATTTTCACCATTATGACAGCATGGTTCTTCCTGCCGAGGAGCCGTCAAGACACCCTACCAAGAACAACAGCGCCAGGAACCCTTTGAGGTTGTGTAAGATTGTGTAGCATTTTAAATGAGATAACTTCATGTAAAGAATACACGGAGCGGACACTTTACTAGGTACCTACAATGTTAGTTGTATCAGCTCATTATTTGGTTGTCTGTTCTTGGTCAGGACCTCCACAGGACCACCGCAGAGCAGGTATTATGTGGGTGGTGGATCATTCTCAGCACTGCAGTGTCACTGACGTGGTGATGGCGTGTTAGTGTGTGTGTTGTGCTAAAGCAAACAGACGTCTGTGTGATGGTTCTTACCTGTTCACCATATCAATACATGTGCCGTTATTGAGGCACGGCCCAGTCGAACATTCGTCAATGTCCACCTCGCAGTTGATGCCCTCAAATCCAGGCAGGCACTCACAGGTGTACAGCCCCACGTAGTCATGACAGGTGGCACCATTCTGACACGGAGCCACCTCACATTCATCTATCTCCGCCTCACAGTTCACGCCTGCAACGCAAATAAACACAGTGTCAGCTAGTTTCTCCACTCGACGTCCAAAACAATAGCTGCACCCAGAAGGGATCAACCCACAGGAATGAAACTTGGTGTGTAGGTTTGACATCGTGAGACATGCCAATGATTCAAGTTTCACACTCGGCCGCACATGTGACGTGCAAGGACGGGCCTTATCTCTGTACCTGACTGACCCAACAGCCACGATTACGGACATCCAGCGAGCAGTGATGTCCTCCATGAGTCGTCCTGTTAGTGCAGCACCATTGGCAGACGGCTGCACCACGCAGGACCACATGCACACAGACCGTTACCACGACTGTCCTTAACACCACGTCACCGTCACCAAAGACTGCAATGGTGTCGTACCAGACTGTCATGGAGTGACTCAGAATGTCAGCGGGTCATCTTCAGTGACGAGTCCCGCTTTTGTCTTGGTGGAGACGACCAACGAATCCGTGTGTGGAGGCACCGTGGTCAGCACCAAGATGAACGGTTTGTTGTCACGTGGACCTCCACCCCTACCACACCATCTGCAGGAACTGTGTGAGGATATTCAAGCTGCATGGGATGGATTATCACAGGACACCATTAGGAACCTCTACAGCTCCACAGCTCAATGGCATGTTGGGTTAGGAAACACGGCGGCCCGACGCCATACTGAGAGACACTACTTCTGTATGTGTAGCTCAATAAATATTGATCATATCAGTCTAAATTTATCATCAGTTATTGATCCTGGTAACCTTTATCTTACTTCCCAACAGACCTGCAATCCCACACCTCCTTGATGAGTGAGTTCCTCTTGCTGTGATTAAAAAGTAAAGTTTAATATAAGTGTGTGTACGGTGGTGTGGTGGTCTGGACAGATGAATACGGTGTGTCTTTTAAGAAACCTACAAGCCAGAGAATACAAAGTCATAACAGAATATTAGGTCCACCTTCTTGTTTCTACACTCAGTGTCCATGTTATCAGCTCCACTGACCATATAGGACACTCTGTAGTTGTACAGTTCCAGACTGTAGTCCATCTGTTTCTCTGTATACTGTATTACCCTGTTCTTCAATGGTCAGGACCATTTGGGATGAAATGGGAAAAGTGAAAAACAACATTCCAACAAATCCAATAGCATTCCTACCTGTAAACCCTATCAGACACTCGCAGGTGTAGCGGTCCTTCCCATTGATACACGTCCCGTTGTTCTCGCAGGGTCGTGACGCGCATTCATTAATGTCTATCTCACAGTGGTAACCTTGAAACCCAGGCACGCAGAAGCACTGGTACACATCGATGCCATCTACGCAGATGGCGCCGTTCTGACAAGGCTGGGACAGGCACTCATCAATATCCTGTTCACAGTGGCTCCCCTGGAAGCCCCGGGCACACTGGCACTCATAACCGCTCGGCGCCCACACGCAGGTGCCGTTGTTGAAGCACGGATCATCTGAACAGTCCCTTACACGCGTCTGGCAGTCGTCGCCACTGTAGCCACTGGGACAGTAACAGGAATATCCGTTAACTCCATCCACACAGTGGCTCTTAATTCCCGTGCAGGGGTTACTCTCACACTCATTAATGTCCTGTGTACAGTCAGGGCCTCCAAAGCCTTCAGGGCAGGAGCAGGTATAGTTCGCTGTACCCGGCGTGCTGATGCAGTTTGGGCAACTGACGTTGACACAGGCATTGTGTAGTTCACAGTTGTTGCCCACATATATACGCTGGTCATTTGGGCAGATGCACACATAGTCTATCACCGTGTCTATGCATGTGCCTCCGTTTTGACACGGTGAGGATGAACATCTGTCCGCAGCTGCTGTGCAGAATGTTGCTATGGAGACAAAAGAAAAATCATTTAGATGATTACAGTGAAACTAACACACTACAAACAGTTTCTTAACCTTGATAAGACACTGGTATCACAGGAAACCAAATCATGGTGTAGTTCTAATGTGTAGACTCCAACATGTCATTACAGGCCACACCATTCATCAGAACTCTCTAGAATGCTCCTCCAACTAACTCTGGACTGAATGTGGATCCTATGGCACGGTGCATTACCCTGCTGGAATATCCCATCACTGTGGGGTACATGAAGTCCATGAAGGGCTGCAAATGGTCACCAAGCAGTGAAACGTATCGGCACTGGTCAATAACGTGTTTAGTTGGACTAGTGGACCCAACCTATGCCATCAGAACACACTCCACACCAGTATGGAACCACCACCAGCCTGCACAGTGCCTTGTTGACAACTGGAGTCCATGGCTTCATGGGGTCTGCGCCACACACAAACCCCACCATCAGCCCCATACAACTGGTACCACGCCACATGTTGCCAGTCCTCTCTAGAGTCCAATTAGCAACCTCATGAGCCCAGCTGAGGTGCTGTGTCCAGTGTGGTGGTGTTAACAGAGGCACTCTGGTGGGTCTTCTGCTCCCGTATCTCATGGAAGCTAAAGAACGCTGCACTGACCTGCGGGATATGCGTATGGGGCTCCTGTATTGAATGTAAATGTGATTTCTGCCAGAGTCGCTCGTCTGTTCACACGGACAGTTCTAGCCAGATTCCACCGGTCATCATCATTAAGCACCCGTGGGCGGCCACTGCGCTGTCCACTGTGGGTGGTTATGCCTTCTATGACGTAATCCCAGTACACACGTGACACTGTGGATCAAGGAATATTAAATGCCCACACAACTTCGGAAATGGAACATCCCATCCATCAGACTTTCAGACTCTGATAATTCCCGTCTCCTTGCTATGAGCACGCTGGCCAGTGTTCAACCTCACTCACAAGAACACACCTCACAGCTTATGCAGGTATGGGCGTTCCTAAACTGTCCCCTGAGGTAACACTGCTTCATAAACAGTTTACATACTGATTGACAGGATATTAACTCCAGAATTCCGCTTCATCCTTGCAAAATGTACACAAGGAATTACTGGTGGACCCAAATAAAAGCAAGCTGGGAGCTAAAACATGCAGTGACGTAGCCCACTTCTTAGTAAACACAGTTTACTATCCCAGAGTGTTAAGGGGCTTTGCCCCCCTGCTGCTACCTTAAACAAGCAGGTGGCTATGCCGTATTATCCTCAGTGACTTAAGCAGTTCTACTAGATGGCCCATCACTGGAAAGCGTTCTGAGCACCTTCTTCATTAACACAGATCCTTCACAAGTGCCTCCTGTCACCAGCGTTGTCATTCACAAGGCTAAGCCACAACATCACCTAATGGGTCAACTTTTCTGAGGACACCAGTAAAAGTAGATCAGTGGAACCTCAATGAACGGTTGCCCGAACACGGCCGGTTAAGCTTATTCCTGCGCTAAATTACACTGCCAATGGATTCGCACTTGGAGAACTTTCTAGTCATCTTCTAGTCATCTTAAAGTCTGGACTCTGATCCCAGTCTCTGGTTTTGGATATTGAGATCAGTGGTCATTAACTGAACTGTTTATGTGACTTATTGACCAGCTAGTGTCATAACTGCCAGTAATTATTCAATCCATGACTCGAAACGTGATTCCAGATTTGAAGACCACCGGTCTTGGCATAAGGCTTAATCTGTCCCTAACTGATTCCAGTTTCTTTACTACAGGCATTTATAAGTGATTTAACTCACTTTGCACTTTGATTGTTCTATTGTATACAGTGTGACTCTTTAACAAAGCTCTGACACCTCTACTCGAACCCCAGAACCCGGTCTACTCTTCACACTCTACTCAGTGATATAATAGCCTTTCAATTCATACCAGCACTCTTCAAATCACACCTGTGCTCTTTTATACGTCATTTATAAAAAAGTAGTTTGACATCAAAACAAACAGGAAGAAGTCGGATGTGTAGATTACTCTAATGTGTAGACTCTATAGAACAGAATACACACTCATCATCAAAACAATAGCTGCACAAATAGCTGCACCCAGAAGCAATCGACAGGCAGGACTGAAACCTGGTGTGTAGGTTTGACATTGTGAGACATGCCAATGATTCAAGTTTCACACTCGGCCGCACATGTGACGTAAGCAAGGACGGGTCTTATCTCTGTACCTGACTGACCCAACAGCCACGATTACAGACATCCAGCGAGCAGTGATGTCCTCCATGAGTCATCCTGTTAGTGCAGCACCATTGGCAGACGGCTGCATCACGTGCATGCAGACCGTGACAACGACTGTCCTTAACACCACGTCACCATCACCAAAGACTGCAATGGTGTCGTGCCAGACCGTCATGGAGTGACTCAGAACGGCAGCGGGTCATCTTCAGTGACGAGTCCCGCTTTTGTCTTGGTGGAGACGACCAACGAATCTGTGTGTGGAGGCACCGTGGTCAGCACCAAGATGAACAGTCTGTTGTCACACGTCCAGAAGGTCTGGTGTCACTCCACCTCCACCCCTACCGCACCATCTGCAGAACTTTGTGAAAAGTTTATTGATCCTGGTAACCTTTATCTTCCTGCCCAATAGCACTGCAATCCCACACCTCCTTCTGGGAGCAGCTATGTTTGAGATTAGGCAGATCATTTCTAAGTGTTAATTCAGATTATGTTATATGTATCTGTATGTGCAATTTACTCATGTTACAGATGTAGGTAAATGCAGCAGGAGAAGTCTTGCCAAAGGACTCTTATTGATACGGTGTGGTATACTTTCCTGAGTGATGCGGTGTGCTTGAATGGAACGCCAGTCTGATGTATGTTTAGGCTTTAGACGTCAACATGATAACTGAGGAGATTAAGTTCTGTAACCCTTAAAATGGTACCAGGGATTCTCTCAAGAAGATAAGGAGAAGTGAATGAGGAAATGCTAACACCAATACAGAACTGGTTGGTTCTGATACCCAGTGGGAGACGAAATGTACAAATGATCTGACTGATAAAGGAAGCAGCTGGAGTCCTGCTCATTTCTGCAACTACCCAAATGAAACCAAGGAGGCAATCCTAGTTTAGTGAAGCCTGCTTCATCACTGACATGTACATAGTCTAAACTAATGTCCGTCTGGTATTCTGTGTGTGTGTGTCGCATACATGCACATATGTCTACATGCCTACAGTCAAAGAGACACCCAGACAGACGGTGAAGCCAATTTAGGACAAAAGGAAATTGTCTGCTGCAGTTTTCTCTGAAAAGGATCCGTTAATATATCAGCACGTCTTTTGGAAGATGCCAGTTTTCATGACCTCCAATTTCTCCTAAAGTAAGATCATACCGAAAAGCTTCAGTGTGCAGCATCATAACAGACTGATCTCAACCCCCCAAAGAGCGGAGCGGTATGCTGAAGCCTCCAGGACAGGAGCTGTGCCCCATCCTGAGAGAGCTCCTCCACTGGGAGCGAGCCTGACCTCTGAGAAGCCCCACCACAGACCTGTTAGAGCACATAAACACCGCAACACTGCAACGGTCTGTGTGATGTTGGGTCAATCAAGTTATATCAGTTACATCTCAAGTCTCTCTGAACTCCTCACGCTTCTCTGACGTCCTGCGGCGTCGCCAATAGCTGCTATTGTTTTCTTATTCTCTGCCCATTTTCCCCAAAACAGTGATTTTCACTATGGTGACCAGATTCCAACAGAGAACCTCGCCGAATATGAATGAGGGGGTTTCCTTAGGGACCCCTGAGTATTAATCTGGGTGTGACCTGCCCTGCCAACAAAACAAAAGGCTCAATGGGAATGTACCACTGTGTGAATTTCCTCAGCCATACATTCAAAACAACAGCCACAGCCAAGTCCTCGGGTTACCACAAGATCCCGCTTTGATTAGAAGTCTAAAGCTGGCCTTAATGAACCGGGAGCTACAGTGAGGTATCTTGCTTTAAGGCATTTAATATACAGGACCTGCTTTTTACTTTAGCTCAGTAGGAAATGCATCGCATTCAAGTCACTGCTCCAAATCTCTATACTGGTCAAATTTCAACAGGGCCACTGATGGGACACGCTTGGGCCACCGCCAGCCGGGTGTTTTGGGGTATCTCGTTTCTTATTAAAACCTTTTATTTCCTGCTTTAATCCAGACAAAGTGAGAATTCAGCTTCATTAGATCTGTTCTTTCATTAAGGGAGAATTCCATCTAATGTTACTAGAGAAGCATACTTGTTCAAAGTGGTGGTGATGGGAACCAGATGAGTTTTTGCCTTACCATGTTGCACCTTGTTCCTGGAGGAACAGAATTTCACTCCACTGTGTACTTGTACATGGATGGAATGACAATAAAAGCCTCTTGACTTGATATAAAGCTATGAAGTGAAATGGTTGTAAATAAGCTGGCTGATGTCTGAAACAGTACAGCAGTTCTTAGATCGGCCTTGGGGTTCCTGTGTGGAGAGGTAGATATATGGTACTGTAAGGCTAAACAGTCCCCAAAGAATATTCATATTTACTACTACATATTTCACCAATATCAATATTACGTGGCATTTATGAAATCTCAGATACACAATATTGCCAAAAGTATTCGCTCGTCTGCCTTCACACGCTCATGAACCTGAGTGACGTCCCATTCTTAATCCATCGGGTGTAATATGATGTCGGCCCACCCTTTACAGCTATAACAGCTTCAACTCTTCTGGGAAGGCTTTCCACAATGTGTTTTGGGAATTTCTGACCATTCGTCCAGAAGCACATTTGTGAGGTCAGACACTGATGTTGGACGAGAAGGCCTGGCTCGCAGTCTCTGCTCTAATTCAACCCAAAGGTGTTATATCGGGTTGAGGTCAGGACTCTTCCACACCAAACACGCTCATCCATGTCTTTATGGACCTTGCTTTGTGCACTGGTGTGCAGTCATGTTGGAACAGGAAGGGGCCGTCCCCAAAGTTGGGAGCATGAAATGGTCCAGAGTCTCTTGGTCTGATGAAGCATTAAGAGTTCCTTATTAAGGGCATTAAGGGTCCGAGCCCAACTCCTGAACACCAACCCCACACCATAATCGCCCCTCCACCAAACTTTACACTTGGCACAGTGCAGTCAGACAAGTACCGTTCTCCTGGCAACCGCCAAACCCAGACTCGTCCATCGGATTGCCAGACGGAGAAGCGTGATTGGTCACTCCAGAGAACACGTCTCCACTGCTCTACAGTCCAGTGGCGGTGCTTTACACCACTGCATTCCACGCTCTGCATTGTGCTTGGTGATGTAAGGCTTGGATGCAGCTGCTCGGCCATGGAAACCCATTCCATGAAGCTCTCTACACACGGTTCTTGAGCTGATCTGAAGGACACATGAAGTTTGGAGGTCTGTAGTGATTGACTCTGCAGAAAGTTGGTGACCTCTGCGCACTATGACCCTCAGCATCCGCTGACCCCGCTCTGTCATTGTACGTGGACTTCATGGCTGAGTTGCTGTCGTTCCCAATCACTTCCACTGTGTTATAATCCCACTGACAGTCGACTGTGGAATATTTAGTAGGGAGGAAATTTCACGACTGGACTTGTTGCACAGGTGGCATCCTATCACGGTACCACACTGGAATTCACTGAGCTCCTGAGAGCGACCCATTCCCTCACTAATGTCTGTAGGAGCAGTCTGGATGTCTAGGTGCTTGGTTTTATACACCTGTGGCCATGGAAGTGATTGGAACACCTGAATTCAATGATCTGGATGGGTGAGTGAATACTTTTGGCCATATAGTGTTGTTGTAGGTTGGCTGGTCATACTAAATAAAATGGCTATATGTGTGCTGTAGACATTGTAACCCCTGGGTCTCATCACCACCACTGTAAAGAAATCCATGCCTGGAGCAGTGCTCCTCTGAACTCACCCTGAACGACGGTATTTGCATCTCAGTGATTTAGTTATGCACCCCTGATTGCTGTATTGTCCACGGCGTGAGACAAAGCTCTAACACCTCTACTCGAACCCCAGGGCCCCGTCTACTCTTCACACTCTACTCAGTGATATAATGCATATAGCCTTTCAATTCATAACAGCATCCTTTAAACCACACCTGTGCTCTCCAAGACACTTCTCACATCTCCTATCCAACCAGGAAACCATAAACATCTTCATATTCCATAGACCACGCCCTCTGCACTTTCAATTTCAGCATTTCTCCTGTCTGCCTCCACTGATAAAGACCCGCCAGGTATCACATGCAATGTTGGGCTACTTGTTATATCACATGTGTTGTGTGTTATAATGATGTTAGTCTTTACAATACTGATATCATGAGCCTGTAACACCTCCACCAGCACCAATAACAGCTGGGACTGGATTGGGCATGTACTGGACAAGTTTCTGGATGTAGCCACATCAATGTTCAGACACTCTTACATCAAAGAATTGGTCAGTTGGTCCAGATTTGGTGGATGCCTTCCTTGGCACAATTCCAAGGAGAATTTCCTATAGACTGGGACTTTAGCCACTGCTGGTAGACCCGTATGAGCGTACGCTTCCATACACCTGCAGATTCAGCTACTTCCTTCACACTATGGTCTTTGACACGCCCAAATGCAGTCACTCCTTTTAGCCAATCATTAACATCTGCTTTGGAGCCATTTTCCACACATGAAACGAGACTTTCCCTGCACTGTACCACCTCTTCCCAATCTATGGATCCCGTCACTCACACCCCGCAGGGGTTTATAGCCCCGTCATCCTCGTGCAGCGCCATCTGCAGGAGCCTGAAGTTACTACCACCTTAAACAGACTCATTTTAGTAGGCTTAGTGTGTAATATTAAGCAACATTTCAAGTTTATTGCTGTGACCAAAATAGAATTTCTGGGTTGATAACTAGTTTGGTTTTTTTTTTTCAGATTTTTTAAAACTAGTTTTAAGTGATTTTATTGGGCAAAATGTTCTCACCTTTGGCAGATAATTTCAAGCTAATTTCTTAAAATCTGAGACATTATGTGCCAATATTAAACAATTAGCTTACTAATATATCAGGAAATAAGATAAATAATCTTAAATTGAGTTTACAATAATCTCACATTTAGAATTTTAGGACATATTAACTAGATACAGGATTATTTTACTTGCCAAGATCTGTATTTTTGCAGTGTAAACATTTTAAGGATGAAGAACACCTGAAATGAACACCTGTAAAAACTCCTGCACGTAAAAGTTTCAGGGTCATTTGGCTTCAGCCTTTAAAGCCCCCTAACGTAAACAAGCCGTGCAGGACACACTCTTAAAAATAGGCACTAAAAGGCGCTTAAATGGGAGCAGTTTTTCCCTGAAGCACCTTTCGATGGAAAGCTTGGTGTGAAAACTGTTTACAAACCTGAAGCAGTGTGAAGGTAACGTCAGAGCGCAGCAGAAAGACCCTGAACCCAACTTTTAGGGGCAGTAATTCTGCCTCCTCCTCTTGGTGTTTTCATTTGAAGCACAGGGGCCTCACAAACGCACTCCCTGCTTTAATCTGCAGGGCTCGGATAAAACTCAGATGGCCTTTGGCCCCCTGTGATCCCTCAGACAGAGTGCAGCATCTGAGCCATCGTGTGAGAATGAGCATGCAACTTGATCAGTGTGGATCCCTCACAGTCTTCTAGCCCTACAGAGATGGTCTGATGACTTATGGGAACCAACTAAGAAAATTATTTTTTATGTATTTTTTTTAAACAAGTAAATAATAAAAATATCTGGAAATAAAATAAATAATCTAAAAAAATGCTTACAATTATCTTAAAATCAGAATTTTAAAATATATCAAATCTATAAGTAACAAGTTGTAGTGGTGAATTGTGTGGTGAATTACCCAAAATAGAAGCAAAAACAAAAACTTTGTTTTGGCATGTAAGCTAAAATTTAGGGAAATTTTATTTTGAGGGTAACAGTATAAGCAAAATATTCCTGTGAATTATTTTTTGTTTATTAATTGATCTAAATAACAATATAGCTACTCAATGTCATATAAACATGTTCAAGTTTTAAGTTGGAACTTTTCTTGTTTTAACTTAAATTAAATAAATACTCATGTAGAACTAAACTTTAGCAAAGCTAATGTTTTACCTTGAGTGCAAAAAAAGGAAAAAATACTCGTTCTAGCCTGAATGATTAGATTAGATTAGCTACATAGCTAACAGATAAACAAAGATTACTCACCCTACCTACTAAACATCAAGTTAGCACCAAGTTAGAAGTTGCTAAAATTTAGCAAAGCTGAACGCTGAATTAAAAAATAAGCAAAAACACTTTTTTCTAGCATAGTGCTAGCACATTTGCTAAAATTGTTAAATTAGCCACATAGCTAATAGATAGTTTTTGTAATAGTTATAGTTTTTGTGCGGTGGACCACCAAAATTGGCAAATATATATATATATATATATATATATGTATATATATATGTGGTTTTTTTTGTTTGTTTGTTTGTTTTTTTTTTTTTTTTTAGGGTAACAGTATAAGCAAAGAAATTCCAGTGAACATTTTTGTTTATTAATTGAACTAATGGGCAATATAGATTCTCAGTGTCATATAAACATCTTCATGTTTTAAGTTCAAACTTTTCTTGTGTTAAATAAATAAATAAATAAATAATCGTTCTAGGATGTAGCTGAATTTTTATCCTGAGTGCAAATAAAAAAGGGAAATATTCGTTCTAACATGAAGGCTAGCACACATGCTAATAGCCTCATAGTTAACAGGTAAACAAAGACTACACGCCTTGCCTTCTAAACATGTTTGAGTGGCAGGTTAGAAGTTATAGTTTTTTTTGGTGGACCACCCACTGTAAGCAAAAAAAAACATCCTTCCAAAAAATTTGCACAGATTTATTTTTCGACATTTGTTTCTTATTAATTGATCTAATTAGCAACATAGCTGCTTCCAGTGTGATATGAACATGCTCAAGCTCCAATTTGTAAGTTGTAAGAAACTTTTCTTGCTTTTGGGTGGTGGACCACCCAGTGTTAGCATAAATAAATAATAAATACTTACAATAAAATAAATCCATTTTAGGATGTAGAGCTAAAACCACCTAGCAAAGCTTAGTTTATTTTGAGTGCAAAAATAAGCAAAAAACACTCAATCTAGCATAAACACTGGCACGCATGCTAATACTGTCAGATTAAATACACAGCCAACTGATAAACAAAGATTACTCACCCTGGCTTCTAAACATCAAGTTAGAAGTTGCTAAAATTTAGCAAAGCTGAACGCTGGGTGCAAAAATAATATAATAACTAATAGATAAACATGTTTGAGCACCAAGTTAGAAGTAACAGTTTTTGTGCAGTAGACCACTCAAGAAAAAAAAAACATCCTTTTAGCATGTAACTAAAACTTAGCAAAGATTTTTTTACGGGTGACAGAAAAAAATATAGACTTTTTTTGCTTATTAATTTATCTAATTAGCAATATAGCTACTCTCAATGCTCATGCTCGATGTTCAAGGTCCAAGTTTTAAGTTGGAACTTTTCTTTTGAAAATAAATAAATAAATAAATAAATAAATGCTAATTTTAACACATGCTAATACTGTTAGATTAGCTTCATAGCTAACAGATAAAGATTACTCACCCTGCCTGCTGAACATGTTTGAGCTAGAAATTAGAACTTTTTTTTTTTTTTCAGCTGCTAGCAAAAACATCCAAAATAGCATTGCTATTTCCCTCATCGTTCAACCAAACATCACATTTACCGCCGGAACAGAAGGCCAGCGTCTAACAGTGACGCCACTGAGTACGATACATGAAGGGGTCAAGCTGCACACGTAGTCAGCAGCTGGTACAGACAGGCTCTGTCGCAAGGCAGGCACTTCTAGAGCACAGAGGAGGAAGCACTGCCGAGAGGAGAATCTGACCCGTCCAGTTAAAATCATTATATGCACAATTTCCAATAAACAATCTGCACTGTTACAAATGGGCTCCAACTCTGTTATGAGCCTGGGTGGAATGCAGCTATGATCATAGCCCTCTGCATGCAGCTGTGCTCATGCTAACTCTTAGCTGGATCCGTCAGCGAGCATTCCTCTGGTGATGCCCCGGCCTCCTCCACACATCGCACTTCATATATCAGCGATGTCCACTGATCTCTGTCCTGCTCTGCTATCACAAGAGTCATAAATCAAGGGCCAACTGAAAGGGCCAGAGAGCTAAAGCACTCCTACTGGACTGCTGTACTACTTGTAAAGCTCTGCAGCTGATGAAACTGGAAACGTGGAGAGCTTAAGCTTGTTGCAAGCTGGGTGCTAAAAGTAAATGGGTCTATGGGAGGAACGAGGGATAGATACACAACACATAGAGGAGTGCGGGTCAGTATGTCGGTGGAGTTTGGGGATCTGTCCTGAGTGAGTACATGCAGTTTGGTGTCTGTAGGTCAAAGGAGACAGTAGGGTTTGAATAGGGGTGAAAATGAATAGGAGTCTATGGGAGGAATGTGATGATGGGGGAAAGACAAACAGACGAGCGCGGCTCAGACTAACATTGAATTTGTACTCGGGGGTCTGCCCTGAGACAGTGTATGTGAAACGATGTCTGTCATTCGAGCAGAAGTACAGTAGATGGGCATGTAAATTTGGAATTGGAATTTTTCAAAATACTGTACGTCGGATCACCAAGCACACCATTCCTGATCAGATTGAACATAGTGGAGTTGGAACATTGTAAATATCTTGGAACCAGAGCTTGGTTCTGGCTAATGGGACCTGTTCCCCTTCAGTGTTCTGTGCTGATGGTGATTGTAATAGACGTCAGTGTCAGACTAATTACTGATCTTCTATTAAAGACTGGTGGACTGAGAGACACTAGAGTCTCTTCACCTACACTGAGCTGATTAAGACTCTTGTTCCAGAAATGATAATAGGACATAAACATATAAACCTTCTCAAGCTCCAAGGTTTAAGTTAGAACTTTTTTGGTTTGTAGACCACCCAGAATAAGCAGAAATAAATAAATAAATAAATAAATACATACATACTCCTTCTAGGATGTAGAACTAAAACTGAGAAAAGATAAAAAATTTTAGCGCAAAAAAGGCAAAAAATACTCATTCTAAAAATGAATGCTAGCACACATGCTAATACTGTTAGATTAGCCACACAGCTAACAACTAACAGCAAACAAAGACTACTTGCCCTGCCTGCTAAACATGTTTGAGCACCAAATTAGAAGTTATGGTTTCTGTGCGGTGGGTCACCCGATACAAGGAAAAACCTTCATTCTGGCATGTAAGCTAAAATTTTGATTGACTTTGATGGTGACAGTATATTAAAACATCCTGCATTTTTTCTGCTGATCAATTTATCAAACTAGCAAAACAGCTACTACTCCCAATGCCATATAAACATGTTCAAGACCCAAGTTGTAAGTTATGCTAAGTGCTAAGTATGCTCATTTTGCTCAAACATATGCTCAAATAAACAAATAAATAACAATTTCTAATTCTAGGATGTAGAGCTAAAATTTAGCACAATTGAATTTTTGTCTTGTGTGCAATAACAAGCAGCAAATACTCATTCTAGCTAGCGCACATGCTAATACTCTTAAATTAGCTACATAGCTAACAGATAAACAAAGATTACCTGCCCTGCCTGCTAAATATGTTTGAGCACCAAGTTAGAAGTTATAGTTTCTGTGTGGTGGGCCGCCCGATACAAGGAAAAAACCCTCGTTCTGGAATGTAAGCTAAACTTCAGATTAATTTTGATGGTGACAGTATAAGTAAAACATTCCTGCAATTAGCAATATAGCTACCACTCCCGATGCCATATAAACATGTTCAAGACCCAAGTTCTAAGTTAGAACTTTTCTTGTTTGGAGGTAGTGGAAACTTAAGATGAATTTTTGTCTTGAGTGCAAAAATAAGCAAACAAAAATACTCATTGTAACATGAATGCTAGCACACATGCTAATACTCCTAGATTAGCTACATAAAAACCCTCTATGTTGCATGTCAGCTCATTGTTTTGCTCATTAATTTATCTAATTTATCTACTCCCAATGCCCTATCAACGCATAAAATGTTCAAGACCCAAATTCTAAGTGAGAACTTTTCTTGTTTGGGGTAGTGGATCCCACAGCATAGGAATGAATGAATTAATTAATTAATGAATAAATAAATAAATATTTAAATGGTGACAGTATAAGGAAAGAAAATCCCGCATATTTTGGGCTTATTATTTTCTCTACTTGTCAGTATAGCTCCTACTCTCAATGTCATATTAACATGTTCAAACTCCAAGTGTTAAGTTAGAACTTTTCTTGTTTGGGGTGTTGAATCGGCCTTGCTGGACTGAACATCGGACTTAAGGAACACTGTAATAGTTAATTCAGCTCTGGGGAATTTCAGGTCTCTTCAAAGAGCCGCCGACGCTGATAAAGAAAACACAAACCGATTCCACCCTATCAGAATGGTGCAACGGCAGCGCCGAAGGACACAATGCAGTGTGCTCTGGCACAGAACCCCTTCAAAAAGCTCTCCAGTCGCCATTCAGCCTAAAGACAAAAGAACGGCGTGGCAAGAGTCTTGCTGGTTACTATGGAGAAGCTCAACTATGGCCCCCTCATGGAGCGAGTGCTGCCTGCCTGCCCGGAACACCCCACACTTCAGCCTTCCCACAACCGCAGCAATGAGCGGAGAAATAGGTCACTGCCTCATTAAGGAGAAGCCCAACAAATAAATGACTGCTCCCCCAAACACTTATCCCCCCACCATAGACACCGAGAGCTGCTCCCCCAGTACGGCCTCCAGACGGGAAAATCCTGCTGACATGCACGTGTTTCACAGAGAGTACAAGAAAGAACAACCAGTGGTCATAGTGGAAGCAGGGGTGGGCAGCGTGTAGGGTGGGCAAGATCACCAACTCGTTATCTCTATAAGTCACATTCCATTACAGTGTGCAGAACTTACAGAACGCTGAGCAACTGTTCCTCGCTTTAGACCTCCACTGGAGTAACAGTACTAAAGTATGTACCTTCAAATGTACTTAAGTATGGAGAGTAACAGGAGCATGATTTATTATGGCTCTAATGTCCTATTATCATTTCTGGAACAAGACTCTTAATCAGCTCAGTGTAGGTGAAGAGACTCGAGTGTCTCTCAGTCCACCAGTCTTTAATAGAAGATCAGTCAAAACAAGCTCAAACCAAGTGATCCCTGTACCCTGATTGGTGGGCTCACTTCACACTTCTTTCAATTGGACATGTTCCGTTTTTAGGCAGACCACCATTAAAACCAACATCAAACTGTGGTAACTCTGCCAGTGGCTGAGGTAAAACTACCATTAACTGAGGTAAATATGTCAGTGGCTGAGGTAAAACTACCATTAACTGAGGTAAAAATGTCAGTGGCTGAAGTAAAACTACCATTAACTGAGGTAAAAATGACAGTGGCTGAAGCAAAACTACCATTAACTGAGATAAATATGTCAGTGGCTGAGGTAAAACTGCCATTAACTGAGATAAATATGTCAGTGGCTGAGGTAAAACTACCATTAACTGAGGTAAAAATGACAGTGGCTGAGGTAAAACTACTATTAACTGAGGTAAAAATGACAGTGGATGAGATAAAACCATCATTAACTTTAGTAAATCTGCAAGTGGCTGAGGTAAAACCACCAGTAGCTGTGGTAGAACTGCCAGTGGCTGAGGTAAAACTACCATTAACTGAGGTAAATATGTCAGTGGCTGAGGTAAAACTACCATTAACTGAGGTAAATATGTCAGTGGCTGAGGTAAAACCAGCATTAACTTTAGTAAATCTGCAAGTGGCTGACGTAAACCACCAGTAGCTGTGGTAGAACTGCCAGTGCCTGAGGTAAAACCACCAGTAGCTGTGGTAGAACTGCCTGTGCCTGAGGTAAAACCACCAGTAGCTGTGGTAGAACTGCCAGTGCCTGAGGTAAAACCACCAGTAGCTGTGGTAGAACTGCCAGTGGCTGAGGTAAAACCACCAGTAGCTGTGGTAGATCTGCCAGTGCCTGAGGTAAAACCACCAGTAGCTGTGGTAGAACTGCCAGTGGCTGAGGTAAAACCACCAGTAGCTGTGGTAGAACTGCCAGTGGCTGAGGTAAAACCACCAGTAGCTGTGGTAGATCTGCCAGTGCCTGAGGTAAAACCACCAGTAGCTGTGGTAGATCTGCCAGTGCCTGAGGTAAAACCACTGTTAACTGAGGTAACGCCAGGGTGCATACTGTGTATGATAATGAGTATTGTCATGTCACAGTCATAAATATGCAAAAGTTTGGGCACCCTGGTCAGCTCAGACTGGTGCTTTGTTGAATTCTGAATGAAAATAAGTGAACATATCCTCTGCAGATGTATGCACATGTTAATTACTGTTTATTTACTGAATTGAACATTTTAAATAAAATATAAAACATAAAAATGTGGTCTGTGCAAACGTTAGGCACATTTAATACCGTGTTTTTCCTGCATTGTTTTTATTACGTATAAACTGCCATATGTAATGGTGTTCCTTGTAGAGGATGTGAATTTATTTTCACTTCATAAAAAACTCATTTTAGGATTCAACTGTTGATTTTTGCCCGTATTGCCCACCCCTAGTGATATATACAACATCCAATATTTTTCCACATCATCATGATCACTCCTTTTCTCTGAGGTTTGCAAACAAGCTGTAAAATCCTACATTAAAACATAAGTCACATTTAAAAAAGCAATTTAAAAAGTATAATAAAGGTAAACTCTATCCAATATTTGTTTAGAAATGAATAAATAAATGTTTAAACACAAATTCATAAAAATAAGATTATGCCATCTGAAGCTGAGTTTATACAGCCATTACACTAGAATTGCTCTATCTGACTTTTTTATGATATGTGACAAGTTCAGTTCTGAATGTGTACATAGAGAAAATGTGCATATATATATATCTCTCTCTCTCACCACTGGGATCACCATATCTCTCTCTCTCTCTCTCTCTCTCTCTCCGAGGAGCTGCAGTACGGTGTGCGGGTGAGCTGTATGGGCCGTGTGTATCTCTCACAGTGGGGGTCTATTCAGATTATCACCCATTCTAAACAACCTGACTGCCAGCTGGCTCCACTTGTGCTCCATCATGGGGCTAATTCCCAATTACTGCACTACACCTCTCCTCTCCTCCACTGTCCTCTCCTCTCCTTTCTTCTCCTCTCCTCTAGCACACTCTAACTCTCTCTCTTTCTCAGACTCTCTCTCTCATCTCTCTTGTTCACTTTCCCTCTTTCCTTCTTTCTTTCTCTCACTCTCTCTCCCTCTGTCTCTCTTTCTCTCCCTCTCTCTCCCTCTTTTTCCCTCACTCTCTTTCCCTCTCTCTCTTTTTCTTTCTCTCACTCTCTCTCCCTCTTTCTTTCCGTCTCTCTATCTTTCTCTCTCTCTCTCTCCCTTTCTGTCCATCTCTCTTTCTTCCCCCTCTCCCTTTTCTCTCCCTCTCTTTCTCCATCTCTCTCTCCCTCTTTCTCTCCCTCTCTTTTTCTCCATCTCTCTCTCCATTTCTCTCTCTCTCTCCCTCCAACTCTCAACATTCATCCATCCATCATCATGTCTCCTTCTTAACACTCCTACTCTTCTCACTTTATCTCTTCAGCCCATTCACACTGCATCTCTGTATTACATCTCAACACACACACACACACACACACACACACACACCTGCCAAACACAGCTGGCCATTCACAAAACAGATCTATGGTGAAAAATCTGTAACACACTGAAACGCAACTCAAACAACAGACATGCAGTAAATACAAACAACCGACAAAATAAACATCAGACTCCAGACATGCTCCATTCATGGAAAAGCAAATATTCCTCCAAATATTCCTTCCGTTTTTAAATAAGAATCGGATATAAACACTGTTAACATTCCAAAACAGCCCACACAGATATACCTCATACAGCAGATACCTCATACAGCATATACAGCATACAGCATATACAGCACACACAGCATATACAGCATGCAGCTTATACGGCATAGAGCATATACAGCATATACAGCACACAGCATATACAGCACACAGCATATACAGCATATACAGCATATACGTCATAAGGAAACTAACCTCTCTATATTCATTGTTTTTGTGATGTCACACAGTTATGTGGAGTGTCAGTCTGGATTGTTTTCAGAATGAGGGCAGCCAATTAGAACTGAGAACATTTACATATACCCGTCCTAAAGGCTCAGTAACAAATACAGCCTGACTAATTCTAAGAGACTGAGAGAGTTTGGAAGATTTTCATGTACAAATGAATTAGAACCAATTTCGGGACACAAAACAACAAATATAAACGGGGTCGAAAACGGAACAATATCACACCACAAACCGGCTGGATATGAGCCCTTTACCACACTTCAGTGCTAATGAGAAACACCACCAGAAAGTTCTGTCAGTCTGAAAACTCCCGGTCTCCTTCACTGCTGCACATCACGCCAACTGTAACTCAGAGAGTAGCGCTAAACTTTACCCCATCTGAACACCACCAGCAAGGCGGTCAGCAGCGCGGCGGTCCTGCGGGGTCCTAACAGCCCTGTCCAGAGCTCCATGTCCCCGGAACTTCACCTCCAGTCCTACCACGGAGAGCTCTCACAGCGTGTCCTCAGCATCCTTCATTCAGGAGAAGCTGCGGCTGTGTGAGCGTGTCCGCGTGTGTGTGTGCATGCTGAGGCGATGGTATTTACTCCGTGAGGGCTCGTCACAAAACCCGGACTGGAATACTCCGGAACCGGCGCACCTGATCACCTCTCTCTGTATCTCTCTCTGTCTCTCTCTCTCTTACTCTCTCCTTCTCACCACTAGGACCACAAGATCACCTCTGTCTCTCTCTATCTTTCTCTCTCTCTCTCGCTCTCTCTCTATCTCTCTCCTTCTCTCTCTCTCTCTGTCTCTCTCTCCTGCTCTCTCTCTCTCTCTCTCCTTCTCTCCCTCTCTCGCTCTCTCTCTCTCCTTCTCACCACTAGAACCACAAGATCACCTCTCTCTCTCCTTCTCTCTCTCTCTCTCTCTCTCACCACTAGGACCACCAGATCACCTCTGTCTCTCTCTCTCTGTTTCTCTCTCTCTCTTTCTTTCTCTCTCTTTCTCACCACTAGAAGGACCACTAGAATCACCAGAATATCCCATTCTTCTCTTCTCTTCTCTTCTCTTCTCTTCTCTTCTCTTCTCCCCAATCATTAGACTATCTGTTGAACCCCGTTAAATAATCATCACTGTAAACCGGTGTCAGCTGTGCTGTGATCTGGACTCTGGTAGGAACGTTTTAAACACTGTCCTGTAGCTGAAGAGTATATTTATAACTGTCCTACTTATATATTACTATTAGTAGATAACGTACCCGGCCTCTACAGGCAGTAAACAGTGTTAATCATGTTGTAATATTTGTGTTTTTTAATTGTTACTTCATAAAAGAGACAAGCAGCTCAAAGCCGCTCCACCTCCCCCACATCAGGCTTCAGAGCAGTCCAGGCCAGATTTGGCGTTTGTGTGGTGAGTCACAGTCTGACTGGCTGAGTCTATTGTGAACTTAGGGCTTATCCCCCAATGCCCTGTCGCCCTGTCGCCCCGTTGCCTTGTCACCCTTCCCGCTCACGCCTCTGGGCCTCTGTCGGACCCTGCCAGGCCAAAGCCACAGCACGCTGGGACTGGAGCGAGCACAGTTTAATTAACCCACCAGGTACGGGCCAGCAGCTGTAGAAAGATAGATATGCTCCGTTCAATCAGCAGCTCTTGTGGCCTCCCAGGTCTAAAGGGGCCACGCTACACTCTGCATTCCTGAGTGGCAGCATGTTAAAGACTCCAGTGGGGTGGTTCTCTTTTCAGAGGGGTCTTAATGGACATGAGGAGTGCCAGACATTTTATTCAGATTAGGGGAGTCTGAGAGGTGGAAAACACGGTCATAAATGTGCTCCAGATGTCTTAGATGAGAGACCATTATGGGATACGTGTTATGATATGACTGTGTGTATTTGTAGACCTGCATAACAGCTACAAATATGACTGTTGGTTAATTTAGACACTTTAATTTCACATGTCCTACACTGAATATACTCGGCTGAAATGTGTACGAGTGACTGACTGAGAGAGAGAGAGGGAGAGAGAGGGGGGATCTGGTGGACCTAGTGGTAAGAGAGAGAGAGAAAGAGAGAGAGATGATCTGACAGACATAGTGGTGAGAGAAAGAGAGATTAAAAGAGAGAGAGGGAGGGAGAGAGAGACAGTAAATGAAAGAGAGAGAGAGGGGGGAGGGGATCTGGCAGAGCTAATGGTGAGAAAGAGAGAGAGAAAGAGAGAGGGAGGATCTGGTGGCCCTAGTCGTGAGAGAGAGAGAGAGGATCTGGTGGACCTAGTGGTAAGAGAGAGAGAGAAAGAGAGAGAGATGGGAAGAGAAAGAGATAGACAGACAGAGAGAGAGGGAGAGAGCAAGAGAAAGAGGGGATCTGGTGGTCCTAATGGTGTAAGAGAATGAGAGAGAAAGTGAAAGAGAGAGCGAGAGAGAGAGAGGGGGGAAAGAGAGATGGGAGGAGAGAGAGAGAGCAAGAGAAAGAGGGGATGTGGTGGTCCTACTGGTGTAAGAGAATGAGAGAGAAAGTGAAAGAAAGAGAGATAGAGAGGGGAAAGAGAGATGGGAAGAGAGAGAGAGAGAGAGAGAGAGAGAGGGAGAGCAAGAGAAAGAGGGGATGTGGTGGTCCTACTGGTGTAAGAAAATGAGAGAGAAAGTGAAAGAAAGAGAGAGGGAGGGGAAAGAGAGATGGGAAGAGAGAGAGAGAGAGAGAGAGAGCGCAAGAGAAAGAGGGGATGTGGTGGTGCTACTGGTGTAAGAGAATGAGAGAGAAAGTGAAAGAAAGAGAGAGGGGGGGAGATGGGAAGAGAGAGAGCGAGAGAGAGCAAGAGAAAGAGGGGATGTGGTGGTCCTACTGGTGTAAGAGAATGAGAGAGAAAGTGAAAGAAAGAGAGATATAGAGTGGTGCAATCTGGTGGTCCTAGTGGAGAGAGAGAAGAGGAGAGAGAGAGAGAGAGAGGACCAATAATATCAGCTTGGTCCAGCAGGTTGTCCAGCAGGTACTGTGGTTCAGATTTACTGTCACCTCAACCAAAGACCCCATTTCCACATCATTAACACACCCCCAGAACATCACAGAGGGGGCTCACTGTACAGGAGCTGATCTTCATCAGTCAAATGTTAATTCGCATTTGAGACTTGATGATTGGTTTTGGAGCTGATTGATTGTATGTCACGTTAATATGTAATAATGTATGATGTGGTCTGAAAAACTCAGAACTGCTAAACCCCACACATTGCTGCTTCATTTCACTAAAGAAACCACTGTGGTGTAGAGTTATATTGGCTGATATGAGTGTTCCCTAAACTCATTCAGGCGAGTTTCTCATAGTCTGTCGTTTTGCTCAGTACACAGTCTACTGTACTCTCAAACATGGAGTTCCATCCTCTGTAGGTTCAGTCTGTCCTGTCTCAGAGAGGACCAGGATAACGTTCACCAGAGCAGCACTCACTGCTTATCCTGAAGGCCGGTCTTGTCAACCCCAATGTGAACCCCTGTGGTGTGTAATAACAATGTTAGGAGATGACATACAGGGTTGTGGAGGCACCCCCACATCAACAACACCATCTCCCCCCCCCCCCAAAAAAAAACACTGACCCAGATTAATCCCTTCCCATTCCTAGAGTTGTAAAGATTCTGGAATTCTAGCAGGTGTATTACAATAACAATGATACCAAAATGATCCTATGGCAAAAAACAACAGGCTATGGATTCAACATGGAATGTACACTCATCATTAAAAGAGTAGCTGCACCCAGAAGGAGGTGTGGGGTTGCAGGTCTGTGGGGAAGGAAGATAAAGGTTACCAGGATCAATAACTGATGATAAATTTAGACTGATATGATCAATATTTATTGAGCTACACATACAGAAGTCTGTCTCTCAGTATGGCGTTGGGCCGCCGTGTTCGCTAACCCAACATGCCAGACGTCTCGGTATGGAGCTGTAGAGGTTCCTAATGGTGTCCTGTGATAATCCATCCCATTCAGCTTGAATATCCTCACACAGTTCCTGCATGCAGATGGTGCGGTAGGGGTGGAGGTGGAGTGACACCAGACCTTCTGGACGTGTGACGCGTGACAACAAACCATTTCTCTGTTCACCCACAGATTTCATTATGGTTGGTGCTAAAGAACTTACTAGCTAGGAACCAACTTTTCAGATTCCAAACTTATTTATTTTCACTGGAAATGCACCAAAACTAGGTGCACAAACCAGAACAGAACCCGTTCCACGTGCGGTGTAAATGGGCTCATAGTACATTAGAATTGCCCATCCTCTTTTGTATCACTGACTATAGACTTTCAAAGTTACTCCGGAAGCAACATCAGCACAACGTCTGTGTCCCGAAATTGTTTACTTGGCGAAGCAGTTGGGCACAAGCCTGCACTATGATCACTAAACACGATCCGGCTGGAGTGGTGTTCAACATCTCTGCTGGACTCTGGAAGAGTGAAAACATGTTCTCTGGAGTGATGGATCACACTATCTGGCAGTCTGATGGACATATCTGGGTTTGGCGGATTCCAGGAGAATGCTATCTACCGGAATGCACAGTGCCATCAAGTTTGGTGGAGGGGGGATAATGGTTTGGGGCGATTTGGGCTTGGATTCTTAGTTCCAGTGAAGGGTGATGTTAATGCTACAACACACAAAGACATTCGACACAGTCATATGCTTTGTGGCAACAGTTTGGGAGAGAACCCTACAGGTTCCAGCATGAACAAAGCGAGGTCCAAAAATATGTACCATATATTTGGGCATCTTGTTTGTAAATGCCGTATAGCCTGGGTCAGACCTCCACCTTCTGATCCCGCTTCCTGGATTGCACATAGGTGATGTCATTACTAACATGCTAAATGACACAAAGGCCTGTAGAACAACGTTGGAGTGCATTCAGGAGATAATGAAAGGCTGAGTGTGAATCCATTGAAGTATACTGGAACCATGATGCAGCTGCGCGGCTTGACCAGTTCACCCAAAAAAACAGATCAGATCAGATTGTGGGTATTCGAGTCTTTGGGAGCTTTCAGTGAGGTAATGCTTCATGCCTCAGTCCACTTTCCTCAACTCCTAAACATTTAGCTGATTTATGGGGTTCTGCGCAGAAGGGTCAAGGGGTAGTACTTCGTCTTTGGGTCTGTAGCGGGAGAGTCAGTTTTTATGGGTGGGCCAAAGGTGAACAGCACAGTTCTCAGTGTCACATTCAGACATACACTCATATGTATATGCTCAGACGTTTGTTATTACACAGTGTCAGGACATGGACTGTTATGTTTAAATATTCAAATGAGGCGCTATCCATTTAAATATGTGGCAATCTGCAAACATATTTCTAGGCACATTTATTTTTAGACATAGTTTGTTATCCTGTTCTTCAATGGTCAGGTACCACAGAGCAGGTAGTATGTGGGTGGTGGATCATTCTCAGCACTGCAGTGACACTGACGTGGTGGTGGTGTGTTAGTGTGTGTTGTGCTGGTATGAGATCAGATACAGCAGTGCTGCTGGACACCTCAGTGTCACTGCTGGAGTGAGAATCATCCACCAACCAGAACTCTCCAGCACAACAGTGTCCCGTGGGCAGTGTCCTGTGACCATCGATGAAGGGCTAGAGGATGACCAACACTGCACTGTGCAGCAGCAGATGAGCTATCGTCTCTGACTGTCCATCTACAAGGTGGACCAGCAAGGTAGGAGTGTCTAATAGAGTGGACAGTGAGTGGACACAGTGTTTACACACTCCAGCAGCACTGCTGTGTCTGATCCACTCACACCAGCACCCCACACACTAACACACCACCATCACATCAGTGTCACTGCAGTGCTGAGAATGATACACCACCCACATCATACCTGCTCTGTGGTGGTCCTGTGGGGGTCCTGACCATTGAAGAACAGGGTAATACAGTATACAGAGAAACAGATGGACTACAGTCTGGACCTGTACAACTACAGAGTGTCCTATATGGTCAGTGGAGCTGATAAGATGGACAGTAAGTGTAGATACAGGGAGGTGGGTTTAATGTTCTAGTTGTAACCTGTACATTTTTATTGGACAGCAAACAAACAGTGAAGCTAAGATGTATTTGTCCCAAAAATGTATCAAAACAAACAAATTAACACACATATGCACACATGCCCTTTAGCCATCTCACCAGACAAAGCAGAAAAAAGAAAACATTCAAGGAGTGACCCCCCCGCCCCCCCTCCAAACTCAGCCTTATCTACACAGCCCTCCCTCCCTCTGTCAGCTTCATACTGCCCCTTAAGCCTTGCCAACTCAACTGAAACCAATAATCCCATCCCACACGTATACCTCACTCAGCAAGAATGCCACTATAATGGCTTAGCATGATTCACCTACAGGGTTTTGGGGGAGATATTCACAGTTTCACTCAACTGATATCACTCCAGCTGACTCACTCCGGAAAGGATCATTCCAAAGACCCAAGGCCTGGTGATCGTACGGAGCAGATTCGCTCTTACTAACGTTTACAAACCGCGCTGCAAACAGGTCGCAGTTTTGCAGTACCTCTCATGAAAACCATGAATCATCTGCGAGGTTGCTCAACAAGACTCGCCTCATTGTTTTCTCTAACAGGTCAGAAGAACAAGAAGAAAACAAAACTGGGAAAACAAAAACGTGGGAAAACAAAACTGTGCCGAGCAGAGCGATTTATAACGGAGCTGCTGACTGAAGCTGTCCCGGGCTGCAGTGAAGTCACCAAAGAGAGATATAACGAGCTTAATCTGATTAGCCAAAACACAGACAAGATTTAGGGCACAACCCCCCTTTCCTTTAAACAAAGGAGTCCGGCCCCCCACCGGCTTCAGCTCCAGCGACGAACAAGGGCTCCATACATGAAGAACTACACGCATGTAAGTGTTAGTGAAAAGTGAGCATCAGCTGCTGTTAAACACTAATCACACCAGTGGACTCATATCAAACGTGTACATTCTGTTTTTCAACTAAAGTACACTTTGAAAATGCTGCTAATGAGTCGGAATGTGATCCTGTGGTATCAGAAGTTTGCTCCTTTCATTTGGCACTGGACTTTCAAGGCTACTGTAGCTTACAAATAAAACTTTAGCATTAATATCGCAAACTGCAAAATTATAAATAACACTGCCAGCATTGGACAAACATCATGCAATTCATCTCATCCTTCCCATAAAGCAATTTACAACTGACACTTGTAACTGACAACTTATAGTACAGCTTGTAATCTAAGGATATATTCAGCCCAAATCTGATTTTTGGCATATCCAGATTGTATTCAGATTGATTTTTGATATTCTGGACAGCGAAAAACACATGAAATCAGATTTTTTTTGCCTGTCTGACCCAAACCGGATTTTTACGGACATGTCTCAGTCTGGACAGTCTGGCCGTTCAAGCCGGATTTCAAAGTGTCTTTTGTGTCACTCACAGCACACCGAACAATGGCAATGTCAAATCCAGAGTAAAGGAAGTGCTGGGATTCTAGAAGAGCGCTAAAACAATGAGAGTGACAGAGTTTGGAGGGTGAGATGATGCCCACGTGCTTCCACGTATGAAAGCCACGTCACCAGCACAGCTACATAGTTACTGACACCTACATCATTAACACAGTAACCTATGCAGATAGATTGGTGATGTCTGGACACACTAATCTGATCTCACAAATAACAGTGCAGACAGTCGACTAAAAAAATCTGATCTGAGAAACGTCCGATTTGCCTGCAGTCTGAACATGGCCTGATATGGATTTCCACCACTTAATAATATTCTGCAACCCCCCACTCTTACAACCCCCCCCCCCCACTCTTTGACATACAAACTTTTATCACTGATATACACACAATCACCATCAGTAGAACAGCTGCACCCAGAAGGAGGTGTGGGATTGCAGGTGTGTTGGGAAGGAAGATAAAGGTTACCAGGATCAATAACTGATGATAAATTTAGACTGATATGATCAATATTTATTGAGCTACACATACAGAAGTCTGTCTCTCAGTATGGCGTCGGGCCGCCGCGTTTGCTAACCCAACATGCCAGACGTCTCTGCATGGAGCTGTAGAGGTTCCTAATGGTGTCCTGTGATAATCCATCCCATGCAGCTTGAATATCCTCACACAGTTCCTGCAGATGGTGCGGTAGGGGTATAGGTGGAGTGACACTAGGCCTTCTGGATGTATGATGTGTGGCAACAAACCGTTCATCTTGGAGCTGACCACGGTGCCTCCACACACGGATTCGTTTGGTGATGTTGACGTGGTGTTAAGTTGTCGTAACGGTCTGTGTGCATGTAGTCCTGCGTGGTGCAGCCGTCTGCCAATGGTGCTGCACTAACAGGATGACTCATGGAGGACATCACTGCTCGCTGAATGTCTGTAATTGTGGCTGTTGGGTCAGTCAGGTACAGAGATGAGACCCGTCCTCGCTTACGCCACATGTGCAGCCAAGTGTGAAACTTGAATCATTAGCATGTCTCATGATGTCAAACCTACACACCAAGTTTCATTCCTGTTGGTTGATTCCTTGTGGGTGCAGCTATTTGTGCAGCTATTCCTTTGATGATGAGTGTATTTAAAATGAAGTAAGAATGGAATATAAATTCATTCCATGATTTGTCCACACAGCCTTGAAAAAAAAGGTCTGTGTCGGGCAGAAAATCTGAATTGGTTCACTTAAGCCTGGTAATGTGAACGTAGTCCTAATGACAAGCGTTTTTATGCTATTTATGATTATTATTGTATTATTATTAATGTATTTTATTGTATTTGTTGCCACTTTTAATGCTTTTGTTTTGTGGCCAAAGATCTGTTCTCTCTGTACTCTCATGTAATAATGCACTGGCAGCTGCTTCCTCGTATCTCAGACACGTTCATATAGAGTGTGAGGTGTACTGGATGGATGTTAGGCTACAGTGGTGCCTGTCTGCTGTGCTGCTAACTCACTCCCTCTACTGGTCAGCTGTGGTTTCAGTTCTTCTTCTTTCTTCATCTCGACCCTGTTGCCTTCCTCTCCACTTGTATTTATTGCCTGCTCCTTTATGCCATGTGGAGAGGGGAAAACAAGCTTAATGGAATGTAATAAAAATAAAGTGTATTGGAAAAAAAAAACTCATTTTGGTGAACATGTATTCATATTTAATCATACACAAACACTGTACACGTTACTACAAGAAAGGTGCATCTCAATAGACAAACCATTATTTGTCTGATCATAAGAATGTACATAGTTACACGGTTAGCATTCAGATCAATAGGAAATACTGGCATTTTTGCATCATCACATTATGCATGAGCTGTATCCAAAAATATTACTATAATATAATATACTAGCCCTGGATTTATGTCTCTCTACTGTATCTACAAAGCTTATAAATTACAGACACCAGGAAACACTATTACTAGATACCCAAAACTATCATTACACTACCAGTCGAAAGTTTAGAGACGCTCCTCATAGCAGGTTCTCCTTCTGTGTATCTTAAAGCTTTACTGTATAATTAAAGTGAAGGCACCAAACTATAAACTAGCACCCATGGAATTATACAGTCCACCTTAAAACCCTCCAGAATGGACCTTTACAGGAGGATGAACCAGCTTTCTTAACCTGCAGTGGAGCTGATAGAACAAGGTTTATTACTAAGCAGGTTTGGAGCAATTCTATTGGTCGGTCCCTCATGAATATTCACTAAACTGAAAGGAGAACTAGAGCTTTTACACTGTGCAGAAAAAGAGATCAAAGTTTTTACACCACTAAATATATATTAGAGGTGGAGATATGGAGAAATATCATACTGTGGTACATCAAGAGGATATGTGGGGCATCAGGGTATGTACTGGTTCAGACTCTCATCAGTTGGAGCTGTTCAGTGTACGACTGTAGAGTCTTTAAGATCACCAACAACATCCAGTTAGAGGGGTGTACCTAAACTTTTGACTGGTAGTGTATGTGCTGTGTTCAGGTGATACTTGTATAGATCACGTCAGATCATTTCTCCCCGTGTTATATTGAGAAACCGCAACACAGTGATGCCACACTTAAAGGGGAGTTCGCATAGTTAAACGGCTGAGATGTAAACAAAGTCATTCAGAGGGGTTTCGCTGTGGTGGTGATGGTAACCAGACGTCTGATACGGTAATGACTCTAAAAGCTCCATTGCAGAGAGCTGGAATGTTTATGAGTATGATGCCCAAGACATTGTTTTTAGGTTTCTAACGTTTTATTTGTTTGTCTACAACTGAACTGTTTCACACCCAGCCGCTCTGAATGACTGTTTACATCTCAGTGTCTGAATGAAGCAATTACAATGTAAATTAAGTGAAGTTCCTTTAAGGTGGTGGCAAAAGAGCATGGCTGTACACTATATTGCCAGTAGTATTCACTCCCCCATCCGAATCACTGAATCCAGGTGTTCCAGTCACTTATATGACCACAGGTGTGTAAAACCATGCACCTAGACATGCAGACTGCTCCTACAGACATTAGTGAGAGAATGGGTCGCTCTCAGGAGCTCAGTGAATTCCAGCGTGGTACCGTGATAGGAGGCCACCTGTGTAACAAGTCCAGTCGTGAAATTTCCTCCCTACTAAATATTCCACAGTCGACTGTCAGTGGGATTATAACAAAGTGGAAGCCAGTGGGAATGACAGCAACTCGTAGTGGTAGGACACGTACAAGGACAGAGCGGGGTCAGCGGATGCTGAGGGGCATAGTGCACAGAGGTCACCAACTTTCTGCAGAGTCCATCACTACAGACCTCCAAACTTCATGTGGCCTTCAGATCAGCTCAAGAACAGTGTGTAGAGAGCTTCATGGAATGGGTTTCCATGGCCGAGCAGCTGCATCCAAGCGTTACATCACCAAGCCCATTGCAAGGCGTCGAATGCAGTGGTGTAAAGCGCCACCACTGGACTCTAGAGCAGTGGAGACGTGTTCTCTGGAGTGACCAATTACGCTTCTCCGTCTGGCAGTCCGATGGACGAGTCTGGGTTTGGTGGTTGCCAGGAGAACGGTACTTGTCTGACTGCATTGTGCTGAGTGTAGAGTTTGGTGGAGGGGGGATTATGGTGTGGGGGTGGTGTTCAGGAGTTGGGCTCGGACCCTTAGTTCCAGTGAGAGGAACTCTTAATGCTTCAGCAGACCAAGAGACTCTGGACCATTTCATGCTCCCAACTTTGTGGGGACAGTTTGGGGACGGCCCCTTCCTGTTCCAACATGACTGCACACCAGTGCACAAAGCAAGGTCCATAAAGACATGGATGAGGAGTTTGGGGTGGAAGAACTGGACTGGCCTGCACAGAGTCCTGACCTCAACCCGATAGAACACCTTTGTGATGAATTAGAGGGGAGACTGTGAGCCAGGCCTTCTCGTCCAACATCGGTGTCTGACCTCACAAATGTGCTTCTAGAAGAATGGTCAGAAATTCCCATAAACACATTCCTAATCCTTGTGGAAAGCTTTCCCAGAACAGTTGAACCTGTCATAGCTGTAAAGGGTGGAACATCATCTTACACCCTATGGATTTAGAATGGGATGTCACTGAGGTTCATATGACGGCAGACGAGCGAATACTTTAGGCAGTATAGTGTACATGCCTCGGGTCTCTACGCTCTCAGACTGTAGAGGCTCTGAGGTCTCCACCTCTTCTCTCTGCTTGATTTCTGTGCAGAGATGATCATTTTGTTGCTGTGAAATTTCTGAAAGCCCTTCAGATCAGAGGAACCGCCTCTCACGGTTTGGTTGACTAAGCACATACGGCTATAACCACATATATGATCCAGCCCACAAACACAAAGACGCCAAACATCAGACTGAACATGACCAGGAGACGGGCTTTCTGCGATGCCTTCTCGCCCTCACGGATGTCACCCCGGGCCAGAGCCGCACGAGTCTGCAACAACAGAGTCCGCAGGTGATGATGCTTGTAATGACACAGGATGTGACAGTGACAGTATAGACAACATGCTGGATGACTTACTTCATACGAGTACATGAGTGCAACCAGGCCGCTCATTAAACAGCAGAAGATGGTTACTAGCAGAGACTCCACCAGGTAGTCTTTAGGTAACGGTGGCTGTTCCTCACCCAGTGGTGGACCATTCATGTACTGAAACACACACACACAATGAAACCTTATGTGGGGTAGGTAAGTGGACTCGAATACTATATCCTAGTGATTCACGACTTAAGAGTTCTGATAAAATGGCCAAAGTGTGTAGGTGTACCTAATAAACTGGCAATATATGATAACTGTGTCTACAGTGAGGTGACTGCTTTAAATGTTTGGTGGGTCTTACTATAGCGTAAGGTGGGTAGGTGGAGGGTGGCAGGAAAGAAGGCTGGTAGAAAGCAGGCGGATTGGCTCCAGGCTGGCAGGCCATGACTGGCTGGTTGGGATAGTGGGGCAGTGGAGGGGGGTAGATTAGGTAGGCCAGTTTGGGATCCGGAGGGCTGTAGGGTGGAGGGTCTTCAGAGGGGTTTACTACATTACTGCTCCCGGTAGCTTCTGCCCCAGCCAGCCCTGCTTCACCCTCTGTGGCCATCTGCTCCAGGACGTAGGAGGGGTGCAGGGCGCGGGTGCTGTCCGTGTCGTAGGCTGGGTTTAGGGTCCGGTTGCTGTCTGTATCATAAGTGAGGTGAGCAGTTTGCGTGCTGTCTGTGTCGTATGCCGGATGAGCGGTCTGAATGCTGTCGCCGTCGGTCGCCGGATGGCCAGTGTGAATGCTGTCTGTGTCATTGGCGGGCCCTGCGGTCAGGATGCTGATCGAGTCGTACGCTGGCGGGGCAGAAGGGGCCGGAGGGGCTCTGTGAGCAGGTGGCGGAGGGGGTTCCTGAAGTCTGGGGGCTCCAGCTGCACGCATTTCTGAATCACCAGCGATGTTCGGTGCACTGACTGGAGAAGGAAAGGAACAGGGTAATGAGTGTGATCTGGAATTCCATGAAACTCAGACTGGAATTTGAAAAACATGACATTTAAAGCAGTTCACAGTTTTATGCCAATCCCACAGTTCCCACAGTTTGGGCCTAAATGGAGATGCTCAACAAGAGATGTTTGAGGCTTGCTTCTTCAGTTTGGCACTGGAGCTACAGGTTGACTCAACTGACTGACTGCATGTCTAAGCTATCACACACTTGCCTGAAAGTGCCTCGAGTTGAACACCCCTGGTCAGTTGACATGTTCTGTTGATGAGTCGACGCATGCTTTTTTGGTGCTAATTTTGATTTGCTTATATTGGAAGCCCTAAAGGACTCGTAGAGATGAAACAGAGAGAGAGAAGAGCAAGCAGATGAAGGTAAGGAGTTCCTGAGGCTGGGGCCAGCAACACTGAAGGACCTGGCTCCCATAGAGAAAAGCCTGAACCTAGGAACAGCCAGAAGACCTGAGTCTGAGAACCTTAGCCTGAGTGATGTAGAAGTGCAGACAGATAAGTGGGTACAAGACCATGCAAGGCTTTAAAGGTCAGCAGCAGGACTGGTGGCCAGTGTAGCTGATGAAGGACGGGGGTGATTTGTACAGACTCCGTAGTGGGTACTGAGACTCTGGCGGTGGAGTTTTGAATGTACTGCAGAAGGCGAAGGGTTTTAGAGGGTAAACCATAAAACAGAGAACAGCAGTAATCTAACCTAGATGTGGGTTAGCATGATGCAAGCATGAACCACAGTCTCAGCATCTTTAGAGGTAAGCAAAGAAATTTGGATTTGCATGCTCCATTGTTCCATGACTGTGGGCTATTTCCTTGAGATTAGATTTCCTTTATTGTCATTGCATGTTTACCTACCATGAAATTCAGGTGCACCACCTGAGACAGTGCTCAATATATATACACATATCTACACACATGTACACATACCCATATATACAGCTCTGGAATTAAATAAGAGCTCACTCCAGTTTCTTCTTAAATCAGCATCTCCACATGTACAGCAGGTTCTTAGTGAGGAACAGAAGGTTGGGTTCTAGCTTTACTGGCAGATACAGTGAGCGTCTGGTTCATAAGAACAAGGTCAAGCAGCAAACACACAGGACAACACAGCTACAGACTGGCAGAGGGCCAAAACCACTCTCTACTGACCGTGATGAGCGCCACCTCATTCCAATGTCCCTTAACCACCGTAAGATGACCTCAAGTGACCTACAGAGAGACTGGCGAGCGGTGGCTGGGGTGAAATGCACAGCGAGCATGGTTCTAAAAACAGGCTTCTGGAGGGTCATTAGTGATTTTCTAAATAAACAGATCTAAATACAATATCTGATCTGGAATTTGGGAGACGTGTTTCCAGTAGGGTATAGAATCAAACAGAACTGCTCATTTTGGTCCAACACAAACCCAGAAACTGTACAACTAGAGGAACTGATCATTTTCAGGTGGGCTCTTAAATCTTTCCAGAGCTGTATATGCATATATGTGCAAATAGCGGTTATGAGCTTCTCCTCCATGTTTTTGTCATGCTTCCGGGTTTCCCGGCCACCTCCAGTGTCTCGGACTCCATCTCCCAGAGTTCTCTCCCTAATGACATCACAGCCACATGCCCCGAAACATCCATTCACACTCCACTTCCTCGATCTAGGTCTTCCGAATTCTGATTGCCCACCTGCACCTCATTTCCCCTTCACTACATAAACCCCACAGTCACACATCCACCTTGTGAAGTATTGCCAAACCTTGTTTGCGTACTGAGCGGTCGCTCCTGCTTATCTCTCATTGTTATTCCCCTTCTGGATTACCCCTTCTGGTCTTGTTTGCTAATCTGTTTGCTTACTGTGTTTTGACCTCCCTTTTTGCTCTCTGGATTTCTCTCTTGGATTCCCCTCTGGATTAGTTCGCCTTTAGACTCTCTCTCTCTCTCTCTCTCTCGACCTGTTCATGATTGTTTCATATTTGTTGTTGATCTTGAATATAAATCTGTCAAATAAAGACTACTTGGCTTTTAGCTTGGCGCACGTCGAAGTATGTTCGTTCCTGACAGTTTTACCGGCACGCTGCTGAGAACTGAAACCAAATGCTGGTAGGAACTACAAGCTCAGAGGGCAGAAGCTGTAGGCCTTGGACGCCTGTGTGTACGATTGGTCTGAAGAACTTGTTGGAGCTGATCGTCTACAATGTCGCTTCACCGTGTCATAATTCATTTACAATTCAGAAAACCTCAACTCGGCGCTCGCCACTCTGTTGTTTGCCGCTTGCCGCTAAATCATGGCTACAGATACTCCCATAGGAAATGACTGGTCTCTCGTCGCTCTGTCGTCTGCTAGTGTGAACGCAGGGTTACGTTGCATAACATACCTTTAGCTTTAAAACTACACATGTATGTTGTAATAAACCACACTGCTAAACTAGCGGTAGCAACCAACCGGAGGCCTAATCTCGTCTACCCTGCATGACTAAAGGGTAAATCGAGAGGAAACTTCAGCCACCTCTAAAGGCCAGCGGACAGGTCAACGCTTCCCCTCCTCCCTCTCAGAACTACATACTCCACACAGTGGTTTCGTAAGTGGTTACTGAGTAATTCCCAGTGCCCTGTAACACAGAGCCTAAATGGTATTCACTGCAAGTGGAGGACAGTCCAGAATCTCCAGAGATATGACAATGAGCCTGAAGTGGCCAGTGAAAGTGGCCTTAGTGGTCAATATTAAAGTAGGTGCCCTTGATCCTTCAGCAGGTGACTGACCCACTTTTTCCACTCTGTCCTGAAGGAGAGACACGAGACTGATTAATTCAGATGGCGAGTCTGTGGCGCTCTCCTTTACCCTGCACGGCTCATTGAATTTCCTACCTTCCACTGTGACGCATATCGAAAGTGAACACACACACACACACACACACACACACACACACACACCCCTCACAGTCCTACAGCTCCTATGAAGAAATTAACTATACACTATAACCGTACTAGCATACTTTACTATGAAATTGTACTCTTTAAATTCGGGTAAACTGTTTTTGAATGCTGTCTACATACGGACTACATAACACATGCATAAGCACTGAATAACATATTCATAGACTCTTAATATGACCATCTTATGCTAGTAATCGAGTTTGATGTTCTATAAAGTAAATGACATTGCACTGATATTAAGGGGCCTGAAGCTAAAGGACCATTTAGGCATCGGTTCCATTTATACCCCTGTTATGAAGCATCATAATATATCAGTTCTGCGAAACTCGTTACTCAGCTCTGAGTCATTTATTACAGTTCATGGCTTCTTGTGATTACAATCTGGTTATAAATACTCAAGTAATGCTTAGACTGTCACTGTATCTCAGAAATGGCAACTTTACAGGAGAGGGCAGAAACTCTAAACTTAAGTTTAATGTAAGTCAATGGAACCAGACGTCTTTCCAAGCACTTCTGGGCCATTTCTGTTGGTCCATTCATTGTGAACTTTTCACACAGTCTAATGAAGCAAAAATGGAGATACGTGTTTATTTAATGCTTATGCAGGTGGTATATCCTTATGTAGGCAGCCTTCTAATAAGGTGTTAGCTAAGTGTCTAGCAAATACTACATGGAAATATTAACTTCTTATAAACGTTGTTTGTGAATTCCATCCAATGTCAATATAATTATACTGTTATGATTGTTAGGAGATAAACAAAGTCTGTCAGAGAGTTTTGAGGCGAAATGCTCCATTCTAGATCAATGTTTTCACATTGGTGGTGAATGGAACCAGCCATCTGATGCATTTAATGCCTCTAAAAGCTCCCTCTCAGAGAGTTATTGCATGAAATGGTTATGAATACACTGCACAAGGCCTGAGAAATTGTTTTAGAGTAGTTTCGAGATAAACGTTTAGCCTGAAATATATTTTTTGGAATGGTACATACAGGCCATTTTATTGGAAATAGCCAACAAAGAAAAAGTTAATTTTAAGATTTTCCTATTTTGCCATTATTAAGATTGCATATTAAGCACAAAAGATATGTAGGTTCACTGGTAAGCTCATTTTGGAACATAAATAAGATTATAAATAAGGCTGTATTTGTTTTATAGACATAAAGACCCCATGCTGGACATAATGACCCTCATTTCCAGTGACCACCTGTTTTAGAAATAGCAAGATAATCTTTGATAGATCATTTTTAAGCAAACACAGTCCTTACCGTGTGGTAGTCAAACTGAGGGTTGACTTGGTTTAATGTGTTTTGAGTTGTTGTATTTGTTGTGGCCAATTATCACAATATCAAAACAGCCTTCCACTATAAAGTCATTATACTCACATTCTCATGGTTCCCAGGTTGTCCTGAATGCCCAGGAGAAATGAGTAAATAAAAAAAATAATAAAAGTAATAAAAGTATACTGGAGTATACTTAATTTAATGATTACTGTACTGAAAGTGTGCTATATGCATATGCAAACTATGTACTTAGTATCCTAAATATAATCATTAGTGCTATTAAACATAGGACATAGAACTGACTGTACTTAACTGTACTATTCTGAGACATCTCAGATTCATTTAGAGATACTTAAGTCATATTAAAGTACATTTCTAATACATTAAAATATCCTTCATTTTTACCTGAGTGACATCATTAACACTAAATGTTTGTTCAGCTGCTGCGCTGCAGTCCGCAGTACAATGGTATGCTCCTTATAGCTTAAACTGCTTCTTGTTTTTTGCGATTCCTGTTTTTCAGCGTCCAGATGAGCCCGAAAAGTCGGAACTGTTTAGGCTAATCTGGCTGTGAGCATGAAAGGAACATCTCTAAACCTGGTCTGAGATCAGATTCTTCAACTTTCAATCCACGGGATCCGCTGTCATGGCCTCGAAAGGTAAACAGTGGTGTCCACATTGAGAACCAGGACAGAACATCAGACTTGTAGAGCTCTGTAGCTTTACCTGCATCCATCAGGAAGGGTCCAGCGCGGGTCAGAGGTTAGCTGGACATCAGGAAAAGAGTGACATGCGGAATGAGAATATCCAATTAGACGGAATGGTGAGGAACTCTCACGTCTCACTGTAAAAATGGCCACAGCCTGTGTGGTCTCTCTCTCCACGCAGTATCATGTTCGTTTAATAATTGACAAACTAGGGCTCCGTGTGTGTGTGTGTGTGTGTGTGCGCGTGTGTGTGTGTGTGTGTGTGTGTGAGAGACGGAGAATGTGTGCATGTGCCTGTCCATGTGTGTGAGTTTATGAGCCTAGCATTCACGTGTTGGCCAGTTAATGTTTTTGCTGCGCAGTTAAATACAGGTACGCAGTTATGAGTCTATAGCAGACATTCCACCTCCTCCGGGACTTCTGGGAGTCTCCTGCGTTTTAATCGTGGCTCCCTGACCCTGCAAATTATAGACAATATCCTGGAAATCGATTTCATTTCATTTGCATGTCACATAAGAACTTTTGAAATACACACAAAGCAATAGCTGCCCCCAGAAGGAGGTGTGGGATTGCAGGTGTGTTGGGAAGGAAGATAAAGGTTACCAGGATCAATAACTGATGATAAATTTAGACTGATATGATCAATATTTATTGAGCTACACACAATGCAACATGCCAGACATGTCAGCATGGAGTTGTAGAGGTTCCGAATGGTGTCCTGTGATAATCCATCCCATGCAGGGTCACGCGTCGGGACTCCTCCTCTGTCTCCAGCGAGTCCGGGGACTACACTCCCCATGATTCCCCGCTTCATGACGCCAGCACCACAGGTGCTGTTTCCCCGCTCTGCTTCTCCAGAGCTCTGATTAACCTCACCTGTCTTCCATTTACTTGTGTATATATATTGTATATATACACTATGCATGTTATCTGTTTTCCTGCAGTCTCGTGTATGACCCTCTTCTGCCCTCTGCTTTTCCTCTTTTGCCTCTCCCTCTTGTTTGTTCGCCTGGTATCTGATTGTCCTGGTTTTGACCCTAGCCTGTACCTGGGTTTACGCCCTGTCTCGCCCATGTCTGTTTTGATGGCTCTGGTTTTGTCCATCTGTTTGTCTGCTGACTCTGAATCGACTCACTCACAACCCCACATTAAACTCTGGTTACATTTTACCTCCGTGAGCGTCTGGTTCGTCAATCCAGCGCCACAGGCAGCTTGAATATCCTCACACAGTTCCTGCAGATGGTGCGGTAGGGGTGGAGGTGGAGTGACACCAGGCCTTTTGGACGTGTGACGCGTGACAACAAACCGTTCATCTTGGTGCTGACCACGGTGCCTCCACACACGGATTCGTTGGTCGTCTCCACCAAGACAAAAGCGGGACTCGTCACTGAAGATGACCCGCTGCCGTTCTGAGTCACTCCATGACAGTCTGGCACGACACCATTGCAGTGTTTGGTGACGGTGACGTGGTGTTAAGGACAGTCGTGGTGACGGTCTGTGTGCATGTAGTCCTGCGTGGTGCAGCCGTCTGCTAATGTTGCTGCACAGGATGACTCATGGAGGACATCACTGCTCACTGAGTGTCCACAATAGTGGCTGTTGGGTCGAGTGTAAGAGCGTATGAACAGAAATAAAAGAGAAATAAAACACAGCGACAAAAACTTGCATAGAAATCGCTTAAGGTCAGATTCAAAGGTCATATGTGAAGCCAAGTTTTGGGGTCCTAATGCGACCTCCCTGAAATGAGCTTATGCAGGGTGGGGTGTCTGCTATACTATACGTGAGCCTACAGTTCCCATGTGCGTGTCTGACCCAGGAAGGTGCATACTTCATGTTTTATGTGGGCTGGAGTAATAAAGCACAGTTTATCAGCTGTTCATCTAATCTAATCTACGTGTGTGCATAAAACGTGCTCACCTGCGACGATGGAGGGAATAGAAGGTTAAAACAAACCCTTCCAGTCTATATTAGTGGGACGAGGAGGAACGCCATTCGGTCTCATCAGCATTCAGTTAAGCTCCATAGTATTTAATCAGGTTTAGTTTCACTAGATCTGAAATCTTCCTTCCGAGTGTTCACAGGTAGATTAACATCCTGCAGGACCTGAAGCTGAACAGAGGCTATAAACGTTAATAGATGTTTTCCTCTGCCGCTCTGCCATAAAATCATTCATCTGCATTTCACCCTCTTCACATGGGTGTAAATAAGCTCACCAGACAAACAAGTGAGTCACCTTGTGTGTTTAAGGTGGTAGTAACTCCAGGCTCCCGCAGATGGCGCTGCACGAGGATGATGGGTCTATAAAGACCTGCGGGGTGTGAGTGACGGGACCCATAGATTGGGAAGAGGTGCTACAGTGCAGGCAATGTCTCGTTCCATGTGTGGAAAATGGCTCCAGAGCAGATGTTAATGATTGGCTAAAAGGAGTGACTGCATTTGGGCGTGTCAAAGACCATAGTGTGAAGGAAGTAGCTGAATCTGTAGGTGTGTGGAAGCGTACGGTCATACGGGTCTACCAGCAGTGGCTAAAATCCCAAATATGAGAGTTTCTGGTTTGGTAGGTGGTAGGAACTTGCAGCTGCTTTGGGTTGATTTTGGGGTGACTCCTCATTGGCTGATGAACGCAGAAGGAGGCTAGATTGCTATGCTAACTAGACTGGACTGCTAGGAAGCTGAAAATCGTGCCTGTATTTACATTAGCAGCTATGCTAACAGGCAAGATTCTTCAGTGTTGCCGTTGGGAGATTCCCAGTCACTGCATGAGCTATTTGGGTAATGCTGAGCACCACAGCGAGAACACTGATGGACACAAAACACAAAGGACACCAAGTCAGGAATTCTGTTGAACAGGCGAGGTTAAGGGATGCAGTAGTACAGTACAGAATCCAACATAACATGATGACTAGCATTTTAAACTCTAGCTGTAGACCAGAATGCCCCTGTGATACTCAACCACTGTAAGAACTGCAGTTCTGGCTGGTTGCCACCAGAGGGCACTCTGTTCCACATCCCCTAGAACGTTGAATTTTGAACCACCGACTGTTTGTGCTTGTGCTCAGCGGAATTTCCCCTCTGCATTTCACAGATCCATGCAGTGAAACACACACACACACACACACACACACACACTAGGGGGCAGTGAGCAAACACAATAGGGAGCAGTTGGGGGTTAGGTGCCTCAAACTACAGTCAGTTCAGAGGAACTTCCAGCCACAAGGCTGCTTCCCTAACCTCCAGCCTACAACTGCCTCGTGGAGCACATCTCTGGGAATGGGCGGCTGGTGTCCAGCAAAGTGTGAAAGTCCACTTTAAAAATAACAAGTAAAAAGTAAAAATAAAAAATAATAATCTTAAAATGAGCTTATAGCAATTTCAGAATGAGGGTTTTAAAACATATCAGCTAGATAAAAGATCATTTCACTAACCAAGATAGAATTTTTTTCCAGTGTGTGTAGTTCAGTGTGTATACTTGTTTTGTGAAATTCAAACAGTAAACAAGAAATTAAGAAATTATAATTGGATAATGACAGTTTATTATTTAATAACATTTATAATAATAATAATTATAAGTATAATAA
>CM067484.1:594520-609655 GCA_034552555.1 Semaprochilodus insignis | reverse complement strand
TATATATATATATATATATACACACATACATACACACACACACACACACACACACACTGTAAAGAAGACAAAACGGTGTTTAGCAATTTAAACAAACTTATTAGGTATACTGATGTGTTAGATAACAAGAGAGGAATAAAGTTAATAAACAAATTCCCAAAGTTTTCATGGCCGAGCAGCTGCATCCAAGCCTTACATCATCAAGCGCAATGCAGAGCATCGAATGCAGTGGTGTAAAGCGCTGCCACTGGACTCCAGTCACCTGTTCTCTGGAGTGACCAATCACGCTTCTCCATCTGGAAAAAAGCCTTCCCAGATAAGTTGAAGCTGTTACAGCTGCAAGTTCATATGCGTGTGAAGGCAGGCGAGCGAATAATTTTGGCAATATAGTGTATCTGGCTGCAGTGGACTCTGATGGACCCTCTCCTAGTATAATCAGTAGTTTATCTTCATCCCCTAAAGTCCTGAAACTAGTCACATGATCCTCAAATTGATTCAAATATTTATTTCTGATAGGCTCATATTGTGGGCAGTTCAGTAGGAAGTACACCTCACTCCCTCCTCTCTGGGTAACCAGAGGCATATCAACTAGATACATGATCGTTTTAATTGCCAAGGCCTCATTTTTTCCAGTGCACCTAAAAACCACCAAGCAAATTTCACAAACCACACACACACGTGCGCTCTGCATTCTCCTGTTTGGAAATCGACAGGACATCTTCCGGTTTGCAGGTAACTACACGATTAAAAGGTTATTAAATATGTATTTACTGATGAAGTTGTGTTTGCTTTGGCTCCGCCTCTGCCAGTTTGCCATGCTGCGCTATTGTGAGCTTGTTACTATTACCAGCGTGTGGGTGGTCAAGGGTGGTGATGTCATTGGTTTGTTTTGCATTGACCCTTAGCGTGCCTTTGACTGTAAAGAAGAGTCCATTTACACAATCTGTGTATTAGCCACAGTTCATAAAGATGGCCGCCTGCGCACGTCATGGAGGACGCATGTGTTAGCTGTTTTAGCATGGTAGCACTGTGTGATCAGGGGAGTCCTAGCTGGCAGCTGCCTCTTGCAACGACTAAACCAGGGAGAACATTAGCTAAAATCTGGGACAAGAAATCAAAATACATTACACAGTCTTCCCGTTAACCCAACCGGTCAGCCCGGATATGCTTGCCAAGTCAAAAACAAAAGGTAAAGCCAAATATCAGGTGTCCAGACGGGGGCGATGCATGATTTTAGCTTAGCAATATACTCTTGTCCATTTGTATGGACAGCGCTACTTCATACACTCTCAGATACCACGTACAAAATGTCTGTATGATTTAACAGCTTGTTTGCGTAAAGTGTGTAAGCAAGCAGTTTGTACCAATGCTAATTATTAGCAGAGGACGCTTCCATTACTACCACCATGAACAAATATTTCCGGCAACGAGGTCACTTGGTTTCGGCGAGCGGAAGAGAGGGATTCATTCCCACTTCAAACCCACCTACACCAAAAACATTGGCAGTTAGTTTTTTCTCCCCTCATTGTTACCTATCGCTCTCTCTCTTACAGCCACCCTGCTGGACTTCTTAGTCTAAAGTTCTATTCGAGCTGGATTAGTCTGACCAAAGGAGGTCCGTAATGCAATCTGTGTGTCATCTGACTGGCTGATTCGTACAGGATAAAGGATCTGTGTAATAGTCTGGATTAAAACACCATCGTGTGGTCATTTATGTCAGCATCATGCCACAGGCGCCACACTTCCGAACAATAACAACACACCGTGCAAATACCAATAATGCAAAAAATGCACGGCCATGCGAGAGGCACGTTTTTCTTCTCCTCGTAATTTGGCCAAACATGCCAAAACTGGTGTGGATTTCGGCAAGCTTGTCATGACCTTGATGGTAAAGGGACTGGGTCAGTTCTGTTCAGCGGGTTTACCTTCAGATCACAAAAGAAAGTCTGCCTGTTTTGGAGCTCAGAGTCCAGCAAATTCCTGAAGGTAATTCATTCCAGGATTGTCACATGGCAGACTCCGGACATTGCAGCCCCTCCTCTGGTAAAACCAATCCAGCTCGAATGGGGTTGAGTGTTAGCCTCATGCGCATTAACCTGAATACATTAAAGCGTAGTGCCCCGTCTTTATTTCCAAGTACTAAGACAAAATTCATGAGATGAATCTTCAACCGCCTCAGGGATGGCCTCACTTAGCATCTAATGAAACTGCTAGCAGACATTCCAGGAACTTTTCTGGGGTGTACAAACTGTGTGCACTGAGTTACGGAAAGCTTGCTACATCCTGTGAGCACATGTTAAGGCAGTAGACAAGAGAGGCAGATGTTCCAGAGACCCGAGTCACTAAAACTGGGCAAACAGGCAAGCATTAAGATTCCACAACTGACCCAATGACCACTTGGCATGGTGAGCTGGAGATGGACCGATAGGTCCTTTATCTTCGAGCACAGATATTTCATTAGCAGGCACGTATCTACATAGAGGTCAGGTGATTGAAGCGCAGCAGTTGGCTTTGGTGGACGCTTTGGCCGTGATGATGATCTCCGCTGAAACCCATCAGTGCACATACCTGAAGGTCAGCCGTCTTGCAGAAAACTGCGTCTGGTTGGACGAACCCCCGAATGGCTAGTGATGTCACTATGTAATGACAACGGGATGAAATGTCGTAACCTGTGAGTTGCAGAACTGTTTAAGCGCTGCAGCTGGGGGTCAGTAAACTAAGCTTGACATCAAAAACAGATCAAACCCTCAACAGTTCTTAGTCAAGGGTATGAAATTGAGTCCATGTCTGGATCTGTTTCTATGTTAGTGCATGTAATTGTGGGGACCACTTTAGAACAAGGATACCCTTATATAGTGCTTACGAATGATTTAAAATTGGTTTATTAATGGTTGTTAGGGAGGTCATAAACACTTTAACAGGGATTAATAAGCAGTTAATAAAAAGTGAATAAAAAGTAATAGTGAAATTAATAAAAAGGGCAAAAAGTGAGCTGTTCTATCTGATAAATATCCTGACGGTCCAAGGAAAACCATGTATCTCCATTTTTGTTGATTTTCAGTTTTATGCATCATTTGAACACAGCTGCTGCTGTTTGCATTGTGTGTACATTTCATGATGAATGGACCAACGGAAATGGCCCAAAATCACTTGGAAAGATGTCTGGTTCCATTGACTTACATTAAAATTAAACAAGGTTTTTGCCCTCTCCTGTAAAGTTGTCGTTTTGTTTTCCTTTGGACAGCGAGGATATGTATACGTGATTACACTGACCAGGTCTAACGCTGACTGAGGGAGAAGACAAAGTAAGATCATTCATTCATCCATCCATCTTCGGAGCCGCTTATCCTTCTGGGTCGCGGGGGTTGCTGGAGCCTATCCCAGCGTGCATTGGGCAAAGGCAGGAAACACCCTGGATAGGCCAGCAGTCCATTACAGGACAGACACACAGACATCCACACTCACACACACACTTGTAAATCGGAGAGCAATAGAGGATCTCCATTTCACTGGAAACCCACGTAGACACGGGGGGAACATGCAAACTCCACACTGGAAGGACCCTGGACACCCCAGCCGGGAATCGAATCCAGGCCCTTGCTGTGAGGTCACAGCTTTACCCACTGCACCAGAACAGCATATAACAATGTAGGTCCAGCAGATGTCACTGCTTATGTGTTGTAACTGCTTATTAATGATTTGAAGATGTTTATGCACTAATTAATAGCCATTTATTAAACCATTTATAAACGCTTTATAAGGGTAGTCTTACTCTAAAGTGGCACCTCATTGGGTATAGATGTATGCATCTACTGTAGCTTCTTTAGCTTAAAAGCTCCAGGTATGTGACGGGCACCTTCCCTTTCTGATTTCCCCGCTCTCCAATCAGCCAATCAGAGTCCATGCCTGGCACTGTGTACACTGTAATGAGCTGGAGAAATCAAAACAGAGAAACAAGACAAATGATAGAAAGGTAAACTTCAGCATCTCTACACCTTAATCTACTGACTGGGCTTCAGAGCCTTCTAGACCTTCTCTGACTTCTGAGAACAACCAATAACGTTGGGGGCGGGGCCAGTTTTGTGAGGGAAAGGAAGAGCGAGATGCCTCACTGACTGTAGCCTAACCAGAATTCACTAAGTTGAACTTCAAAAACAAGTGTCTATGTTTTTATTAAGGGTCTATGCTAAATGTGAAATTACCAAAACTTGTGGATGTGCTCCGGCGTTAGCTTAGCGCTAACATGCATGCAGTGCTTGGAGGTTTGTGAACCCTTTCTATTTTTATGACCTAAAACATAATAAGAAGTTCTTAAAGCTAATAAAGAGAAGCCAGTTGAACAAATGAGAAGCATATTACACTTGCTCAGTTATTTACTAAGGAACATGATGCAATATCACATATCAGCGAGTGGGGAAACTGTCAGAACCTTTGCTTTCAGCGGTCAGGAATTTGACTTGGCCTTTGCAAAACATGAAATGAGGTTCTTAGGCTGGAATGCAGTGTTGTCCTTTCTCCAGACATAACGCTTCTCATTCAAACCAATAAGTTCTATTTTAGTCTCATCCGTCCACAAAACACCGTTCCAGCAGCTCTTCTGGCTCGCCCATGTGATCTTTAGCAAACTGCAGACGGGCAGCCAAGTTCTTTAGGACAGCAGTGAGGTTCTCCTTGCAGCCCTGCCATGCACACCCCTGTTGTTCAGTGTTCTCCTGATGGTGGACTCACTAACATAAGTCAATGTGAGAGAGGCCTGTAGTTCCTTAGAAGTTCCCCTGGGTTCCTTTGTGACCTTGTGGACCATTACACGCCTTACTCTTGGAGTGGCCTTTGTTGGTGGACCATCCCTGGGGAGGGTAACGGTGGTCTTGAATCTGTTAGACTGTGGATGGTGGAGTCCAAACTCTGTAGAGATGGTTCTGTAACCCTTTCCTCTTCTGAGGTTCTTCAGAATCTCCTTCAAGCCACATTCAATTGTGGTTTGGATCTGATTTGCAAAATTCAGATTTCCTGTGGTTTTCCGCTGTTCAGACTATCAAAAACCAATCTGGACTCAATCTGGGTAGGCCGGAAACTGGATTTGGGCTGGCAGTGTGAACACAGCCCTGAACCGTGTTCCTTAAATAAAACAGGGCGCCCACCTGATCATCAGCCCACTGACTGAAAACACCTGGCTCTAATTTCACCTTCAGATTACCTGCTAATCTTGAAGGTCACATGCTTCTACCCTCACCCTATGAAACACCCTATGGAACACTGGACCAGGTCTAATATTTTTGTCTCATTAGTTTAATTTGGTTCTCCTGATCTACTTTTGAAACTTGTGTGCACATCTGATGAAGGTTTAGGTCAAATTTATACAGAAATACAGAAAATTCTAAATGGTTCACAAACTTTCAAGCACCACTGTACTACAGAAAACTACACTGCCTCCTAGATGGTTATCTGGCCTCAACCAGGCCGCACTGGAACTAGTCTGAATAATAAAACATGCTTTCAATTGACTAGCTATGCTACGTTTCCTGTTGTGCTACTGAACGTTTTAGCTTTATAGCACCAGAGCTAGCTCTTAAACAAGCATACAGGGTTTAGACATTTACAGTCCAAACTGAAGGCCTAGCTTTAATGACCAAATATAATACCAGCACAATTATTGCTGATAGTAAGTACACTGAAATACAAAGCAGTGCTGATGTAATTTATTTTACCGGAAATAACTGATGTGGAAATGAAGTACACATTTTGACCATATGAATTCAGCACATCACTTTTTCATATTAGCAAATTACATTTTAAAAAAGATGTTCTAATTATCTAATACTGTATTTGTTCACACTTCTGACTATTGTTTTTCAGGTCTTGTCCACATGTACACGGGCATTTCTAAAAACGTAGCTTTTTATGTGTTTTGGTCGTTCGCCCACACGCAAACGGCATTTTGGATCACTGAGAACTGAAGATAATCAGAAACTCTGTTCTCAGCTTCGTGGTAGAACTGAGCTTTTGGCTCGTAACGTCACATGTGCACTGTTGTTTCCTTTGTTTACACGAGGCGGTTTTGTGCAATGGCAGTCGTAACCACGGTAGTGCTAGCTTTAACATCGCTAACAGGGCCTGTTACATGTATACACGTAAATATTCCACCACACACGGGCTGCTGCCCAAACCTCACACTACAGCACTGAATAGTGTGTACAGTAGTGCAGCCCCGTTAACAGTGCATTCATTAAGTCAGCATGGAAAGTATCTAAGTGTGTGGTTTGGGATGCAGCCAGGCTTCTGATTGGCCAAGATGGCTTTGTGGTTAGCTCTACAGTTAGCTTTACGGTTAGCCTTACGGTTGGCTAGAGAGACACAGACTGCCAAAACCAAATTCCTTGTGTGTGTCAACATACTTGGCCAATAAACCTGACTCTGATTCTACAGTCACCTGCTGGTTTGGCTGCTCTTGACAGCACCTGATACCCGTCTACGTGCGGACAAGGCCTTGGCAACTCAATCAGAAGAACGCCCCTCACCTCATCTGCCAAGAGCGACAGTTCACTGGTGTCGGCCGCATCATAGTCATACAGGACTTTAGCTTTGCGTGTGCCGCTAGCAGGCGGCTGCACCTCCTCGATCTGAAGGGCCTCTGTCTCCGGGCTTAAAGAATTTATGGGCACGGCAGAGGAGGGGTCAGCAGAGGGGCTTCTGACAGACCCCGTGCTCACCACAAACGAATTCGGATACCTCCTGAAAAACAACAGAAAGAGAAGAGGACGTAAACCCAGATCCCATCCCCCTGAGCACACTTACAAGCTGGAACTGTTAGTCTGGGAAAGTAACAGCATTCCCAGTGTGTACTCACACGTCTCCGTTAGCACTGCGAGCACAGGGGAGAGGTAGGAAAGCAATCAATTACACACAGAGAGAAACAGAGCAGACAGAGATCTCTAGCTCTCTAACGTCTGTAAGTCGTTATGGAATTAAACCTGCAGAATTCCCACCTGGACAGGTCTTTCTGTAGCTCCTGCATGAAGTGGTGACACTGGCTGTAGTACGTGGCCTGGGCTTCTACGAACTCATGTAGGCATCGCAGGTGATTCACCTAAACAGACAAACCCTGGAAAGTCAGCACTGTGTTCACTGTGTGATGTGGAAAACACCTTTAGAGAGATCACCACATCTCCCTCATAACACTTTACAGCCTAAAGGAAGGTGAATTCATGAGCTTCATATTTACACTGTGTGTTCACTGTGCGTGTAACCGAAACCTCATTATTACAGTTATTAAGTTATTTTCACATGTTGAAATGTAAAGCTCAGCGGAAAGTATCCTGATGACTGATGATTAGATTTTCTAAATATTTAGTTTATTACCGTACCCTGATTAATGCCTGGTAAATGATCATATGTTCCCCCTGCTGGCTCTGTTATAGCTTTTTCCCCCAGGTCATCAGATCGCTGAACTCTGAACTCTAATGGAAATATGCTGCTTGTCCAGATATCAGGGTTCTATACTGGACACCATGCCCTTATATGCATTCTTCCATAACCTTTATCTACCTATATATATATATATATAGTTTTATATAGCTTATATAGTTTTTTTTGTTTGTTAGTTTGTTTTTAGTATTATTATATTTCATTTGTGCTGCTATATATTTCACATTTTTTATTTGTATTATTATTTTTTAAATTTATTTTATATTTTGTGTATCTCATATTTCAGCTCCGTGTCAATATTATGTCATGAAATTGCTTTTCAGTGTCTGCATTGATATACTGTATATGGAACGTAATGAGCATTAGCTGCACGGTAAGTAGTGTCCCTTTTGCATAGCGAAGATTCAATTTTGCTGCATTCTAATTTCTGTATTTTGCTGATATTCAGGGTCTGACTGCAATGTTTGTAAGTTACTGGGTGCAGTTTCAAATCCACACCAATCAAATAAATGCCAGTTTGCATGTCTGGAAATGTGGTTTCAGATAAGAAAATAAAACAGGCTAATAAAAACAAACTGTGTAAGTTAAAGTTAATGCAAAGTCAACGCTAACTCTGTTCATGCTAATACATGGTCTGATATGGGGATATGTTTGCAGAATTCCATGATACTGAACCGTATCAATACTGCCAAGCCTGAACTCCACAAACGGAGCGAAAGCTTGCATTTTGAAAGAACCGGTTCTACAGCATCAGTATTCCATCCAGGAGTCCAGATATTGAAGCCTAACGTTAATGATCACAGAATCATGGAAACCCAAACATTCCCACTGTTGACATAGGTTTACAGGTTCGCTGTGCAGCCCAGCCCGGGCTCTAGCTCTACCTGGAGTGTGTCATGAGGGTGGAAGAACACAGGATGTAAACATGACTCACATGTGTACTACTAATGCCCTCCAGCAGCAGCCTTGTAACCTCAGCCTGCCGGTCAAATTCAGTCTGAGCCATGCGCAACTCCTGCTCCGCCTGCCAAGAGGAACACAGACACACAGGGTGTTTAATTAAAGCACACAGGGAGGTGCAGAACTGCAGAGGGAGGAGGAGGAGGAGATACTCTAGAATGAACATTCCAGTTAAAACAACAATATAGCTCCATATTACTGACCGCTGGATAAAGAGCAGCTACACTGTTATACATGTGGAAATCATACAGAACACATTCCTCAGTAACTCACTGTGGGTCAGATTTATGAGGAAGGAGGGTCATCTGTTTCTTAGAACTCAGAGTGACATACGAATAATACGAAGAAGAGTGTACATCAACACAGGAACGGTTTCTCCTGTGAACTCACCCTGTGAGTGTTTCAGTAGTGTCTGGTTCAGTAGTGTCTGTTTCAGTGGTGACTGTTTCAGTGGTGACTGTTTCAGTGGTGACTGTATCAGTACTGACTGTATCAGTAGTGACTGTTTCAGTAGTGTCTGTTACAGTAGTGACTGTATCAGTAGTGACTGTTTCAGTAGTGTCTGGTTCAGTAGTGTCTGTTTCAGTAGTGTCTGTTTCAGTAGTGTCTGTTACAGTAGTGACTGTATCAGTAGTGACTGTTTCAGTAGTGACTGTATCAGTAGTGACTGTTTCAGTGGTGACTGTATCAGTACTGACTGTATCAGTAGTGACTGTTTCAGTAGTGTCTGTTACAGTAGTGACTGTTTCAGTAGTGACTGTATCAGTAGTGTCTGTTTCAGTAGTGACTGTTTCAGTAGTGTCTGTTACAGTAGTGACTGTTTCAGTAGTGACTGTTTCAGTAGTGACTGTTTCAGTAGTGACTGTATCAGTAGTGTCTGTTTCAGTAGTGACTGTTTCAGTAGTGACTGTTTCAGTAGTGACTGTATCAGTAGTGTCTGTTTCAGTAGTGACTGTTTCAGTAGTGACTGTATCAGTAGTGACTGTTTCAGTAGTGACTGTATCAGTAGTGTCTGTTTCAGTGGTGTCTGTTTCAGTAGTGACTGTATCAGTAGTGACTGTTTCAGTAGTGTCTGTTACAGTAGTGACTGTATCAGTAGTGTCTGTTTCAGTAGTGTCTGGTTCAGTAGTGTCTGTTTCAGTAGTGCCGGTTTAGTGGTGACTGTTTCAGTAGTGTCTGTTTCAGTAGTGACTGTATCAGTAGTGTCTGTTTCAGTAGTGTCTGTTTCAGTAGTGACTGTATCAGTAGTGTATCAGTAGTCTGTATCAGTAGTGTCTGTTTCACTCACTGTTCTGCACTGTACACTTTATATATCTATACTGTTTACAACCACATACTTGACAGATACTGCTCTTACACTTCGCACGTCTTGCACACATACTGTACTGTTTGCACACATTGTCTTTGTCTATTTGTCCTTAGTTGTCTATTTGCACTACACTCTATATATATATATATATTTATACACATATTCTTGTAACTGCACTGGAGAAGAAGCCTGACCGTGTTTCGTTATACTGTGCAACCCTGTACTGGTATAATGACAATAAAGTTGAATTGAATTGAATTGAATTCAGTAGTGTCTGGTTCAGTGGTGTCTGTATCAGTAGGGACTGTATCAGTAGTGTCTGGTTCAGTAGTGACTGTTTCAGTAGTGTCTGGTTCAGTAGTGTCTGTTTCAGTAGTGACTGTATCAGTAGTGTCTGTTTCAGTAGCGACTGTTTCAGTAGTGTCTGTTTCAGTAGTGACTGTATCAGTAGTGACTGTTTCAGTAGCGTCTGGTTCAGTAGTGTCTGGTTCAGTGGTGTCTGTAGCAGTAGGGACTGTATCAGTAGTGTCTGGTTCAGTAGTGACTGTTTCAGTAGGGACTGTTTCAGTGGTGACTGTTTCAGTAGTGACTGTATCAGTAGTGACTGTATCAGTAGTGTCTGGTTCAGTAGTGACTGTTTCAGTAGTGACTGTTTCAGTGGTGACTATATCAGGTAGTGACTGTTTCAGTGGTGACTGTATCAGTAGTGACTGTATCAGTAGTGTCAGTTTCAGTGGTGACTGTATCAGTAGTGTCTGTTTCATTGGTGACTGTTTTAATAGTGACTGTATCAGTAGTGACTGTTTCAGTAGTGACTGTATCAGTAGTGTCAGTTTCAGTGGTGACTGTTTCAGTAGTGACTGTTTCAGTAGTGACTGTTTCAGTAGTGACTGTATCAGTATTGACTGTTTCAGTAGTGACTGTATCAATATTGACTGTTTCGGTGGTGACTGTATCAGTAGTGACTGTTTCGGTGGTGACTGTATCAGTAGTGACTTTCAGTAGTGACTGTTTCAGTGGTGACTGTTTCAGTAGTGACTGTTTCAGTAGTGACTGTATCAGTATTGACTGTTTCAGTAGTGACTGTATCAGTATTGACTGTTTCGGTGGTGACTGTATCAGTGTTGACTGTTTCAGTAGTGACTGTTTTGTCAGTAATACAGAAAAAGGTCACTCCAGATTTGTTCTTTAATTACTGCAGTGAATGTAGCTTATATGTCACGGCTGTGGCAGGCCGACTGTAGTTCTGGTACAGTAAAATAAAGTGTTACAGAGACTTACTTTTTCCACCTCCTCACTCCAGAGCTGATCAGCAAACATGGAAAAGAAAAACACAGAGCGTGATGTTATCACAACAGGACCAGACAGGTAAACACAGGTGTCACTCGTAAATGGAGGAGATGTCATAATGCAAAAGGCCTCTGGCTACATCATATAATGTCACAACACATCGCTGATGCCACAAAAGAGTCAGAGGAAGACTATGACCATCATGACTATAACCATCATACCATGGACCCCAGTTGTTAAAAAGGCACTCTGCAGGCTGGTGGTGGTTCCATACTGGTGTGGGGTGTGTTCCCATGACATGGGTTGAACCCACTGCTCCATATAAACACGTCCTTGACCCGTGTTTCACCGCTTGGTGACCATTTGCAGCCCTTCATGCTGCCCCCACAGTGATGGGATATTCCAGTAAGATAAAGCATTGTGCCATCGGGCCCAAGTTGTCCAGAATTGGCTCGAGGAGCATTCTGAAGAGTCACGACATATGATGTGGCCTGCACATTCACCTGGCTTGAGTCCAATCATGCCTCGTTCATAATTCATGTCGCTTTTCCATGAGCATGCTCACAGATTATACAGGTGTGGGTGTTCCCAAGCCGACCCTGAGATAACACCACTTCATAATCAGTTTACATACAGATATCACATGACTTTCGATATGTCAGTGTAAGAAAACCAACAAAACATGTAATTTGGTGAAGCTAATTGTGTAATTTGGTCATGTAATCCTGTCCTATTAGTAAAGTAACTGTCTTGCATCATCCATATTCCACTGATGTTATAACCCCATACAACTCATAAGACTATTTGGCTACAACAGTAGGAAGCAGCGTTACAGAGTCAGGAGAAAAGACCATGTGCTCCCTATAATACACACGCAGGCATAAGAACCAAGGTCCTGACTGTACATGACATACTCCTGTAGTCAACAAATTAGTGTGCTGCTCTCTCAGCCTAACCCAGACCTGTCATGGGACCAAGCATAAAAAACTGATACAACCACTAAATAGTGTGCAACGGAGCCTGAATGAATCAGCATCTCCCATCTGTTCAGTGCTTTCAGCAGCTATGCAGGAAGAAAATCTAATTTGCCTGTGAAATCTCCTAATTTAGCATCTGAAGTTCAGAATTATGCCTCAAACAACGCTGCGTAACAGATACAGATCTGTTCAGGTGCTGCACCACAGTCTGTACTGGACCGACACTGAAATGCATGCTAGCTGACAAACCCTGTTCTCATTGGCTGGTTTCCTGTAGGGGGAGGGGTCAGATATTAAAAAGCACTTTTTGTGGTTTCAAAATAACACACCATGGAGCATTACTGTGCAGAGCGTGAGTGAGAGGGCAGTGTGTGTTAGAGTCACTCACGGCTGAGGCGCTGGCAGAAAGCACATAATTACGTGGTCTGGTCTCTTGGAAGTCAGGCACCGCCTAGAACCAGAGAGAAACACAGCTTTGTGCAACGGGGCAAAAGGCAACAAGGCAAGATGATCACATCAGCAGTATCAACAATTCCAGAGTTACTGCAGTTCAACCAAATCAGCTGTCACATATTAAACCTTTAAAACTGAGCTGTAACTGGAATTTTGCTGTAGCCTACTATTCACACGTACTATTCACACGTACTATTCACATGTACTATTCACATGTACTGTTCACATGTACTATTCACATGTACTATTCACATGTACTGTTCACATGTACTATTCACATGTACTATTCACACGTACTATTCACATGTACTATTCACATGTACTATTCACACGTACTATTCACATGTACTATTCACATGTACTATTCACATGTACTGTTCACATGTACTATTCACATGTACTGTTCACATGTACTATTCACATGTACTGTTCACATGTACTATTCACATGATTGTTAGTCTTCTGCAGGACCATGAGGTGGGTCATGATCATATTGTGAATTACTTACTTAAATGGTGTGGTTTAGTAGTTTCACTGTTTCAGTAGTGACTGTTTCAGTAGTGACTGTTTCAGTAGTGACTGTTTCAGTAGTGAATGTTTCAGTAGTGACTGTTTCAGTAGTGACTGTTTCGGTAGTGACTGTGTTTCGGTAGTGACTGTGTTGGTGGTGACTGTATCAGTAGTGACTGTATCAGTAGTGACTGTTTCAGTAGTGAATGTTTCAGTAGTAACTGTTTCAGTGGTGACTTGGTGGTGTGTGTTTCAGTAGTTAATGTTTCGGTAGTGACTGTATCAGTAGTGACTGTGTTGGTGGTGCCTGATTCAGTAGTGATTGTTTCAGTGGTGACTGTTTCAGTGGTGACTTGGTGGTGAGTGTTTCAGTAGTTAATGTTTCGGTAGTGACTGTATCAGTAGTGACTGTTTCAGTAGTGACTGTTTCAGTAGCGAGTGTTTCAGTGGTGACTGTTTCAGTAGTGACTGTGTTTCGGTAGTGACTGTGTTGGTGGTGACTGTTTCAGTAGTGACTGTGTTGGTAGTGATGGTTTCAGTAGTGAATGTTTTGGCGGTGCCTGATTCAGTAGCGAGTGTATCAGTGGTGACTGTTTCAGTAGTTTACTGCTTTGTTTAGTTTATTAACTGCATTTAACCCATTCATGAAGTGAAATACCCCCATACAGACACACTAGTCAACACAAACACTAGGCGGCAGCCCGGAGCAGTTGGCTGCTCTACCTATGCTCCCCAGGGAGCAGCTGGGGGGTTAGGTGCCTTGCTCAAGGGCAACCAGCAACCCTCTAATCCCTACTGAACCCTAACCTTTAGCCCACGACTGCTCTTATATGATGACATATATTATATATGTTAATGTTATGTGTATTTATGTATGTCTGCTGGTGTGTTGACTGTTGCCTGCAACCCAAACTGCTGCTCAGGGATAATAAGGGCAATCTGTTTTATCCAAACCCAGAGCTGTCCAATACATTTGTCAGTCAGGTGTTTCCACGGTTCCAGAGTCCATTGGTGGTACTTCAGTTGACTCTTGGCATTGCTCACAATGACCTGAGCTATTTTTACACACTTGAGGCTCTGAGCTGTTGGTCTTACGTGCTTCCATTTCAACAACAGCACTTACAGTTGGCCAGGGCAGCTGACTTGTGTCAAAGGTGCAATCCTATGATAGACCACACGTTTGTCTGTATAGGGTAAGATCATATACACAGAGCAGTGGCATTGTCATGATCCTAATTAGGTCTTAGATGACCTTGGCAATATGAGATGCAGCCTATGGCTGGTTATGCTGTCAGGTGGTTCTTGGCCATGTTGAGTGACAAATCTATCACTGGTGACAGGAAGAAGTGTGGTTTGCAAGACTGCTTCAAATGTAATTATTTAATTATATATTTATTGAAATAATAAATTACACCATAATATAATTTACAATAAACAGTCTGTGTCCAAAGACTGGGGTCTGTAGTAAATGACTGTCTTCATTTGAATATCAAGAAATAACAATAACAGACTGACTAAAAGTTTGGAGTCTGGACTGAAAGGTTCTGGTTATTTCAATGAGCTACGAGTGAGAGGTACAGTGGTAACAGCAGCTTCTAAAAATGAACACAGATGTTCATTAATCTAGTTTCCATGAGCATTCAGGTATGAAGACAGTACGAACGCATGCCTTTAGGACTGAGTACGAATATCCAGGTGATAGCCTTCACTAATAAAGTCTGCATTCACATAGGAATATGTGAATGTGAAGAGCCATGCATCAGGAAACCATGCCTCAAAAAGCTCAAAGACCAGAGGGTCCTCCAAAATTCCCTTATCTGANATTATAACAAAGTGGAAGCGACTGGATATACACCGACATGCCTAAAGGCATGGGAACTAGTGTCGTGTAGGACCCCCTCTAGCCTGGCCAAGTGCAGCAACCCAAAGCGGTCTCAATTCTACAAGTGGACAGAAGACGTCTGGAGGGAGGTTGAGCCATGCCGTCTGGATACCCACCTACAGCTCTGTGGTATTTGTAGGTACAGGATCTCAGGTGCGATTGGACCTCTCCACCACATCCCATAAATGCTCGATTGGGATCATGTTGGGTGATTGTACAGGCCATACAGGCCGTCTGAACTCTCCAGAAGACTTCTCGAACCAAATCTGGACAACTTGGGCCTGATGGCGTCCCATCATTACAGGGATACATGAAGCTAATGAAGCGCG
>CM067484.1:571071-594020 GCA_034552555.1 Semaprochilodus insignis | reverse complement strand
TCAAAAAGCTCAAAGACCAGAGGGTCCTCCAAAATTCCCTTATCTGAAAGCAACAAAAGGTTTAGCTGAACTGAAACTTCAATTACCTGAACTACAATGAGCTCCCTTTAGTCCCATCTGACCTTTGAACTTTGTGAGCCAAATAAAATGTACAAAAATGAGCCGATGTGAACATGCTCCCTGCAGCCTCCTTCCTCCTTCCTCCCTGTTCAGTTTCAGCTGGAAACACAGTTATGAAATCAGGTAGACACAGCCGAGTGAGACCATGCCAGATCACCCACTAACAGCATTAGATGCTAAGAGTGTAATAAACCAGTCAGCCAATTTGATTTACAATGGGTGGGACCAATTCTGTGAAACAAGCACCACTTGGAAGCCCTAAATGCATCACCGACTGCACATACTTTAGACATGTAAACCAGCGGTAGCTCTATGCCAGGGCTCTTTACTGAAGGAGTCACTGTAAACCTATATACAAGACAGATCATACATAAAGCTCACCAGACAAACATCGAGTCCCCTGTGACTGAAACGTGCCTGTACTAGCATGTAACACCTCCACCAGCACCAATAACAGCTGGGACTGGATTGGGCATGTCCTGGACAAGTTTCTGGATGTAGCCACATCAATGTTCAGACACTCTTACATCAGAGAATTGGGTCCAGATCTGGTGGATGCCTTCCCTGGCACAATTCCGAGGAGAATTCCCTGTAGACTGGGATTTTATCCACTGCTGGTAGACCCGTATGACCGTACGCTTCCACACACCTGCAGATTCAGCTACTTCCTTCACACTATGGTCTTTGGCACGCCCAAATGCAGTCACTCCTTTTAGCCAATCATTAACATCTGCTCTGGAGCCATTTTCCACACATGGAACGAGACATTCCCTGAACCGTACCACCTCTTCCCAATCCCGTTACTCACACCCCACAGGGATTTATAGCCCCATCGTCCTCGTGCAGCACCATCTGCAGGAGCCTGGAGTTACTAGAACCTTAAACACGCGAGGTGATTAATGTTTTTGTCCGGTGAGCTTATATGATAATGTCTGTGATACGTTTTGAATGTGTTTTTAATGTAGAGCAGCCAAATAGTTAATGTGCACCAGCATTATCCACCATCATGATTCCATTTTCAGAAAATAGCATTATCATAGATTTATTTTTTGTTTGTTTGTTTTATAGGTGCTAACTAAAGGCCTAGCCCTCATAATCACTGTTCAACACATATATATATACTGTACATTGCACAGTTTAGGGCTGCATGCAACAAATGACTACTTTGTAGTCGAATAATCTATTGATTATTGAAACAAATATGAAATTATTTGGATTATGAATCGCTAAAATAACTCTTATGTAGAGATCAACTTTTAATTGTAGCCTGTGGTGGTTTAATGCAGTTGCTAGGTAATAATGAAGACGATAAAAAAGAGAATTGTATTTAAAAAAAAATAAAATTTGAAGCTCTAATGAACTTTCCTGCTAATACAAATGATAAATAAACTCTAATCTAAATCTTCTTCCTGTCAAATTTTAAAAGCATGGATGTGCAAAACAGCCGCGATAAACATACCAAAGCTAAGTAAGGTTTTCCCTTAATCAGGTAAATTAAAAAAGCAATTTAGAAACATTTTACTGTCTGTCTACACTCTAAACTAAACCCTACAATCAGAGCTCTTTATTGAAGTAGAGGAAACAGCGTCGCCAATTAACTGACTGTTAAATTAGTCGATTAATCGTTGCACCCCTAGCAAAGTCTACAACTTCAGCTACGTATGAGCGCATAGTCACTGTATATTGCATGATGGGATTAAGGCCCTCAATCTTCTGCTGTAGTCATGCAGGCATTTGGACTCCTCTGCTGATTTAATTGATGTTCAGCTCCTGGCCACCGGAGACGTAGACGGAGGAATAATTAGATTGAGTTTGTCTTAGCAACCACTCACCTAGCATCCGCGTTAAGACAACCTTAGGGGTGACGCACAAACACCGCAGCCTGAGGTTACTGTCTAATGCCCAAGGCCATTTTTCAACAGCAGTCATTCTGTGGACTTCACTGAAACTGAATCTAGCGCATCAATCACCCTCAGATAGAAAATGGAAAATCCATCCTTCTATGAAATTCCCATGGAATAAGACGGCAGGATGCATGAAAAATCAATGGAACAGAACGGGATCGGGTAATTGAAACGAATAAAGAAAGAGAGAGATGCTGATTCAAGAGGAAAATACACCCCAATACTCACTTCTCCCTCACACTGCACAGTTTGGAACAGAGACAGAAGGTTACAGAGGAATTAATCGAGGCCAGAGGAAAGTGGAGCAGAGCGAGAAAAGAGCAGACTCAGGAACAGAGAGAAGGAGGACAGAGGAGCTTACAGCTGCTTTGGCTTCTGCTGCTTTGGCCTTCTTTAGCCTGGCTTTACAGGCATCTAAATCCAGCCGCCGGTTCTCCAGGAGCCGCCTCTCTTTCTGTAAGGAGGAGAAGAGAAACAAAAACAGGCTAAACTTCTTCTGTCTGGAGATTTCTTATAGATTTGGTCTCAGTGGTCAGCTACGAATACGCACAGATTGTTACAGCAAAGTCCATCACCAACCAGCCATAACGTTAAGACCACCTCCTTATATCTACACTCATCGTTCACTCCATCAGCTCCACTGACCATACAGGACACTCTGTAGTTGTACAGGTCCAGACTGTAGTCCATCTGTTTCTCTGTATACTGTATTACCCTGTTCTTCAATGGTCAGGACCCCCACAGGACCACCACAGGACCACCACAGGACCACCTCCACTCTATTAGACACTCCTACCTTGCTGGTCCACCTTGTAGATGTACAGTCAGAGACGATAGCTCATCTGCTGCTGCACAGTGCAGTGTTGGTCATCCTCTAGTCCTTCATCAGTGGTCTCAGGATGCTGCCCACGGGACGCTGTTGGCTGAATAGTTTTGGTTGGTGGACGATTCTCAGTCCAGCAGAGACACTGATATGTCCAGCAGCACTGCTGGGTCTGATCCACTCACACCAGCACACCACCACCACGTCAGTGTCACTGCAGTGCTGAGAATGATCCACCACCCACATCATACCTGCTCTGTGGGGGTCCTGACCATTGAAGAACAGGGTAATACAGTATACAGAGAAACAGATGGACTACAGTCTGGAACTGTACAACTACAGAGTGTCCTGTATGGTCAGTGGAGCTGATAAGATGGACACTGAGTGTAGAAACACCAGTAGGTGCACCTAAAAAGTGGCCTGGGGTATATACTTATATATACATATATTCTTATATCATTTTTGAAAATCTGTGATCTGTTACAATAGAAAACACACCTGCTGATTGTGTGTTAGACGGCCGATCACTGATTACAACCACCAGCACTGAAAAAAGACCCCCAGACTTACTGTTATGGTCCTCCAGTCCCCCTCCAGAAAGTTCCGCAGCGGTGTGAGGAAACTAATAGACGACGTCTGCAGAAACTCTCTCTCAGCGCCTCCCAGTCTCCTCTGGCAATCACCCACCTGGATCAGGGTACTCCCTACAGAGACAGGTCAAAAAGATACACTATATTGCCAAAAGTATTCACTCCCCCATACAAAACATTGGCTTCAGGTCACTTCCATGGCCACAGGTGTATAAAGCCAAGCACCTAGACATGCAGACTGCTCCTACAGACATTAGTGGGAGAATGGGTCGCTCTCAGGAGCTCAGTGAATTCCAGCGTGGTACCGTGATAGGAGGCCACCTGTGCTACAAGTCCAGTCGTGAAATTTCCTCCCTACTAAATATTCCACAGTCGACTGTCAGTGGGATTATAACACAGTGGAAGCCAGTGGGAATGACAGCAGCTCAGCCACAAAGTCCACGTACAATGACAGAGCGGGGTCAGCGGATGCTGAGGGTCATAGTGCGCAGAGGTCACCAACTTTCTGCAGAGTCAATCACTACAGACCTCCAAACTTCATGTGTCCTTCAGATCAGCTCAGGAACAGTGTGTAGAGAGCTTCATGGAATGGGTCTCCATGGCCGAGCAGCTGCATCCAAGCCTTACATCACCAAGCTCAATGCAGAGCGTGGAATGCAGTGGTGTAAAGCGCCGCCACTGGACTCTAGAGCAGTGGAGACATGTTCTCTGGAGTGACCAATCACGCTTCTCCTCTAGAGCAGTGGAGACGTGTTCTCTGGTGTGACCAATCACGCTTCTCCGTCTTATCAGCACAATGCCTTATGTAATTTACTTTGCACAGTGTGTAGCATACACTGATCAGGATATGCAGAGAACCGTCACACCCGAACGACAAAATACAACCAAACTGGTCCATAAATTCATCCTGAATCAAAATCGCCAATCCAAATGGAGAAAGTCAGATTTCATGTGTTTTTGTCTGTTCTGATTGCAGAAAGACAGTTTGGAGCTGTCTGTCTGAACAAGACCCCGATGTACCTCGTTAGTAAGTTACCCATTTCCTTACTGGATGACCGACAGTGGATGGTATAAGTCAGCAGTGTCCAATCTTGTCTGCAAAGGGTCAGGAGGGCTGGAGGTTTTCATTCCAGCAAAGCAGGAGAAGATGTGATCAGTGGTCTGAAGACTGAGACCAGTTGACTAACCATGTGTTCCAGGTCATTTGAATGGAAACCTGCAGTCACACCAGCCCTTCACGCATAAGACTGGACACCCCAGGTACCCAGTGACCATCTAATCACACACTGTCCACGTTCCTAAGACAAAAGCTTGGTTACATGCACTACCTTAGCCATGGAAGCAGCTACAAACTAAGACTAGTCCCATAATGGATGCACCATCTACATGGATACTACTCTCACCCTGAAGAGCTCTCCACAAAGACTGGCCGACATTTCCACTGACAGACACTAGAGACCAAACTAAAAGCAACCACTCAGCCACGCTCATCATTAATGAGCCATTTGCTGCTGCTAAGTGCACTTCAGCTTGAGAGAACAGGCAAACTAAATGAACACTGTAGACTGTTTACTCTGTTTGCTCTGTCATCATTTAGGTCATGATGAACATGATACACCAGTCATCCATACACGTAACATGTTTTCATTTGCCGTAATGGCCAATAGCAATATACTGATTACTTCCCTGACGACTCTCATTAGTGCAGCGAACGGGTACTGTGGTCCGTAGGGGTGGGCGATATGGCAAAAATGTTATATCATGATACTTAGACATTTTCACGATACATGATATTTTTTTTTAGTTGTAAAAGACATAACACAACCTGTATTACCACACATAACAAATACAATAACACACTCATCATCAAAAGAATACCTGCACAAATAGCTGAGGTAATCAACCCACAGGAATGGAACTTGGTGTGTAGGTTTGACATCATGAGACTGATGCGAATGATTCAAGTTTCACACTCGGCTGCGCATGTGACATAAGCAAGGACGGGTCTTATCTCTGCACCTGACTGACCCAACAGCCACGACTGCAGACATTCAGCGAGCAGTGATGTCCTCCATGAGTCATCCTGTTAGTGCAGCACCATTGGCAGACGGCTGCACCACGCAGGACTACATGTACACAGACCGTTACCACGACTGTCCTTAACACCACGTCACCGTCACCAAAGACTGCAATGGTGTCGTGCCAGACTGTCATGGAGTGACTCAGAACGGCAGCGGGTAATCTTCAGTGACGAGTTCCGCTTTTGTCTTGGTGGAGACGACCAACGAATCCGTGTGTGGAGGCACCGTGGTCAGCACCAAGATGAACGGTTTGTTGTCACACGTCACACGTCCAGAAGACCTGGTGTCCCTCCACCTCCACCCCTACCGCACCATCTGCAGGAACTGTGTGAGGATATTCAAGCTGCATGGGATGGATTATCACAGGACACCATTAGGAACCTCTACAGCTCCATGCCGAGACGTCTGGCGTGTTGGGTTAGCAAACACGGCGGCCTGACGCCGTACTGAGAGACAGACTTCTGTATGTGTAGCTCAATAAATATTGATCATATCAGTCTAAATTTATCATCATTATTGATCGTTATGGATCCTGGTAACCTTTATCTTCCTTCCCAACAGACCTGCAATCCCACACCTCCTTCTGGGAGCAGCTGTTCTGTTGATGATGAGTGTACGATAACAGCATGACCAAGTAACACCCATGGTCTGTCTACTCTGACTGGCACTTTTTGGTGGAAGAAATTGCTGATATTAAAATCAATAAAAACAAAAATGCTGTGATTGGGTCACCAGCTCAAGCCGAAGACTAAGCATCAACACGTCCAAGCCAAAATGTACTGATCATTCTACAGTGATGACTACTGGCTCTCGGTCTAGTCAGTGCTGCTGGACGCCTGGCTGGATGAATGCTGGCCAGTGCAAGGCAGCAGAATTGAATGGCATGTGACCTCTGAATAAAGCACTATTGATCCACCAGGCAGTGGAGAGAATGAGCAAGCTCTGGCTGCATTCTGACAGCCTGGAGGAACGACCAGAGCAACACAGACACACAAATCAATCTGATCCCATTAAAAACCCTGTGTGGAAGGAGATTACAGATGAGCACAGCTGAACCAGTCGGTGTGGTCCTAACTTATCATTACTGATCGGTGGTCACTTAAAGCCACCGGGAACCCTCCTGGAAGGCACTGAGGTGTTTATATAGTACTAATCTGGGTGTTGTGTACAATAAGCACCTTAATACTCCAACAAACATGCATGGCTTCCTATACCAGCCCTCTGACTCAAAATCCGTATTGATATCAGTCAGACGTTCCAGATAGCTCGTATTCATGGTGGTGATGGAACGGTAGCTTTCTTAGCTTTCCAGCAGAATTAAAACAATAAAATACAGATTATGGTGAAAACCTAGTTCCTCATATTGTGCCTGCAGGCTTGGGTTCTTCATCTGAGTGAAGAAGTAGAGCAGGTCCAGCTCCAGCCTCCAAGCTAAGGGCTTTAGCATAACCTGTTCCTGAAGCTCCTCAGTGAAATGTCTTTATGTGTCGACATCTTAAAGAAGGCAAAGCTTTCATCCACTTTACTGCTGGATGAGCTTCCAGGGAAGCTTCCATACAGCACCACCCCCTCCCCACCCCGCCAAGTGAATCAGCACCCACCCTTAGAATCAGCTAGTCGAACCTCACCCCGCCCCCACCAAGTGGTCACCAAGTTTTCCAGACAGTCTTATTTTCACTACTTTGAATAAATAAACCATCCCATAATATATACCGTGAGTAAATATACCGTGATTAAATTTGTCCAAGCTAAAAACCTTGATAAATAAATCAATAAGTAAGTAAATCAGAACTGAAACATGATTTTTAAAAAGAGCAGTGAAAACGATAAAAGTGGTGATTTAGGTGAGAGACGAGATCACAACATGTGACCAAGTGGTTCAGATAAACAGTCCTACTGTCCACATCTGACTCTGATTATCCTATTTGTAGCTCAGTCAGTTTGTCCACTCTTACCATAGGGCGTTCCTGGTCCAAACTCTTTGGCTGCCTCAAGCATGTACTGCCCCAGTATTTCTCCATTGGTGGCTCGGTACGGGATTTTCCGATCAAGCTTCTCATAAAGGAATTCCTCAATCCTGGCACCTAGGGGACAAACATGATGTTAAAACCCATTAGGGAAAAAGACGGAGTTCTAAAACCATCACAAAGGCAAACCCTGTGCGCTTCGGAGTCAGCCGAAGACGGGTGGAAACATTAAATGATAGATGCTTCTTAAGATGCTGAGCTGCTCCAGGTGCTCAATGTGCTCTAAGTGTTGCTATTACAAAGGTACTATGTACATAGTCTCCTCCCACTGCTCACATATGACGGTAGACACTGGAACTACAGTACTGTGCAAAGATCCAGTTACAATGACCAGAGAAAAACAGAAACTCAACAACTAAATACACTCAATAGAATATGTGCTCCCAGAAGGAGGTGTGAGATTGCGGTGCTGTTGGGAAGGTAGATAAAGGTTACCAGGATCAATAACTGATGATAAATTTAGACTGATATGAACAATATTTATTGAGCTACACATACAGAAGTAGTGTCTCTCAGTATGGCGTCAGGCCACCGTGTTTGCTAACCCAACACGCCAGCATGGAGCTGTAGAGGTTCCTAATGGTGTCCTGTGATAATCCATCCCATGCAGCTTGAATATCCTCACACAGTTCCTGCAGATGGTGCGGTAGGGGTGGAGGTGGAGTGGAGGTTTTGTCCACCAAGACAAAAGCGGGACTCGTCACTGAAGATGACCCGCTGCCATTCTGAGTCACTCCATGACAGTCTGGTACGACACCATTGCAGTCTTTGGTGACGGTGACGTGGTGTTAAGGACAGTCGTGGTAACGGTCTGTGTGCATGTAGTCCTGCGTGGTGCAGCCATCTGCCAATGGTGCTGCACTAACAGGATGACTCATGGAGGACATCACTGCTCGCTGGATGTCTGCAGTCATGGCTGTTGGGTCAGTCAGGTACAGAGATAAGGCGCATCCTTGCTTACCGCTTTGAAACCGCTTTTCTATATAGCAGTTCCTTGACACCTACACATCCTTTGAAGAACCATAGTGTTGAGGTGTCTTCTCACAGTGGAAGGAGGATGGACAGAAACAGATCAAAAGCAGGAGTGGAGCTTGATGTTCTCCTCTCTCTTGAGGGTGAAAGCTGACGGTGACAGGTGGTCTACCAGGTTTTACACGGTGGTTCGTCCCATGTTCTCTATATGTCTGTATATGTCTCTATATGTCTGTATATGTCTCTATATATCTGTATATTTTTTTAACACCAGTTTTATGAAGCCTACCCTCCTAACGCACCTGGACTACCGCATATCGAATGCCCTCAGAAATATCTCCTGAAAAATTAATAAATTAATAACTTTTACTTAAAAGCTGGTCTCTGACGTTTGCACAGTGCTGCAGCTCTTTTCTCCCTACTGCTGTTAGGCTCTACAACTGGCACCTCCCCAGGCAGAGCATGAGACACCCACTACTGTAGCACACTATATGGACCCATATCCACATCACCTGTACATCACCTGTATACCACCTGTATGCATCCTGTACTGACTGCCCACATCACTATACTTCTCATACTCTGTATCTATACAATATCTGTGCAATACCTCTCAGTAACTGTATAATATATATATCTGTGCAATTACACATGTAAATTTGTTAATGTATATACTTTGTTTTTTGCCTAATAATAGAGATTTATATATTTGTATAATTTCCCATATTTTGTATTGTTGTATTTGGTATTTTGTATAACAGTCTATTCTGCTGTAACGATGCAAATTTTCCCATGTGGGATAATAAAAGGCTCTTATCCTAAAATAGTGACTATACTGTACAGTACAACAGAACTAAACTTATACAGGACATCTACAGTTATACTGTGTAAGTGTGACTTGAAGAGTAACACCGAGTAATAAACAGTATAAAATGACTTAATTATCTGAAATTATCTGCTTGAAATGAACAGGAAGTTCCCTCATTATAATACTGTGACGAATCTCTTATTCATTTTCACCACACCGTCTTCTGCTCCCTACTGGTTTTACATATTTGTCACATATTTGTTGGTTTGATCTTCAAACTAATTATACATAAGACACAGGTAACATCTGTAAACACCAAATACAGGCTTTCAGGTAAAAACATTCATTTACTGAAGGAAAAAAGTTATTCATCAAACGAGAGAAGTGTGAAGCGAGCCCACCAATCAGGGTACAGCGCTCACTTTGCTTTGAGCTTGTTTTGCCCTGTTGGACAGAGCTTGGTTCTAGCTAATGGAACCTGTTCTCCTTCAGTGGTCTGTGCTGTAACTCAGGTACATGGTGTGTGCACTTCATCCACCACTGCCCTCCAGTGTAATCAGGAAACTGACTATAGTTTGGTAGCAGCTGTTGCTGTTAAGGTGATACAGCTACCTACTAAGGGAGCATCATTCTTTTACTGTTTCCCTCCAGTAAATGACATTTAAATGTCCTTAAAATAATCTAATTATAATCAGATTTCTGTAAATATCTGATCATTCAAATGGTCATGTGAACAACATACTCCGGTTTCTTAGATCGGATCAAGGCACAACACAACACAAAATGCCAGCACAAGACCAAGCTCTCCGTGGCCTGGTGCCCAATTAACAAACATCAAGTACATACAAGTACAAACACGTTAACCCAAGAGGCCAAATCAAGTTCAAACGTCCAGATACAAAGACTCCGATCAGGCAATGAGAGTCTGAGTGATGATACCATGCTACATGTCGTACACATATACAGGGCCTGATTCACTACAGCTTTAGCATCTCCAAAAGTGTTCAGCTGCAACAGCCCAATCAGGTCCAGGGAAGCAGACCATCATCGCTGTCCAAGTAAAACATGTACCCCCAGTGTGGCAGCTCTGCAGGAGAGGGCATGCTAATGTCAGGTAAGGTACAGAGACTTGACTCCAAGTGACTGTGGATCATTTACACAGGCAGTGTTTCCATTGTGGACGACTTTTTAATTTTACTAAACGACATCATGCAAAATTTGCCGTTCCTTTTCGGCTTTTGTGTGTATATATAAACGTAACGTATCAAAATGAAACAAGCTTATTCATGGAAATGTTCATTTCAGGCCTGGACTACAAGTTCTAGCTAATGGAACCTGTCCTCCTTCAGTGTTCTGTGCTACATTTGAAGGTAAATACTTTAGTACTGTTACTCCAGTGGAGGTCTAAAGGGAGGAACTGATACTAACACTGGAGGAGGATTGTACCCTGGAGGATCTCTACTTTAAGGTACATGGTGTGTGTACTTCATCCACCACTGTCTACGTGTCACACAACGTAAAGCACAGCCGCCATGTTTAAATGCTCCAGATCCCAGGTCTTCAGATCTGGACCTTGAATGCAGCTTCCAGTCCTGGATTTTGTTCTCCCTGGGCGTTAAGGGAACAAGTGATGTAAATGATTGGCCATGTAGAGTCATACCTACCAACCATTACAAAGTCCAGCACTGAAACAGGATTCAAGGTCCAGATTTGTAAACCCCAGCTGTGCAATCATAAATATTGACAACAATGACAACAAATGTGGCTACATATATATATTTATTTGTTTATTTGGACAGCGACTTTGCATTTTTAACAGCACCAGTAAATCCGGCCCAAAGATGGAACAATGTGTCCCCACAGAGTGAAAGCTGATTCTGGAAAGCGACATGTAACAGTTCAATAATATGGACTGGGGCTGTCACTACTGATTATACACTCACTGACAAAGAAACAACACACCCAGATAGAAATGCCGGTTTGCTGAAAAACTCAGCATGAAGTTATGTCTCAGGCAGATATGTAAATGATTACAGGTGTGGTCTGGTTACCTGAAGGCATGCACACACTCCATTTTAGCCCAGTAACCTTCTCCTTTACTCTAATACTGTAATCACTTACGTATTGTCACGCGTCAGGGCTCTTCCCCTGCCTCCGCCAAATCTGGGGACTACACTTCCCATGATCCTCCGCTCCATGACGCTAACACCATGAGTTCTACCACTTCCAATTAGGAACAGTGTCTCCTTCTGCTTCCCCAGATTTCTGCTTCCCATTAACTTTGCTGTGTATATATACCTGCCCCTGTCAATAACACTCGTTGTGAAGTACTGCCAACTCTCTCGGTTGCATACCGAGCGTTCTCTTTTGTACTCTGTTGATGAATTCCCGAGTATGACCCTTGTTCGCCCTCTTGTTCTGATTGTCTGGTTTTGACACTTGCCTGTATCTGGATTTAGCCATGTCTGTTTTGGTCGCTCTGGTTTGACTCCTCTGATTATTTGCCAGCCCTGTATTGACTCACTCACGTCATCGCATTAAACTCTTGTTATATTTCACATCTGCGACCGTGTGGTTCGTCAATCCAGCGTCACACATACATCATCATTACATTCACACATAGAAAGCTCCATTCCGTTCCAACAACTCCTTCGGGGTGCGTTATGTTGTTTGTCAATGAGTATATCAGCAATCAAGTACAACACAATGTGGTGACTGAGTGAAATCAATGCATTCAATCCTGATAAGGACTGCTGAACAGTGAGACACGATGTTCCGAAGTTCAGTAGCCCTGAGAGAGACACATGGTGCAGGGCTCTACCCTGGAGGTTTTTGATGGAAACCTCATCAGGAACCTTCAAAGAGATGGCAGTATGTCATCCTTAGGACGGCATGGATGAAGAGACAGCCCACGGTTTATTTGGGGCTCTGTTAAAAAGGGGGTATACTTACCGGTGTGGTCAACTGTGGCATGGGGAGGGTTAGAAAGTCAGAAGTTACACAAGTGTCACTGCCCCTCACACATGCTATTATGGACATGAAATAGGGGACAGCAGGGCACAACATAAGACAGTTTGATTACATAATTTACAGAATCACCAAGATAATAAATATTTGGGTTTTTTTGTTTAGCTAGAAATGGTAGAATAGAGTTCACTGCAACGGACTAGCTGTAAAATTCAGTAGAATAGTCTGGCAAAATGATGCAAAACACAAATAATGAATAGCAATATGCATGAAAATAAATCTGATTAGTGGAGAAAGGGATGTGTGAACGTGTGTCAAACTCAGATTTACCACAAAGTACACAAGTACACAGTTACATTATCATGACCACTTCCAGCTGGGGCATCTGTGGTCCTTTCTGTTTGGAGTTTGGGTGTTCCCCCTGTGTCTGTGTGGGTTTCCTCCGGGTCGAGTCAGACATGCAGTCAGGTGAACTAGAGATGCTAAACTAGGTGTGAGTGTGTGTCAATGTGTATGTCAGTGTTTCTGCCCTGTGATGGACTGGTGGCCTGTGCCAATGAGTGCTAGGATAGGCTCCAGCACCCCCCACGATCCAGAAGGATAAGTGGTTTAATAGATGAATGAATGAATAAAGAAAATAATAAAAATATTAAAGGAAATGGACTTTTTAATAAATATTATTTTGTCTGGTTCATTTGTAAACATGTGTCAGATTGCTGCATGCATATTTGCTATGAGGATATGATAAAATATGGCCAATAGAATTGACCTAATCAACTACCCCACATTTTGCCCTGCATTAGGTTGTGCCCCACTCAAATGATCACTTCTGGCATACTACAGTCCTAGCATCCAAACTACCATGTGACGGTGGGTAGACTGCCTGAGCTAGAAGGAGTCCAATAAAAGCGACTCCAGTGCTCATATATAGAAGCTTTCTTTTGGACTCCCTAAGGCTGTTTTTAAATCTGGGAGCTGAATCCCGATCCAAACTTACGACTGCACACACTGAGCAAAGTCAAATGTACAGAAAACGTCAAGTCACGTACTTGGGTTTGGCTGCAGCAGAACTTCTGTCTGTCTGTAGATCTTCTCAGTCCAGTTTTTGGTGCAATCAGCTCGGGCGAGCAAACTCTCAAAATGAGCATCCAACTCGGTCTTCTCTGCCTGGCCCAGCTTCTCCTCGGTATACTGCAGAGAAGACAAACGGAGTCAGATTATGGACAGACCCTTTCACTTTCACAGTGATCATAATGACTTACATTAGTGAGCCAGCTCTAAAGACCCTGATAAGGACATAGGGATGGACGGATTGATGGTGGAGTATCAGTACTTCCAATCTTGACGCTCCTTTTTGAGAACTGGCTAAACAGTCACAGGAATCACATCACTGTCCAAAGAAAAAACATTTCAATGGAAGTTAATGTAAAGAGTGTTTTCCAGGCACTACTATCCGCTTGTTAATCCATGACGTTCCGACCTGCATGTCTTGGTCCTACAGCTAGGGTGGCTACTTTTAGAACCCCAAAAAGGAGGACACGACACTAGAACAGCATTAAAATCAGAGCCTAACCTATATAACATATACATGATGCTTTACTCACCTAACTGGGTGGAATGGATGACATTCAGTCAGATGGGAGCTTACTAATTGACTAGCATTTGGAGGGCTGACCTGCGGTTGAAATGCAAGGCCTGTCTTTTGACACGGACATGAGCCAATGGCACACATAATATTGTTGGCGAGTGAACATATTAAATAGTTCACCCCGAAAAGAGGACTAACAGGCGTCTGTCCAGGTACTGCACCGGACACAGGACTGGGTGTTGAAAAACTGGCCTGGCCAGTCCAGCCTAAATCCAGATGTGTGGCCACCCTACCTACAGCCTCTGCTGTGCTGGCTGAGGTTCTCGTTGTTTGAATAGATCCGAGTCCAAAAAACTCCTCAGTTATCATTCTGGCCCGGTCCTGCTGATGGGGTGAGTTACAGTTCTTACACCAATACAGAAAAACAAGCTTGGTGCCAGTGGGCTCTAATGTTAGCTAGCTAGCGAGCCTAGCTAACGTTAGCACCTACAGGCAAAGGCTTCCTTTTTGTGGATACCCTTGATATACAGCCTGTGGATTTTATAAGAAGCTTCTTGATATGAACCCACATCTGCATGTTTTGGTTTCCAGGCTTGTCGGTCAGTTCAGCTGACAAATACACAGCACTATACACTTGACTATATCAAGGAGATGCACAAATGGCCCATTTGGGTTTTACCAGTAGGTGCTAACGATAGCTAGCTAGCTAACATTACAGCCCACTGGCACCAAACTGTGTTTTCCTTCATTGCTGTAAGACTGTAACTCAGCTTATCAGCTGCAGACTCTCCTCCTCTCCTTCCCATCACAAGGAAAGAGCTAGAATGAAAAAACAGGAGTTTTTTACTCAAACAAAAGACGGAGCCGCAGGCGGTTCTGTACAGGCTCGGACCTGAATGTGTTAGTGACTGTGAAACGGTTACAGGGTCTGTGATTGACTGTCATTTGTTTTGGGGGTCTGTGGGCACGTTTGACCCTGGAAATGGCTATTTACGTCTCACTTAACATCCCTGTAGGTCCATTCATCATACAGTTTGACACGATGTTCAGGGCAGCTGCCGTGCTCAGATGATGGAGATTCAAGATTTCTTTGGAAAGCAACTATCTGCAGCTCACAGGGTTGATTGAGTACGGCTGTAACAGCAGGACAGGTGTAATTGTCTTTGTGTCACAAAGTTCAAGTGCTGTATTTGTACTGGACATGTACAATATGCTACCTGCATGCACATCTGGGGGTGGGGTTGGTCTTTATCCTGCTTTTGGTGTTGATAGATCCCTGTATGTGTATATATATATACACACATATATACAAGAATTTTAAGACACATCAACTAGATATAACATCATTGTACTTACCAAGATCTCGTTTTTTGCAGTACATATATGTATATATCACCACTGTCCAACAAAAACAAGTATCTCCATTTTTCATTTGATCACATGATGCATAAAAAAAAATCACGACGAATGGACCAAAAGAAGTGGCCCAAAATTGCTTGGAAAGAAGTCTGGTTCCATTGACTAGTTTTTGGCCTCTCCTGTAAAGTTGCCACTTTGGACACTGACGATATGCATACATAAAATATACATTCTGTTGTGAAATACATTTTGTTGTGTGATACCACATCAATTTTATTGTAAAAGAAATATTAAATAAAAACAAAATATCCAATACCATTATATTTCAAATAACCTATAACTGTTATAACAGTTTTATTGTTGTTTAGGCATGTATTGGCCAATACTGCTGTGCCTTGTTTATTTTTGTTATTGTCTTTATTCTTCATCTTATAAATCAACCTTTTTAATTATTAAACAAAGAAAACAATAACGAAATTATGTAAAAACAATGAAAGCATATAAGAAAAAAATCTAATATATATATATATATATATATATATATATATATACACACACATATATATATATTATAACACAAAACAAAAAAAACAGCTAGATTTTACTAATCTACTAATAACAGTATATAAACTGCGTATGTTTTTATCTGTATTTGACAGATTTTACAAATTATTTAAAATTTTTATCAATTTTCACTTGTTTTCATTGTAGAAACACGTGANATCGAGTAAAACCAGCAGAATGGTCCGTCCCTCAGAGCACCGCGCAACTGTTTCGATTTCGAGTCCGTCATTATGAAGTTATTATGCGCTCCGCAGCAGCAGCAGCTCTCACATCCGCCAGCACCGAGAACCACACCGCCTGTGATGCTTTCATAACCGGAGGTCGGGTTCACCACAGTTACACTGATGCACAACACAGCGCAGGACGCGTAACTGACACTGTAACCACGTAATAACATCGTTATAACGTCCAGCTAATACAGCAGCCCTGGTAGCAGCACGCAGCCCACAGAATCGTGCCTGTTAGTCTGAGATAAAGCAGATAGCGGTCCCGTGGTGCGCTAACGTTACAGCAGCGCTCCAGCTGCTGCATCCACTCCGTCACGCACGGAAGACGGACCGACACGGCGCAGCGCAGTGAACAGAGTAATGACGTTACCTGCACGGCGCGTGTAAAAAACACCCCGGCATCAGAGGCCAGTTTCTTCACGCTAAACTCCATCGTGTCCGCGGATCAACATCAATAACCCTCCAGCTGCAGCAGCTCCTCAGAGGCCAGCCACAAACAACCAGGCGGAGAGTCCTCACACGGACCCGGATCAGTGTGGGAGACTGAATCGATCTGTGTCATCGATGATCTCGACAATCTACTTAGCGTGCCTGAGTTTAAAGGAGACGTGCACGCGCAAGTGGGTTTAACCTGACAGCATTTATTGCTATCATTTATTTATTTATCTCTGTGTAAACAAAGTGCAAACAACAAGGGTAATGTTGCGGTGTTTACATAACACTAACACTACTACTAATAATAATATGATAAACTACTGAACTACTGAGACATACACTCGTCATCAAAAGAATACCTGCCCCCAGAAGGAATCAACCTACAGGAGTGAAACTTGGTGTGTAGGTTTGACATGGTGAGACATACTAATGATTCAAGTTTCACACTTGGCCGCATGTGTGACGTAAGCAAGGACGGGCCTTATCTCTGTACCTGACTGACCCAACAGCCACGATTACAGACATCCAGCGAGCAGTGATGTCCTCCATGAGTCATCCTGTTAGTGCAGCACCATTGGCAGACGGCTGCACCACGCTGGACTACATGCACACAGACCGTTACCACGACTGTCCTTAACACCACGTCACCGTCACCAAAGACTGCAATGGTGTCGTACCAGACTGTCATGGAGTGACTCAGAATGGCAGAGGGTCATCTTCATTTTTTTTTTTTTTTTTTTTTTTTTTTTTTTTGACCAACGAATCCGTGTGTGGAGGCACCGTGGTCAGCACCAAGATGAACGGTTTGTTGGCACATGTCACACGTCCAGAAGGCCTGGTGTCCCTCCACCTCCACCCCTACCGCACCATCTGCAGGAACTGTGTGAGGATATTCAAGCTGCATGGGATGGATTATCACAGGACACCATTAGGAACCTCTACAGCTCCATGCCGAGACGTCTGGCATGTTGGGTTAGCAAACACGGCGGCCCGATGCCATACTGAGAGACACTAATACATGGTGAGCGGTTGGATCCCGTTGTTTTGAAGTACATGTGTCTCAGTATCTGATAATTATTAATCAGTAGAATGATAATCCATGTATATGTAACGATGCTGGTCCCAGCTGGCTTGCTGTGTGTGACCCATGACTACGTCCCTCTGTTTGTGTTTTCTCTTCACCCAGTGCTGCTGAAGGACTCTAATGACCAGTTCAAGCTGGGGTCTGTACGGCCCAGAGGAGCTCCGTCACCATGCCTTCAGCCAACTGAACCAACAACAATGCAGAGTCTCACTGTCCTGTTCTCCCTGGGGAGAGATGACTATGGACTGGTCAGCTTGGCCGTGAAAAGACACATGACAACAGAGACTAATAAAAAGATTATGCAGCTTTTAAACTTTCAAATAACCAAGTAACAAAAATAAACCACTACTGCAAGTTCAGTGACGTTAACCGGCTGGCTTACATGCATTTTCGTTTAAAAGCTGCAGCATTTGGGAAGGTGTGCCTGAGCCCAGCTCACGGTGCTGAACTTTAGATTTAGAGTGTGCTTCAGCTTCAGGCCAGCAGGGGGCAGTTTAGAGCACCCTGTGTTTTAATCTAAGCTCTAAGATAGGTGTGACCATATAGGACACTCTGTAGTTGTACAGGTCCAGACTGTAGTCCATCTGTTTCTCTGTGTACTGTATTACCCTGTTCTTCAATGGTCAGGACCCCACAGGACCACCACAGAGCAGGTATTCCAGGTTATACAGGTTATAGACAGAAGATGTTGAAGATGCCGGCCTATACGTGCAGATTCGTTGGTCGTCTCCACCAAGGCAAAAGCTTGACTCGTCACTGAACATGACCATCACTGAGTCACTCCATGACAGTCTGGCACGACACCATTGCAGTCACTGCAGGCAACGCTGACATGGTGTTAAGGGCAGTCGTGGTAACAACAACAAAAACAAACAAACAAAGAAATAAATACATATTCGTTCGAGGATGTAGAACTAAAATTTGGCAAAGATGATGTTTTTATCTTGAGTTCAAAAATATGCAAACATACTTGGTCTAGCATGAATGCTAGCACATATGCTAATACTGTTAGATTAGCTACATAGCTAACAAAGACTTGCCCTGCCCACGTGTTAGAGCACCAATTAGAAATGATATTAGATAAAAACTGGCAGTAGAAGTCAAACATTCCTGCAATTTTTGCTTAGTAATTTTATTTAATTAGCAGCATGGCTACTACTCCCAATGCCATATAAACATGTTCAAGACCCAAGTGTCTTTCCTGTTGTTGTGTAAGCATGCGTAAATAAATAAATAAATAAATAAATAAATACTCATTTTATCATGTAGAGCTTTTGTATTTTTACTCTATTAAAATACTTTAGTACTTTTACTCAAGTGGAGGAACTTCTACTGACACTGGAGGAGTGTTTTACTTTGGGGGTCTCTACATTAACTCAGATACATGCTTTGTGTATTTCATCCATTCCTGCTCTTAGGAAAGTTAGTATGTCCCGATTCAGCCAGACATGAAAATACAACCTCTGTTTCTGACTCTTAAACAACAACATCAGACGCTGGGTTCAGATCAAAGAGAAACCCTCCAGGCTTTATTCTCAGGTGTGCGCTGAAGAGCGTTCTCCTGGGAGACTGAATTCAATTGCAACGATAGACCACAGAGACCATCCTTATAGCGTGTTCAGGAGGTGATGTAATGCACCTCCTGCTTTTCTATACATCTCCAAACTACCATTAGCTCTGGGTTCAGTTCAAGGACGCATGTCGTCAAACTGAATGACTCCCCGACCCTAAATTCCTAGGATTGTCTAAGAAGTTACCCCCGACTGCGTTTAGTCCTGGGCTGTAAATTAAATACTGCTCTTAGACTTGATCCCCTGCAAACAATTCCCTGGACCTCTGGGGGGGGGCGGGTCTGTACATGCTGGAATTTTCCATCCTGTGTTTTAGCCTCACTGCAGCGGATTTAACTGTGCTGTTTATATACTGTTATTTATTTATTTATTTATTTATTTATTTTATATATATGTTATATATTACTATTATAATGATTACCAAATCATTTCAGAAGTAGCTGAATGTTACTGTTAGGCTCCTCTGCCAACCGATAAGACGGTGTTCATCTACAAGGCATGTCATTTAGCCAGGTGTACATTGAGATTCACAGACAGAAGCCCGTAGCCTGTTTGTGTAGCCGTATGGCCGCAGTTGATATGATCTGACCTAGTTGGAGTGGACTATAGGAATGTGACAGCTGGACCGCTCCAGCATTCTCGAGCTTGAGGCCTGCAGATCTCACTGTGCTGCAAATTCAACTCCATCTCATCTTATAGCACGAGGCCTCCTCTGGGACGCATTCGGCCATGGGACATCCCATAGTCCTGCTCACCTTGTCCATGGCTTTAGGACTGGGCGTGCTGGTAGCCCAGGCTCAGACGCCTCCCTCAGCGTCGCTGGCGTCTGTGAAGAAGAAGAGTGGCTGCATTAAGGTGAATCACTGTAAGTGCATCCTGAGGGACGGCAGCGGGCTTATAGACCTGGAGCCGCTGGCAGACGCGCAGGGCTTCCTGGAGCGCTCCAAGCCCGTCCCGTTTGAGGACACGCCACCGGACGCCGAGGTGCTTCTCTCCTTCAGCCCGTGCCTTCCTTTCTCCCAGTCGGAGTTCACTGTGACAGAGTGCGCTGATGTGGCTGCCTGCTTGATTTTAAGGTGGGTTTTTAAGGTTTAAGGTGGACTCATAGAGTCTGTCAGTGTACACCTGTATGCATAAGTTAGGGCACCCCTGGGTCAAGTGATGTTGGGTTGGTTTTCTAAGAGAGGATGAGGCACACAGAGACACACGTCTGCACAATTTGATGCACAATCACTGCTTATTTACTAAACTTAAAAAAAATGGAAAATAGATCATAAAATATGGCCTGTGCAAAAGTTTTGCCACCCTTTATATTTTATGTTGTGTTTTTTTGTAGTTTGTTCCCTGTAGAGGTTGGTTTGACATTTGACCAGTGCTGTTCAAACTCATCCACATGACTGTACTTAGCTATTGTACATATAGCTATTAATTTCCGTTATTTAGAGCCCAGATAATAATTTCCCAGATAATAATAACTGATTAAATTGATCAGATACCATATAATAACATATTGTGGCTGTCCATATATAAACATGTGTCTCTATTTTTTGTTCATTTTTACTTTTCTGCATCGTTTGAACACAGCAGCTGCTGTTTACACTGTGTGTAAATTTTATGAAGAGAATTGAAACAGAACTGTCCCACATTTGCTTGGAAAGACGTCTGGTTCCACTGACTTACATCAAAGTTAAATGAGGTTTTTGGCCTCTCCTATAAAGTTACCATTTTGGAGACACCTGTTTTTCTATACCTGTTATCTTAAACCTGGTAGATATATCTTACATTTCTCATTTTGCAATTATTGTTAGATTATTTAACCTCATTTTCAGGTGTTTTTTTTCTCACTATACTGGCAGATAATTTGTCCTGTTTCACTTCTTAAAATGAGTAAAATTATCTGCCAGTGCAGTGAGGAACTTTGGCTTACTAACTTCACTTTTATCACTTTTATTTTATTATTTACTATTATTTAATTTATTACAAATATCTAGAAACAAGTAATCTTAAAATGAGAAGTATCAACTAAGTATAAGAACATTGTAATTGCCGTGATAAGATCTAATTTTTCTAATAACTGATATATATTTATTTCTATCATTTTGAGATTGTTGTAAGCTAATTTTAAGATTATATAACATCATTTCCAGTTATTTATTTACTGATTTTAAGCGATTTCAGTAACCCACTCGATAATTTTAATGATAATTTTGATAATTCATTTTAAGAAACAGGCCAAATTATCTGCCAATATAGTGAGAAACGTGTTAAATAGTCTTAAATGAGCTTACGACAATCTTAAACTTAGAATAGTAGATAGAAGATCTTACAGAAGATTTCACCAGACTTTCGGCTGGCTAGCTCCTGCTGTGAGTTACATGCCTGGTAATGGTGCCCAGTGGTGCTCTTTGACAGCCGTCATGCTTCATTACTCAATTACTTTAATTTAATTTAATTTAATTCTAAGTATTTAATATGTGTTTATTAAAACGTAAAGGATAGATCATTTTGTCTGACTGAGTTCATTAGTGAGAAGTGATGATGTTTGTGTTTGTAGGAGTAGCCGACAGACTAATCGCTACGTGAACTATGGAAGACATGAGGGGAACAAATTCCACTATAATGAAACTACGAGGACACTGTCAGTCTCCTACTCAGGTAGGTGAACCGCACGCTGTAAAGTATTAGCATCATTTATGTGCTGTCGTATTTTCTGTTGATGTTTATACAAACAAAATTAGACATAGTTATCTTTTACAGAAAACTGCCTCTGAGAATTTTGGTAGAAATAGCTTCAATAATTAAATTTACATGTGATTTGTTTATTTTCTAAGCAATAATAAATTTTAACATATCCTCTTTACATAACTCATTTATTAATTTAACATAGTGGGGGGAATAACATGGCAAGCATGGGGCACAGTTTAGATTTTTTATTTTCTTTGTTTTTTAATATATTAAACTCAACAAATAAACAGAAATTGAGCCATTTTCAAGTTCCCTGTAAAAGTTTAACTAAAATAAACCCATCAGACAAAAGCTGAGCCCCCTGTGACTAGAACATGCCTAATAGCATGTCATACCTCCACAAGCACCAGTAAAAGCTATGATTGGATTTGGTATCAGACACTGCAGTGACACTGACGTGGTGGTGGTGTGTTAGTGTGTGTGGTGCTGGTGTGAGTGGATCAGACACAGCAGTGCTGCTGGAGTGTTTAAACACTGTGTCCACTCACTGTCCACTCTATTAGACACTCCTACCTTGCTGGTCCACCTTGTAGATGTACAGTCATTTACATTTACATTTATGGCATTTAGCTGACGCTCTTATCCAGAGTGACTTACAAGGTCATTCATATTACAGGTAGGCCAATGTAGTGTTAGGAGTCTTGCCCAAGGACTCTTATTGGTGTAGCACAGCATAGTTACCCAGACCCAGGAATCGAACCCCCATCTCCCACATGGGGCGGTAGCTCCCTGGAGGTTAGTGGTGTTATCCGCTGAGCCACACCAACCACAGTCAGAGACAATGTATGTTGTACATGCACAGTGCAGTGTTGGTCATCCTCTAGTCCTTCATCAGTGGGCACAGGACGCTGCCCCACAGGACGCTGCCCACAAGATGCTGCCCACAGGACGCTGGCCACAGGACGCCGCCCACTGGACACTGCCCACAGGACACCGTCCATGGGACACTGCCCACAGGACGCTGTTAGCTGGATAGTTTTGGTTGGTGGACGATTCTCATTCTAGCAGTGACACTGAGGTTTCCAGCAGCACTGCTGTGTCCGATCCACTCACACCAGCACCACACACACTAACACACCACCAC